>PVJD01000701.1:0-229781 GCA_004026545.1 Mormoops blainvillei
GTGGTGGGGGAGACCAGTGGGGAGAAAATGAAGCCAACTGTACTTGAACAATGGTAAAAAATATATAGCTAGTTTTATTTGAGCCTTCAATGTGACGAAACACTTATCTTCCTGGAGAAAAGTGAAACATGCATCGTCCTGCCTTTGGATAGAATGCTGTGGGGTGCTGAGGGCTCTTCCAGTACTTGCTTTATTCCTGACTCATTGCCCTGGGTGTGGCACAGATCCAGCAGGGAACGGTGCAGGGCAGAGAGGGGGAGAGAGAGAGAGAGAGAGAGAGAGAGAGAGAGAGAGAAGATTCTGAACCGCAAACCCACTTGCATTCTTTGTACCAGGCACTCTTGATGCACAGATAAGTGTGGCTTGCTGGGAGAACATGAACACACTTACTTTACAGTATACTACAAAGGACAAAATAAAATAATATTTGCTACCTGCTAAGAATGCAAACACAAACACACCCACACATACATAACTATGATTAGTTCAGTGGAATGGAGACTTCAAGGATTTCAAAATAAAATTTGCAATGTTTAGTAAACTGAAGATTTTTACAACTCTAGGAAGTTTGAACCAGCTAAAAACAATTATAAGGCTGATTTAAAGTCATACCCACTCCTATAATTTGTATTGTATTGAACTCTGAGACAACAATATGGAGGAATTCTCTCAGGGCTGCACAGGATGAAAATCAATGTGTATATAATTTTTCTTCCTCCCAGTAAATGCCTCAGAACTAGTGTTAATATTTTAAATATGTAATACCCTACGGCATATAAGTCAGATGTAAAAATAAAGTGTCTTTAATGACAAGAAAAATATTAGGTGAGAAACAATGGCACTCATGTAATGACATTTGAATTCAGACTCCATTTACATTATGGTGAGTGGGAAATTGTTGTCTCACTTTGTCAGTTTTCTGTCAACTGAATGACCAGTTGAATGCCAGAGTCTGGAGTGAAAACCTTGGTAAAGTTAACCTTGTAGAGGTGGGCAATGTCACCATACCTTCTCCTCAGCTCAAGTTGTGGAAATGAAACACTGTGTTTCAAATGTGAAGGATTATGGGAGAGGAATATTGCTCTAAAATATATTTATATTATTGTTTCCTCTGGCCATTTGTTTGGATGATTGGTTTTGCTGGATTGAAACGCTGGAATCACAGGGAATGACCCTTTGTTGAAAGCCTGAGCAAATGACTTAACATTTAAGTTGCAAACTCCGTTCCACTTTTTCAAGCATGACAATCTCTCTCTCTTTTCCAGTCATGGATCTGAAATGAGGCTCGATTCATTTATTAGAGCTATTTTGTTTCTTCGGCATCTCACCTAGGACTTTGAAGATTTTTACTTTACGTCCATCCCCGTTCCCAGTGACCATGGCAAAGGATAAGGGGACAAACAGCATTGTGTGGCTGGAGAGAAGGAAGTAACCTTGTCTGCAGATCTCCTCAAGAGCAGGCCAGTTCTCTAGGAGTGTCTAATAGCCCCGCAAGCAATGGCTCACTTGTTAACCACAAGATGTTCCATCTTGTGCTGCACTATTTTTTTCTTAACAACTAAAGGGTTTTGTTTTTAACAAAATTTCAGGAACTACACAACACTCTCCCTAGGAGAGTAATAATGCTGGGTCTTTGAATAACTTTTGATATTTAAAACATGTAGGAAGAAGTTTATTTAGTCATTCTTTAACTGACATTAAAAGTCACCAAATTATGAATTTTCATTTTTCCTATAGTGCCTTGTAATCCTGCAGATCAAAAGAGATTCTTTTTCACTGCCAAAGAGACAAACAGCACGGCTCTTTCTTCTTTTTCTTTTTCATGAAGAGCTCCTTAGTCCACTTGCTTTTAAATATACACAGTTCATCAACCCATTTTAAGGCAGCAGCCACAGCAGGGGTTTAAGTGTCACCAAAATAAACTCTTTTCCTCTCCAGTTCTGGGCTGTCTTTCCCCATCGGTCTCTGTGGAGAGGCTCTGTCCCCCACAGGAGAGGCAGTCTTGGCAGGTAGAACGCCCTGCAGTAATGCCATGGGGCAAGGAGCC
Organism: Mormoops blainvillei; assembly: GCA_004026545.1. Taxonomy (NCBI): domain Eukaryota; kingdom Metazoa; phylum Chordata; class Mammalia; order Chiroptera; family Mormoopidae; genus Mormoops; species Mormoops blainvillei. Next base: position 2,048 of record PVJD01000701.1, read on the forward strand.
AGCGACCACCTCTCTCAGGGGGGTGGCCACAGAGGCAGATTGCCGACCACTTGCATAAAGGTCAGCGGTGATTATCTGCCGGAGTTTGTTTATGAGCCTTGTGGTTAAAGGCTCCTGCTCAGAGCACACAGACCTGGGCTTGAAATCTGTTGTGCCATTAACTCAAGGTGTGTTATTCTAGGAGGAAATCTAGAAATGGAAAACAGGGAGGAAAACAATATCTATCACCTAGGGCGGCTATGGTGTGGAAATTCAGTTGTACCTATAAAGCTAAAGCCCCACTCCATGGGTCTTCCCCACCTCTGCCACTTTCTGAGGTATGATCATGGCCAGGTCACTCAATATCTCTGCCTTGGATTCCTCAGCTGTAAAATAATATAATACAAAATGAAAGAAAGAGAGTTGTTATGAAGACGACAAGTTAACAGAACAGGGCCGTGGGTCCCGTCAGATCGAAGGGTTAGTCCTTGACGTCATCGTCACCACTGTTGTCACCACAATCGTTGGAGGCATTGTTATCACACCTCGCACATTATTTACTATTTATGCAACTGAGGTCTGAATGACAGCCCTCGTCCTTGATATTACTGTTTTCCTAGCTTATCTGTATCTCCTAAAGTTTCTGTAATAAATATGTATTTCTTTAGAGTGAGAGAAAACAGGAGGTATAATTATAAAATATGGGTTTAAATTATTTTTGTGCTAAGAAATAAACACAAAGAGGTATGAGAAATAATCTCTCCTACCAAGGATATGAATATGTGGATGGGAAGTCCGAGCATATTATGAACAGATTAAAAGGCAGTGTGTAAACAGGAGATCTGGTTTTAAGTCTTAACTCTGGCTTTGCTCTGTATCCACCTTGAGGTCACACTCAGTACTTTGTCCCCCATCCCCCTGCACCTTACCAAGAGAGGAAGAGAGAGAGTGAGCAGGACAACTAACTAGATTTTGCTAAGAGTTCTGTGTTTTCATGGGAAGAGGGGGAACATTGGGCAGGCCCATGATAAAATGCCCATTCTACATCCCAATTTCTCTTTAGTTCCTCTCCCTCTCAGACCATCTTGGTTCTTTCATCTGTTTCCCCTCATGCAGACTCTCAGAATTCATCTATGATCTATCTATAGTCTCTATTATTTCTCCTCTTCTGCTGAGAAGTCATTCCCAGAAACAAACAGAAGTGTCCTCTCTTGGATGCTCCTTGGAAGGGTCAGGCAGATAAGGCAAAGAAAGACTCTTTCAGCTTGATTTCTAGCTTTGTAATATTTGGCAATTCAATTACTCTTTATGGGTATAGATACTTCACCCTTAAAAAAAAAGAGACATAACTTAGTGAATGCACAGATCCTGTTTGTATAGTTTGATCAACTTTGACAAACATATACATAGGTATAGACCTATAGAACACAGAGCATTTCCATCAATCTAGAAATTTCCTTGTGTGGGGCTTACTTGAATATGCAAAGTGAGTATTGAACAATAATCTTAACTAATTACAAGGGTTATTGTGAGAATCACATGAAATGCCCTTCACAAAAGTACCTTGATGTCCTTTTAAGATATATTAGTGTGTAAGTCCCCAATTAGCACCCAGGAGTTTCCATAATCAGAAGAAAGAGACAGCTGGGAGCAAAGGATCAGGAAGTTAAAGGTATTTCGGTAGAGAGCAGCAAGGATTAAAAGTAAAGTCAGGAATATGCATGTTGTATTCCTTGCACAACATATAAAAAAGTTAGACTCGAAGACAATCCTGAAGCCATGTTAAGTTTCATGGACTTAACCTGAAGTCTGAAGCAGGACACTAGCCATGTTCCAATAGAAGCCCCTGCCGTCACCAGAAGCTTCACTGTCATCCTGTGGCCGAGACCAATGAAAGAACTGGCCACACCTATTTAGCCAGTCCTTGACAAGAAGCCCCAGGCTAGTCAGGTTGAAGGGCACATGATATGAGGAGGAAGAAACACTGCCTGGGTACAACGCTACCAGATCCACAGTCTCTCCTAAAAAGGGAACCCCCTTCACCCCTTAGCTTCTTCCAAGTGAAGTGGCTATTTCAAAATTTTGTAAATCCATCACAGTACATAAACAAGCAGCTATTTGAAATGCAGCACAATGTTAGAATCAAGAATACCTGCACTTTAGCCCTTACACAGATCCCCACTCCCAAAATCCGAGTTGTCCTTAGGACACCGTATCTATGTCCCCATGTCTAACGGTGGTGACACCAGTCCCTGGATAAATATTTGAATATTTATTAGCACCTACTGTGTGCTGGGCACTGCACCAGGTTAATGTGGGGAAGAGCAATATCCTTGCCTTCCAATGCTCTCAGCCGTAGTATCCAGGCTCCAGAGAAACCTTACTCCCTGCCCTTGGAAGGTGGGTGGCAGATGTGACTCAGTGGCCTCACACGCATTCTCAGAACAGAGTTAGGAGTGGGGTGGCACAACTACCCACTTTTGCCTCACTTCTGCTCTGCTCCTCTGTTGGGCACTCTCCTAAGCACTTAGGTGTATTAACCCCATTTACTTCTATCCATCTATCCATTTTTTAAAAATTCATTTTTATTGCATTTTTTCTTTACCATTTATCCCCCTCTATCCTCCTTCCCCCAAATCACCACCCTGTTGTCCATGTCCATTAGTCCCTTTTCCTTTTTGCTTCATCCCCTAATCACTCCCCCAAAGCTGTCATCCTGCTCTGTATCTATGAGTCTGTCTCTCTTTGCTTAGTTTGTTCATTAGATTCCACATATGAGTGAAATCACATGTTATTTGTCTTTCTCTTACTCACTTATTTCACTTAACATAATGTTCTCTAGGTCCATACTTGGTGTTGCAAAGGGAAAAATTTTTCTTCTTTTTTATGGCTGCATAGTATTTCAATGTGTAAATGTCCCATAGTTGTTTTATCCACTCATCTACTGATGGACACTTGGGCTACTTCCATGTCTTGGTGATTGTAAATAACACTGAAGTGAACATAGGTGTGTTTATGTTCTTTCGAATTAGTGTTTTGGATTTCTTAGGATAGATTCCCAGAAGTGGGACCACTGGGTCAAAAGTCAGATCCATTTTTAATTTTTTGAGGTATCTCCATACTGCTTTCCACAGTGGTTGCACCAGTCTGCATTCCCCCCAACAGGGCAAAAGGATTCCTCTTTTTCCACACCCTGGCCAGCACTTGTTGATTTATTGATGATGGTCATTCTGACAGGTGTGAGGTGATATCTCATTGTGGTATTAATTTGCATTTCTCTGACTATTTGTGATTGAGCATCTTTTCATATGTCCACTGGTCATCAGTATGTCCTCTTTGGAGAAATGTCTATTAAGGTCTTTTGCCCATTTTTTAATTGGATTGTTTGGGTTTTTTTGATGTTGAGTTTTACAAGTTCTTGATAAATATTGGATATTAACCCTTTATCAGATGTATCAGCAAATATATTCTCCCATTCCATAGGCTGATACATGAATTCTGCAATAACAGGATACAAACCTAATACCCAGAAATCGGTTGCATATTTATATGCCCATAATGAACAATCAGAAAGGGAAATTAAGAACACAATCCTATTCATGATTGTTTCAAAAAGAATAAAATACCTAAGAATAAATTTAACCAAGGATGTGAAAGACCTGTACTCAGAAAATTACATGGCTCACTGTGTTCATGGATAGGAAAAATTTACACCATTAAAATATCCACGCTACCCAATGCAATCTATAGATTCAATGCAATTCCTATCAAGATTCCAATGATGTATTTCACAGAACTAGAACAAATAGTTGAAAACTTTACATGGAATCACAAAAGGCACCATATAGCAACAGCATTCCTAAGAAAGAACAACAAAGTTGGAGGAATCACACTGCCTACTATCAAATTATACTATAAGTCCATAGTAATCGAAACAGTGTGGTGGCATAAAAACAGACGTGTAGATCAATAGAACAGAACAGGCAGCCCAGAAATAAAACCACACCTTTACAGTCAATTGATATTTGACAGAGGAAGCATGCATATACAATGGGCTAAAGATAGTTTGTTCAATAAATGGCGTTGGAAAAATTGGACAGACACAGAAAAATGAAACTAGACTACCTTCTTACACCACACACAAGAATAAATTCAAAATGGATTAAAGGCATAAATGTTCAACCTGAAACCATAAAATCCTAGAAGAAAACACAGGCAGTAAAATTGCGAACATTGCTCGTAGCAATATTTTATCAGATATATCTCCTCAGGCAAGGAAAACAAAATAAAAAGTAAACAAATGGGACTACATCAATCTAAAAAGTTTTACACAGCAAAGGAAACCATCATCTTTTCATTTTTGCTTCACTTCCCCCCTGGTCCTCTGTTGGGCGCTCTCCTAAGCCCCATTTACTTCTCACAAACTATTAACCCCATTTACTTCTCACAAACTATTATGCCTTCAAGTAGATGCTATGTTATCATTCCCATCGGACAGATCAGGAGACTAAGGCACTGAGAAGTTAAGTACCTTGCTGAAGAGCAGAGGCTACTCATGGCCGTCCCAGGACTCAGAGCAGGCAGTCTAGCCCCAGGGACATGAGCATCGCCCCCCACCCCCGCCCCACACCCCGCTCTGCAGCCTCTCAAACAGAGAGTAGTTTCTCCATTTCCCAGACTTGAGACTCCTGCCTCGCTTCTTCATTTCCCCCTCCCTCCCAGTACACCCTGTGTCCAAATACAGTTGATTTTCCTGTCTGCTTCGAGTTCTGTATTCTGCCTCTGTGAAGCCAAGGCCATCATATCCTCGCAGGTGCAGCATGGGAAAAGCTCCTGGCAAGTCTCTCTGCTTCTAGCCCGCCTTTCAGCAGCAAATTAGCTCGGGGCAGATTTATACTCTGCTTCTCTGTGTTATGTGTACCCCACCTCCTACCCTTTCTCCAGACTCTAAAACCTTTACCTTGAATTCATGGTTTTCTTCACCTAGGTTCATTCTAAACCCCCAATTATTTTCCTCTTACTTTAATGTGTGAATTGCCAAGGGCTATCTATCCATTTCTACCCCTTGTCCAGGGTCTACCCCAGCCCACCTATCTGCCTCCTCTGAAACTCTGGTAGCACTGGGGTTCATACCACCTACTTCAGCCTCTAATTGTTGCATGTGCTGGCATTTTGTTTCCCAACTAGACAGTAAGCTCCTTGCAAGAGAAATATTCCCCACAAATCTAAGTGTTCAATCTACCATCTCGAATGTATCCTCTGTTAGGGCTGGGATGTGCGATACCTGTTTTGTTCATGAGGAATCCAAATGCCAAGATGTGTCTGTTACATGATAGGTGCTCAGGAAACATCTACTGAATGTGAGTGAATATCTCTCTGCACTTGGTAGGGTGCTGAGCACATATATGCCTTAAATCAATATCTAAATACTTGAGTGTTTTACATTAGTTATTAAATCCTTCCAGAATATTGCATGCCCCCCCCAAAAAAAAATTTTGAAGAGTTCAAAACAAAACAGCTTTTGCTGGCAGATTCTAGAGTTTCCATGTAGTTGTGGCAAGAACAGATAGAACCCCATACCTCCTTACAAATGAAAATATACCAGTCTTTTGACAGATAAAAATAATTAACAAAATAAACTCATTATTGATACTATACATTATCCATAGCTTATCAGTAGTATGCATTGCTCATTTTCTGCTTGCTGCAATTCAGTTACTTCTATTACTTTGCTCTCATTATTGCAGCTCAGTAATAGTGACAATTTGTTAACCTCCAAAGATAGTTGCATACCACTCACATGCTTTAATTAGAATGTTAGATTCATAATATTTCAGAGTTGAAAGGAATCATATTCCATATCTAGACATCTACAAGCTTTTTTTTAAGTATCAAAAGTGTTTTTTTAAAAAAATAGGATCTTACAAAAACTCAGTGTCTAAAGAGACAGCAGTAGAGTTGTTCTGGTTGACATGGGGGAAGGAGAGCAGGAGGGAGCCCAGAGTCCCCTCGGTTCAGCCCCGCTTTCCCAGCCCTCCTCGCTGCTGCAGAACACATGAATTATTCAGGATGCAATTTGAATTACACCTGACCAGGAGCAGCCCCTTATTTAACACAGAAGAAATGAGATTCAAATAGGGCAAGAAACCTGCCAAATATCATTCAGCCGGACAGCAGCGGAGCCAGGAGAGATTCCTGACCTGCAATCCAGGGGTGTTTCTAAACCAAGGTCACTACTGACAGTTGCCATTCTCACCTAAATCCTTCCTGACATTTTCCCAACTCCAGGCGTGCCTGCTTCCCTCTTACAAAGCTGGCATCGAATCCTCTTTCTAGCTACCCTTGGTTTTTGAATCCAGTTTTTCGGAAATGCCAGATTACCAGGCTGTTTAACAATTTCCTTCCATGACCCCTTAGTTGCTTCCTGAAACTTCTGTCCTGAAAGTAGTTAGTTAGCACTGTGAGGAGGTGTTCTGGTAAACTATTTAGTGCCAATAGAGTGCCCTTCACCTCAAAGTCCACTGTATACAGGGCAATTTTCATGGCTGAAAGACATAGGCAAACATTCACATATGTCGGTCCATTTATAAAGTGGTTTCATTTAAAGCCCCATGACTTCAAAATGGTACCTTTCCAAGCGGATGTCTATACTTTTTATCATTATTATACACTTGCACAGACACATTATTAGTTCTTTATTGACATCCTGTTTATTTTTATCTGGTTTTCATGCTAGCTGTGAATGTCATCATAAAACTGTCTTCCAGAATACCTACTGATAGGGAAAAAGGAAAAGGACGAAACAAAACTCCACGCCATATGGGAGAGGAGAGTCCTCAGGATCCCCGCTGCCGGAGTGGCTGAGCAGCAGATGCCACTCACAGGGAGAACACTGAGGCTGTGGAGGGAAGGGGCTCGCTCGCTACCTCAGAGCACGTCTATGCTCTCAAATGGAGTGTGACAGCCACTGCGGCTGACTGCTCTGAGGCCTGACTTCCACGTCCAGGGAAAAACCCACAGCCACTGGAGTGAAGGCGATTAGGGACCCTGGAAGGTGGGAAACCAACATTTATTTGGCTGAAACTAAGTACCTACGACTCCCTTTCTCCTCCAACTCCTGCCTGCTTGGAGTTATCGATTTTCAAAATCTCTATTTTTTTTTTTGGTAAGATTTAATTTTGTTCTTATCATTCAATTTTACTGTGGGAGAAAAGCTCTCAAGAAAATCATTCTCAAAACCATCCAGGTTATCTCCTTTCAATGACTGACTGCATTTCAATTATGTAATATAGGCCTCCCCAAGCTGAGTTGCTTTTGACTATATATTATTTTTCATACAGTGAAAGTGTGATGTGAATCATTTTAATAACTCCTTGCATCACATCCACCTACTCCCTATCTTGTGCAAGTAACATTCAGGCGTGTGAGCCAAGTGCATCAAAGAGCTTACAGGAAATCATGGTGGGGACCAGGGGTACAGCATGGCCTCCCCAAAAGTCACGTAACTGTGGTCTGCATTCGTAGAAATGCAGTGACCATTTAAAAAAGAAGTTATAAATTTGACTGCTCCAGTCAGACAATGTGTGCAGTTGTGTGTTCAGTTGGATGCAGACACATTTTAAGACAATATTGAAATACAGTCATTTAGAATATGATCTGAACCCTTGGGCTGGACTCCATAATCTCATGCGATGAGCTTTATCAGGCTCATCCCCCAAACGCTCCTTCTCTGAGTATCTTTTTCTTCCTAAATAGGCTCTGGTTCGTCCAACCCAGGGCACTTCCTTTACAATTTCCCCTGCTTCAAAAACTCTTCCTCTGCCACACAGGTTATTGGTCCTTGTTCAGTCTTGGAGACACTTTTCCTGACCACCAAATCTAAAGGACATGCCTCCACACACAAGCACACACACACACACACCCCTTGTCACTTACTCATCCATCCGTGTGTCGTTTTCATCTTGGCATTGATGACTATCTGAAATGACCGTGTGTGTGTGTGTGTGTGTGTGTGTGTGTGTGTGTGTGTGTGTGGTTTATCTTCTGCCTCCCTCCACTGCTCCACTCTAAGTTTCGTGCAAGAAAAGGCTGTATTTGCTTTGTTGTCTGCTCTGTCACCAGTCCCCAGAACAGCACTGGTGAATTGCAGAAACTCTATTAAATATCTCTTAAATGGATCATAAATAAATGAAGAGAGTATACCTGGTGTCAGCTGACCAGGGTGGTGAGAGTACCGAAAGGTTACTTGAAAAACTACTGAAGCCAAGTAGAATTTTAGCCTGGGAGAGATGAAGTTTAGAGAAACCATAAAGATTGCTATAAATAATCTGAGAGACTGGTACACAGGAGAGGAACTGGTGAAGTCAGATGCAGAAAACCTGGGTTTGTATTGTTCAGGGAAAACATGATGACAAGGAGACCTCTTGAAAAAGAACTGGTTTCTTCATTAGATGGGGTTCTCTAAATGCAAAGTATCAGGGAAAGACTTGGACTATCTGGTGTACAAGGTAATTCCACTAGGCACAAGAGAATATATGAAAATTGGAGAATGAGAGAATGTTGATTTTAATTTTTTTTAAAGAAAGAGATATCATTTATTCCAATTCTTCATCCTAAGAAGAGAACCTAAGGATAGGACAAGTAACATGGTTTGTCCCAAGTTGTAGTCAACACCATTGGCTGACAAATCTCACACATATTCCCAAACTTATGGTCTCTTACCCATTTCCAGTATAAACTGGGAATACTTAACTAATTTCACTAGCTTCTCTTGCAGTTGGTGATCACATGACAGTTCTAGCCAGTGAGAGAGAAGTAAATGAAGGGATGGGGGATACTTTTAGAATAGCTTTGCTTTTTTTGGAAGTGGCTATGCTGTCTTTCTCCTTCCTCTTGAATTAAAAATGAACATGATGCCTAGAGCTACAGCAGCCATTCTGTGACCATCAGAGAAGAAACAAGGAAAGCACAGAGGAGCTGACCCTGACATTGTTCTGGACCAAGGCCAGCAGTTAACTCGTTTCAAACCTATTTCTTTAGAAGACTGTTACTAGGGTTTTCTTACAGCCAAAAGCATTGCTAACTGAAATGCAGATATTATGGAAAGTGTTCTAGCTAAGATTAATTTAATTATGATATTTTATTTTGTAATATATATTTATGTATTTATTTATATAACATATTACATAATAATATATTAATATATTAATATTATTCCCTAATGCTCTGCCAGGTGGATTTTTTCATTATATATAATTATTTAATTGTCAACTATTATGAAATGCCGACTGAGTTCCAGGCACACAGTGCTAGGACCTGGGCAGTATGTTGAGGTTCCTGGCCACACGAAAATCTACTCATCTAGAAAAGGAAGACTAGTGAATGTATAATTGCAATTCAATGATATAATCATATGACAGAGGGAGGCACAGGACGCCAGGACAACAGGGAAGGCCTGGGTCCAAGAGGCAAAAAGGACAAAGGGTGCATGCTCAGGGAGAAGACATCTGCTCAAAGCTGAGACAAAAGTGGAGAGGAGGCTCCCCAGACGGGGCTGGGGAGAAGGGCAAAGAAGCCTCTAGGCAGAAGGAGACTGTAGTGCAGAGAGGAAGACCTCCCCAAGAGGCTGCAGACAGTGTGACACGACTAAAACTCTGTGTGGGTTTGGTATGAAGGGGGCTGCAGAGAGTTGCATGATGGGTGCACAAGGAGGAGTCTGGAAGGATGAGTAGGAACCGGATAAGAAAACGGTCTTGTTTGCCAAGGTGCCATGTTGAGAATGTATCTAGGAAGGGGTTCTAAAAATCTAAGTTTCAAAAGTAAGTGAGTGAACAATCAAATTTGCATTTAAGATAGATCACCCTGGTTGCAACGTGGAGCATAAGTTGGTGGGCAGAGGAGTAAAGGTGATTCAAGACTAGGAGTCAGGGAGGTGACTCCTAGATGTGTCACAATTTATATGTGACAATGGACTATTCGTGCTGAAAAAATGAGCTATCAAGCCATGAAAAGACATGGAGGAACCTTACATGCATATTATTAAGTGAAAGAAATCAATCTGAAAAGGCTACATGTGGTATGATTCCAATTATATGACTTTTTTTAAAAGGCAAACTTATGGAGATAATAGAAAGATTAGTGGCTGATAGTGTTTAGAGGAAAGATAGGGATAAATAGGCAGAGCATTAAGGATTTTTATGGCAGTGAAACTACTTCTATGATACTACAATGGTAGATGCATGTTGTTATACATTTGTCCAAACCCATAGAATGTACACCACCAAGAGTGAACCTAACTTAAAACTATGAACTCCAGGTGATCATGACATGTCAATGTAGGGTCATCAACTGTAACAAACGGACCACTTTGGTGGGGGATGTTGACGATGAGGTGGAGGCTGTGCACCTGTTGGGGCAGGGGATACATAGGAAATCTCAGTACTTCTGTTCAACTTTGCTGTGAACTTAAAACTGCTCTACAAAAGTAAAATTAAGTTGAGGGATAGAAGGAGAAAGAGAGGGAAGGAGGGAGGGAGGGAGAGAGAAAATATCTGTGAAATACTGAGAAGGTAGAAGTGAAAGAACTTGGGTATAATTAGGTAAAGAGCATAGGGAGGAGCTAAGGGTGGCTAGAAAGATGGTGACTAAAAGGCAACTATCTCCTTTTCAAAGTTAGGTAACATGAAACGTAGAAACAGCCTTGGGAAAGGCAATCCAGGGACAGGTAAATGTTACAATGAACACTGCACCTCCTTAAGACATACATTTGTTACATGTAGAAACTGTTTTCTATTCTTAAATATACTGCCCTTAAAGAAATGGAACAAGATGTCAAGTGATTTGAGTACCAAGTGGGAAACTAGGGATTCCATAATTGGAATCCCTATTTTCATATATTAATAATTTTCTCTATAGATATTTCCCTATCTCTTAAATGGAATATACATTTCCCAGAAGTTATATAACAATAATTTTGTATTATACAAAAATATTTAAATTAAAATGGTCCCTGTTGTAATTATAAAAATAAATTCACATTAATTTCCATTTGCCACAAAATAATTTGCCCCATTATCTTATAGCCACAGCTTGTACACACACAAGAATATCACCAAATGTCAATTAAAGTAATATTTTTCTTTTTAATTGTTAAAATTATTCTTGTCAGTTAGTTTAACACAGGTATTTTTACCTCGAATTTACATTTATGAATATAAAGAGTTTCAGTAGTATTTGTGTTTCATTTCTAAACTCCTTTTGAGTTCTGCCTTTTTTCTTAATGGTCAAACTAGCATCACAATAATTACTTCTACTTTTTATTCATAAATGTACCTAAAGGCTACACCCACCAAACAGCTCACATAATCTCAATTTCTAGAAATCAACATTTATAAAATGCCCCCAAAAGTATTATTTTAAATGGCTTCTTATAAATTTTATTCATATTTCACTAATTATATAGAAAGAAGAAAAACCTTAAAAAATTTAATTTTTTTTTTTAACCTCAGGAAACATATGGTGTAAATGCTTAAGGAAATGTGAGTCATGTTTTTGATGAGGCAAGTACTGAAAAATCAGCTCCTTCTGCTACAGTATAAATAGCATGATAAGCCCTATCAAGGTCAGAAATCTAACTTTAAAATATGTATTTTAAGAGTTTTATTTTAGCCATCTTGCCATATATTAGAAATATGTTCTGTCCAGTGACCAACTCAGGCAGTTTCTAATGCACTTGCTTTTCATTTTTGAAGCAAGAGAAATGAAAAGCCTCATTTTATTATTTTTTTGACTCAAAGATCCTTGAGATATTGCAGTGCCAAAAAAGAAACATTCTCCTCTACCCATTCTCTGCCCTCCTCCCCCCAGAAAAATCCTTTCACCTCCCAAACAACTTCTAAAAATACATTTTTCTTCTATGTTAACTGCTCTCTTGAAACTCGAAGATGTTTCTGAAGGATTTGGTTGTCAGTGTTACTTATTTCCAAATTCCCATCTGGCTCTCAAAGGACTCTTTCCTCCTCTTCCCAAATAAACGGCTCACGAAGTTGTAATGGATTTGGCAATATGACATAGGTGATGCCATTTATGAAACAGCACTCGGCATCTTCAGCCATCCTCCCTGTGAGCGTCCTTCCCACTAGGTGCTTGGTGAGGGGACTGGATTAAATAACTGACCCAGGAAGGAGGAGGATGGATTGGCAGATGAAGTTCAGGCCACTTATGTATTACTTGTAATTGAATCCCAGACAAAAATGGAATTTCACTCCCCTGCATTTTTAGAATAAGAAAACTGAGATAGAGGGAGGTTACTTGCTTTAACACTCCCAGAATTTAAAGACTGACTTTCCCGCCCATTGTGTAGTCATGAGACAAACCTGCGTAGGTCTGGTGTACCTGTTACCTGGGCTGACCCTGGACTTCATTATTACTGACTGGGCCTCACCGTTTTACAGCTCAGGTGCAGCTAATTCCTGATCTTGATTTTCCACCTGTCGAAACATCTGGCACACAAAGTTTTTTCAGTTGACTTCAAAGAGAACTGTGCTCAGATTTGTTTTTGCAAGCACCACAAATAGGTTTTAAGTTATTATTATAAGAGAAATACATGTTTATTGTGGATAATTTTAGAAATAAGACATAGGACAAAGAATCTGTGGATCACTCATAGCTTCCCATTCAGGAACGGCTAACACCCATAAATTCCACCGGATCCGTGGTTAACAGATGGATGTATTTACTTCTAGTCTTATAAACACATACCCTGATATTCCGCATTTAATATTTTATTGTATGAGGTTTTCTATATTTCGATATTTCAAATATTTTTTCCTCTTAATGCTTTTAATAATTTTTAAAATTTTAATTCTTTTGGAATTTTAAAAAATTTTCTTTTTTAAAATTTCCTTTTAAACTACATTTTATTGATTATACTATTACAGTTGTCTCATTATTTTCTCCCCTTTATCCCCCTTTGCCTTGCACTCCCCTCCCCTCTTAGTTCATGTCCATGTGTTGTATGTATAAGGTCTTTGGCTTCTCCCTTTCCTATGACCTTTCTGAGGAGAGACATTCTCCTGCTAGTCTTCAAGAAGCCAGATGCAGTGTTGTGGGAAAGGCTGTGAGAGGGTAGGGAACTGCAGGCGGCCTCTAGCTCCTGAGAGCGGTGCCTGCGGAGAGCCTGCATGAAAGCGGGAACTTCAGTTCTACAACCAAAGGGCACTAAATTCTGCCAACAACCTGAATGAGCTTGAAGAAAAGACCCCAGACCCACAAATATATGCATCCCGGTCACCATCTGACTACAGCCTTAAGAGACCCTGCACGCAGAGCCCAGTTAAGATGTTTCAGACTCCTGACCCAGGAGCACTGTGAGAGCATAATGTTTATGAGTCACAGAGTCTGTAGTCCTGCGATACTCTCAGCAATAGAAAAACGAGTGTATTCCTTTTTTCTCTTCCTTTAGCAACTTCCACTCATTTTTCAGGCCTGAGCTTTGAGGTCCCTTCCCTCAAGGAGCCTCCGTGCCCCTTCTCTTTATTTCTCTAACTCCTCTTTACTTCCTACAGCAACAGCAATCACTAGCGGGATTGCATATTTTCTCATCTGCATGTCCCTATAACACAATAAACAAGTATGCATAATGAGGCTCGGAGAGGCAAGGACGTATTTAACTGATGGCCAAAATACATAGGGACATCTAGGGAAAACAAGATTGTGAACCATAATGCAAACTTGACTTTTAACAGATTTACCAACGCAGGATGTAGTCTGAAGCAAAATATAGTGATTTGATCATAATGTATAACAATGTATTATCTGAAAAAGGACACGCATCAAAATGACTCAGAAAAACCCACTGACGCAAATTTCATTGAATAATTCATGTGTGCATTAGCTGTGTAGCTATAGAACCTGAATCTACATACAATTTTTTACACGGCTCTGTCAGTTTCATGTAAAAATCAGAGTGGATAAAACTGCATGTTTATGGTCATTTCTCATGTATCTATTACCTCTGAAGAAATCAGTTTTTTTTTTACCCCTCCGAGTTTCAAAGCCAGGTTAACAGACAGTATCCCAGGAGCAGTTCTGTGCTGGGGTTATGGAGTGACTCATCTGTGAGATTACAGGATGTGAACACGCTCTAAATGCTAATTACGTCAAACTGAAACCCTTCCAGATATTAGGAATAATGGCAAATAGATTTGTGATATTTTAATCCCACAGGAAAAAGAAGGATTAAAATAATAATGCATGTAAAATAAACATAAAGGGCTAGTGATCCCCGCCTTTTTACAATGACTAGGAAAAAAAAACCCTTTTATGTACAAAACTGCATATTTATCTACCTTACCTACTGTCATACCTGATCTAATGCTGGACACTCACTGAAAAAGGTCAGCATTGATTGGCTGTTGATAAGGACACAATTCTGCATCTTCAGCATTGCTGGACTGGTGAGTTAGGATTATTTCCTAAGGTCCAGCAGTTTCCTCTAATTGGATCTGTCAAGCCAAAGAGCTGTCGGATCCAGAAAATACCCAGTAATTCCCAAGCTTTATATTTTATGAAAATCACCTGGGATGCTTCTTCAGTGCTCAGATGCCCAAACCTTTTTCCAGAAATACTGATTCCCTTAGATTTGAGGTGGAGGCCTGCATATGTGGTCTAAACAAGCCCCAGGCATGATTACGATACAGGTGGTTTAACTCTCACACTTTCAGAATTACCTCAAAATTATTGAGTAGATCACTAAGATACTTGCCATCATTGCTTCTCAAAGGACTTGCTCCTTAGACCAGAAGGAGTTTGCTTGGTGTTCTCTGCTCTGTATGAGAAAGACCTTTCAAACTGTACGGAGGTCCCTTTCTCTGGTAAATCCCTAATCCAAATGAGGGGTAGAAAACTCAGATGCTTTTAGGGGTTAAGCAAGGATGCAAAAGCAAACAGGTGAGGGTTCCACCGAAACGAGAGAGTGAGCCCAAAGGAAAAGCCACTACTCAAGTGCGCAGCAGCCTTGGCAGGTGGGAACGTGAGCTAGGAGCTGCCAGATTGCCTGTTTTAAAGAGAAACAGAAAATCTGATTTTTATGTAAGTACTTCTGATTTTTTTTTTTAGGCATTGGATTTGAAATATCAAATCCAGTATTGGGCTAACAGGCCTAGTTTTCCACCTCTGCCTTAATCCATCAGGAAGATTCTCCGTAATAAAAAATCTTTGACAGTGCTGGTGACTTGTGAACACACGCTTCATAGATGAGAGACAGGAAGGAAAACCCATCCATGTGATGCTCCTCGAGGAAAAAGAACTGAGAAAGGGGCTATCTTTTCACACAGAGCTCAGCATTGCCAAGAGGAGGTGTTTTCTAGTATCAGAACATGAGAATTCTCAAAATTGGATTTCTCCCTCTCCCTCTCCCTCCCCCAGCTCCTCCTTCCCCTCCAAGTCCTCCTCCTCTTCTTCCAGTAAAAAAAAGTTTTTAGATCTTCATTTGCACAATGTTCCACAAATAATCACCTACAATCTTCTGAAGTAGATAATCTCAAGGTTGGATCTGTAATATATTAAGATGCTACAGGGCAAAGTACACTTCTGTGTCTGCCCTGAACTCAACCTCATTCCACAGGCTGGCCTGTAGCTGTCATTTTGGGCTTTGGGAGTGCTAGGACTTACCCAAATGGGGAATGGGACAGCTGGTCCCATCCAAGCGGGGTTAAGGGTCAAACTATTCTCTGTGCCTGAGTGCAAACAGAAACTGGCCACGCTGTTGCCAGTTAACTTCTTCATGAGCCATGATATCTCTCAGAAATGTTGAAAACCATCTAAACCTCCCAAATATCAAACTTTACTTTTTCCCTTGAGGTGTCAGTTTCTTCCAAACACAGACTCTGTGTTTGGAGAAAATCCTGGAGAGCACAGATAATTCCTTAATCAGGCAAACAACCAGGAAAACCTCTATAATCTGAGCCCAATAACTCCATATGGCAAATTTGACAGAAGTCTGCTCCGAAAGTCCCTCCTGAAAGCATTGGCTTGTGCCAAGTTACACAAAAATCAACGCAGTGCCAGCTTCTCTGCCCCCAAACCACTAAGATCATATCGTATTTCAAGCTTTTCATCACTGCTTCTTAGTGTGAATACCATAAATACAAAAAATGTATCTCCTGTGTGGGGCAGGAAGATTCGAGTATTTTATTATAAACTGTTTACTTCATAGTATAGAATTGGGATCTTGATAATGATCTCAACAGGATGTTTTCATATCCACTGGTGAGCATTATAAAGAATGATTAACCAGAGGAAATCCAGGCTTAACTGAACTGTGAACATATTTTCAATGATAAAATCTGGTTGGTTTAATCCCTAAAGATATTTCCTTTTTTAAAGCCCTTATTAAAAAAATAAATAAATAAAACTGGTCATCTAATTGCATAAAGAAAAAACTCCAGTGATAGATTATTGCTTTGGGATATTCAATAGGTTAATTTATCTAATGCTTGTTTTTAATTTTGTTTATTGTGATTTCAAGTGAAGTTAATGTAATGACAGACGGTGTTATGAAAACCAACATGCTGTATTGTATCCATAGCACTCCTGTTGTTTGAGACCAGGGTTTATTTTGTATTAATATTGCTAGTTTCATTACAATCCATTATTTTAGGTATGCCAAAACTTAATTAAAATAGACACATATATACATTAGAATGTCCTTTGCTATGTAAGTTTTTATATCCACTAAAAACAATGTTCGCAAATAATTTTTGTTGGCATAGGAAAGTATTTTTTAATGATGTTAAATGCAGATTTCTAAACTGTAACTACATAAAATCTATGATCCCAATTTTTTTGAAAAAATATGCATAGGATGAAAATACAGCCCAGTGTTAATAATAAATAACCTTTAATGATGTAATTAAGAGTGAATAAAGCACCGCAATGATACCGCTTTGCATACATTAGAATGGCTATTACCAAAAATATTTTTAAAAGAAAATAATGGATGAATATGAATATCATTTTAAAGCAGAAAACACATAATTGTTTAAAACCTAAAAATGTGTTAAATTTATACCTTTTGACAGAAGGTGAGAAGAGTAAGATAAAACAAATGACTCATTAATGAAAACTAGTTATAGTAAATGGTCAACTGGAACACTAAAAATACGTATAGATTATGTTCTCAAGAAACAGACCTTTATTTAATAGAGATTCTCTCTAGAGTATTGGATGGCGTGGATCAGGGGCTTAACTGTTTCTGTTTCATACAACTTTAAGCTATTGAGGCATGAATCTGAAATAAAGACAAAACGTTTAAAACTACTTGAGCAACAAAGAAATCTGAAGTTTAATATTTCTAGTAAAATACAAATAAGTTGTGAAAAAAAGGAGTTCACGGAGGAACGCGCTCTGTTCACCAAGCTCGTAGTTCCTGTGCGCAGGCTGCGCGCAGGCCGAGTGCCGCCCGCAAGCGGCGCTCCTCTCTCTTAGTTACGCTACGAACTTACTGTTTTGGCTGCTATAAAGAGGCGCTCCAGCCTGGTTTTCTAAACGCCAAACTTCCTGAATTACAGTCAGTGAGATTTTGCCAATGCTAAGGGAAATGGAAATGGAGGTATTTTTCAATTTTCTGTGAGAATTCTAAACCATCTACAGGGCAGACAAATGAGAGTTCGCCCTGGGTCTCTGAAGTTTCATGGTGTTTTTTTCAATTATTTACCTTGTTTTGTTTTAAAAATAGCATTTCTGAAATTTTTAGTGCATAAAAATGTTTAAAAACTCTCTTGTCAATCTCAATCTTTGCTATGATTTGAAGCTGAGCGGTGCTGAACTCTGTAAGTTAGGCTGGGTGCTGTGATTTGTTGCTGCAAGCAAGTAGTATTGCAAACGCAATAGGCACTGTCCTCATGCTCTAAGCTGTGTGCATGTGAAATTGATACATTTACTTGGCAATAGAATGCAAAAAAGCTGCTCATGGAGCTGAGGAATGAAGCCTGGAAAGAGAGAAGTGGGCAAAATATAACTATATCCATATTGGAAATCTAAATTGATGAATGTGCTGATTACTTAATAGTCTGACATACCCAAACCACCTTTGCGATAGGAAAAATAAATCAAAGGTCAGGTAATCTACTCCCTACATCTACTCTCTACACCTATAAAACATACACACACATTTACACATATACTTCGTAAAAAATAAAATTCAACTTGATTTCATCAGGCATACCTAAAATTGGTTAGTAATTAGAATAATAAAACAGCATTTTAAAGCTATTTGCATGGAGAATAACAAAGGACCTCAAAATTCCTCTCTAGAATGTTTTTTAACCATCATGCATGTGGGATTAGGAGTGCCCATTTGTAGAATGAGGACAGTAATAATAGTTACCACATAAGGGTGTGGTAAGAATGAAATTGGACTACCCAATGTGTGATTTCTCACAGTAGCTGCCTAGCTTTCAGGAAGTGCAGTTAGTATTAATTGTCACTCTTACTTTCAGGCAGAGAGAACAGGATAAGCAAAAGTAAATAGAAATGTGACAGCCTAGTATGTTTTGGGGAAACAGTGAGAGGTTCAGCATGATTGAATCATGAAAATAACTGGAGGGAGAGAGGAGCAAAAGGATGAAGGCGCAGATTGTGGCCCAGGGTGCCTTGTAAGGACTTTACCTACAGGGTTATAAAGGTAGGAGGTGCCATACCTTTTGTCTAGGTGATTTTGAAGGGTTTTAAAAGCGATGGCATTGAAAACACGGACAGCAGTTATATCTAGTGCAGAGGTCCAATAAAGAGTTGGGAACCTGAACAGACTATAGCAGTGGGCATGACAGTGAGAATGGGGATATCCAGAAATCTCTTTCCTGTTTTTTAAAAAAAGTTTATTTCTTTGTTGTTAACTGAGATTGTAGTGGTCAGCCTTGAAAATACTTGCCTCTTGGTATTCATGGCCCCTCTCACATTGTATCCAGATTCATCTGTGTACCTAATAGAATGTGGCAGAAGTGATGGTGTGTAACTGGAAGCTTGGCCATAAAAGACATTGATGTTTTTACCTCGTCCTTTTGATCACTCAGTCCAGTGGAAGTCAGCCTCTCTGTCACTAAGACATTCATGCAGCTTGTAAAGTAGCCTGTCTGCAGAGGAAATGAGACCCCCCCACTAAAAGCCAATACCAATTTGACAATCACGTGAGTGAATCACCTTAGAAGCACGTCCTCCAGCCCTGGATGACTTCTCAGTTGCAACTTCATGAGAGACTCCATTCCAGATCTATCCAACTAAGACTCTTCTGAATTCCTGATCCACAGAGACTGTGAGAAGTTGATCATGCTTACTGTTATATTGTTAATCATGCTTATTTCTTATCCTGCTAAGTTTTGGGGTAATTTATGATATAATAACAGAAAACTAATAGGGATTTAACTCATCGAACCCTATATCTGGTATGTCAGACAGATTATAAGAATCCCATTTTCTTGGTACAGGCCTTGTATAATTTCCACCCCTGGAGTGTGGATGGAATCTGTGAATGTGATGAGACACCAGTCCCTTGATTCTGCTCCTTTACATGGTAAAAAGGACTGTGCAGGATATAATTAAGGTTACTAATCGGTTCACTTTGAGTCAATCATGTTGGTGGGTCTGATCAGATCATATCAAACCTTTACATCAGGATCTAGAGGTCAGTCCAAGGAAGTCAGAGGTTTCCAAGAAGCAGGGATACTCTACTGCTGGTCTTGAAGAAGCAAACTGACATACTGTAGCCAGAATGGCAGGTAGCCTCTAGAACCTGAGTTCGCCAATTACAAGTACTAAACTCTTCAACAAACTAAGTGAGCTTGAAAGAAAACCCCAAGCTCCAGAGGAGGACCACAGCCCTGGCTGACACTTCAATTTCATCTAAAAATCCAGCTGCTCTGTGCCCAGGCTTCTGATCTAAAGAGATATGAGATAATAAATGGGTGGTGTTGTAAGCTGCTATGTTGGTGTTATATGTTACACATCAAAAGACAACTAACACACATGGTTTAGATGATGAGATCTTGGACTTTGAGCTGATGCTGTAATAGAACCAGACTTTTGGGGACCACAACAGGGTGTGAGTGTATTTTGGATGTGACAGGGGTATGAATCCTTGAGGGTCAGAGGGCAGACTCCTTCACTAGTAGTTGGCCTCCAAAATGACACTCAGTGATCCTTGCTCCTGGGACTCACTCCCTTGTACAGTCCCCTCCCACACTGAATAGGGTTAATCTGTGTGGAAAAAAAGGATGTTTGGAAAGTGACAGTGTGTGACTTCTGAGGCTACATCATAAAAAACATTGCAGTTCCCACATTAATCTCCTATGGATCACTCACACTTTGCGAAATAGTCCCCATGGCATGAGAGTACTTAACCAGAACTCTATACAGAGTCCCCTGTCAAAGAACTGAAGCGTCCTGTCAGCAGTGCGCACCAATGTGGGAAGTGGATCTTCCAGCACCAGCCAAGTCTTCAGATGAATGCAATCTTAACGGATAGTTTGACTGCAGTATCATGAGAAATTCGGAGCTAAAACAACCCGGCTAAGCATCTCTCACATTACTGGCCCACATGGGTACAATCAAACTTGATTCTTCTTTTAAGGTGTTAAGGTTTGGGCATATGCAGCAATAGATAACTAAGAGATGTACAGGAGGATCTCTAAATATTGAGTCTCTGTCTAGGCTATAGCGAATAATTAGTTCATAGCAGAGGAAACAAGAAAGAGAGAAAGATGAAAGAGTTGTTCAGTTTTATTTAAGGAGAGATTTCCAGACCAGCATAAGCTAAACCTGTGGTTCTTGTTTCCATAGTTAATGTATTACCTGTCACTGGTGAAAAAAAATGATAGCCAAGGACAAAAGATTTGACAGATGGACCAGAGGAAAAGATTAAGAGTTCTTCTCTCCCCTGGCTCTTCTTAACACCTCACATTACCTTTAACACTCCCTTAACACCTTTCTTTAGGCCTTGTACAAAAAGAGCAGCAAAACAGAGAAAAATAATCCTTTTGGACCAAATGATGACAAAGTAGAAACATACGATTAAAGGAGTTAGATACAGTAGGAATCATAATATGAAAGACCCCTTTGTACTGGAAAAGTGACTATAATCTAGGATAAGGAATTTAAATGTCATACAGGAGTGTAACTTCAACTCATTGCTAATTTGTCACTGAATTTCAAGACGAAATTAATGTTTGGAATATATTTAGATTGAAAAGGGTGAGACCATATTGAATACACAATTTGAGAATGAAAATAAGCAAATAAGTTTAGGTGGGAGTTTTAAAAGTAATTTGTTTCTGATTATAAAAAAATCATAAATGTTTACTATAAACATTTTGAAATAAAGAGTAAAAAATACAAAATTTATCCATAACCTCCATATTTAGAGCTAACCACTCTTAACAGCTTTTTATATATGTGTTATAAAATTAAAATATCCCTGCCATTAAAATATATTTTCATCTGTCTTTAACTAGCACTAATAAAATAATTTTTTCTGTGCTATTACAAATACTTTAAGCTATATCTGTTTAATAGTTTTTAAATTACAAGAGCATCATCAATGCTAAAATCTAGGAGGTGAGGCAGAAAAAGGAAAAACCTGGGGGAAACATAACCCCACTATTAAGGAATTAATATTCACTTTTAGTGCACTACCTTTCAATCTTTAAAAATATACATATTGTATGTATGCCTATGTAAATACAAAGAATATCAATATCATATGCATATTGTATTTATATTGCTCTTCTTTCATTAGAGAATGTTTCAATAAAAATATTGTCTATGATTTAGTGGGCACATAATATTTTATCATATGGATATAATTTATACATTTATGAACTTATACGTATATAATTTTGGTAGATTTAGGTTATTTTGCCTTTGAAGAAAATTTTGAACATTTATCATTTTAAATTTGAATTATTTCTTTAAGGTTAAATTCCAAAAAGTGTAACACTTGGGTGAAAAATTTATAAATAAATTTAAAGTATTTGATATACTCAAAAGGTATGCAATAAATATTATAGCTATTTATATGCTGACCAAAAAAGAAGAGCGGGCCCTTTTGACCTCCACTGTGGCACAACAGGATACGAGCATTACTTCATTTTTATAGCAATCTGATAGGTGAAAAATAATAGCTTGATTGTTTTCATTTATGTATTTTTGGTGAGTAGTGAAGTTAATTTTTTAATGTTTATTTTACATATTTATATTAGTGAATGTCAACCTACAAATGTCTTTACCCATTTATATTTGCTACCTTCATTCTTTTGACTTGTAAGACCTGTTTATATATTAAAGGTACTAACCATTTTTTGATGCAAATACATTTTTTAAGTCATTATTTCCTTTTTAGCTATCCTTATCCTCTTTCAAGTGAATTAAATTTTAAAACATTTATGTAGTTAAATATATCAATAGTATCCTTTATGATTTCTGCCTCTAAACTTGTGCTTATAGGGAGTTACCCCAAATGTTAAATTTTAAAACACTTATGTAGTTAAATTTATCAGTATTATCTTTTATGATTTCTGCCTTTGAAGTTGTGCTTGTAGGGGGTTACCCAAAGCATTCAAGTTTATTTAAGTATTCAGAATATTTCTTCTGGATTTATGTGTATTCTATATTTACAATTAGTTCTCTAAAATTCTATATCTGTACCTTATTTTCAAGCGTATATGAGATTCTAACTTTTGTCTCAGGAGTGTTTTCAAAAAGTAAATGTATTACAGAATTAATACACAATCATCACAGATAAGAGACAAATTTCTAAAACGCCAGCTATAATCCCAATTATTAACATTTTATTCCGCCTTTGCCACTTCCCCTCTCTCCCCACTCAAGCGCGCTTTCTAGCTGCCTTCTTTCGCACACTTGTTCTATGTGTGTATGCATGTGTGGGGGGCGTGCCACGTAGGTCAGGCACCAAACACAGCACTTTTACGTGGTCACATAGTTAGTCATCAAAGTAGACTTGTGAAGTAGAAATCATTCCCTCTACTTCGAAGACACTGAAACAGGGACCTGGAGAGATCAGGGCGCTGGAGTCAATAAAGATCAGTGCCCGGCAAACTGGAACATGTACAAATATAACGCGGATTCTCACTCAGGAAATCCAGGAGGGGCCTGTGATTTTCCCTTCTAACCAGATGCCAGGTGATGAGGGTGCTGATTCTGATGGTCCGCGGATCATACTTTAAGTAGCAAGAACAGAGATGACAACTGTTTCTTTCTAGTCTTCCATGCTCCCTGTACCTGCTGTCAGCCCACATCTGAGCTGGTCCTTCTAACAGGGTCCCAACCTGAAAGAAATGCAGGTTTCTCAAGTGCCACCTTTGTTTACAAGGATAAACATAGTAACGCATATTTAAAAAATCTGAAAGTCAAACTGAGTGATGAAAGGAAAATTAGAAGAAAAAAACCCAACAAAGCATTTATGAAACATAAAAAGTTCCAAGCATACTTTCTCAGGAAACCTGTGGAAGTACCACCAGTAAAACTAATTTTTACAGAAGACCAGAGAATTATATTCCAAAGAAAACCCAGAAGGGCTGAAGGGTTGTTTGTATTCCGTAATCTACCCATTCTATAAATACAGAACATTCACAGTTGTTTTTCAGATCAATGTCTATTGTGGATGTCTGAAATGAGAACATTCTATTCCTATAATCTTACATCCAATGTATTCTTAGGAGTCAGGAAGAAGAAATTATCGCTTTTCAGTATGAGACTAACATTTTTTAATAGCAAGTTGGGAAAGGAAGGGTATTTGTTTCAAACAAATACATCTTTTTGAGTCACATAATTATAGTATCTTCAAAAGACTTAATTTGAACTTGACAAAGATAATTATTTTAAACTATGAATCAAGTATTCTAGGTTGTTGCCCTTGGAGTGAATGAGAGTTACATATGATTCAGGCAAATTTTTTCTGGTTTGCTCACTAAATGGTGACAACTGTAGGACATATCATAGCTTAAGTCTAAAGAATCAAATGAGAAATATCCTTCTACCCCCAAAATCCATAGAGAAAACTTGACTGAACACAGAACCCATAATTCCAGTTTAATATCAATATTTCCTAGTCATAAGTGAGAATCATATCATTTTAGCTGAAACTTTAGAGATTAACTCACCCCCTGATCTTGACAATGACTTTATTATTCTTTTTGGTTATCAAAAGTAGAAAATAATAAATAACATTGTTCTTTTGGCCTTGGAATTCTACACACATACACGTCATTGCTCTTCCAGCTTACTGAGCCATTTAGAATGGTCATGCATATAATACAGATTAAGAAAAGATTGTCTGCAAGATATTATTTTAGTGGAGGAAAAATAAAGTCAGGATTAAATGTCACATGAGCGTGAAAAATAATGTGTTTCTGAAGGAGCATGTTTCTCCCATCAATGAGTTGAGACAGTTAAAGCATAAATCTCCCACACATCAATGGGGGAATAAATCTTGTAGTGATAAGTACATGAAAGATTTTTCCCCTGAATAGTGGAGAATACACAGTCATAGTAGCTGCAAGTGATTTTGTAATTACCTTACTCTATTACTGCTGTGGCACCTGTTAAATACACTGAGACCTTTTCCTCTCAGTATTGGATTTCACATTTAATTTGCATAATGTGCCTAAGAAGAAAAATAACGGATCTGTCTGAAATTTCAACTAAAGTAAATCATGGGGAAAAATGCAGAAGCAGACATCTCCCTAAAAATACATTACAAAACACGGGAAGTCAATGTGAAGTCTCAAAATGTTCATTTCCAAGTTCTACCGGAGTCACATTATTTCCAAACTTCTATAAAAATCTAGGCTGCTTAGCCCTCCTTTAAAAGCATCTTCAAAACAAAATTCAGATTTCAAAGAAAATGACTCTTCATAGGATTTCTTTTCTTTTTTCTTTTTCTTTTTTTTTTACAATCCACCCAGTTGGTAAAAGGCTGGAGTGCTTCACTTTATGTACTACCTCTATAGCATCGCAGATTGGGGACCATGAGGAATGGGGTGATACACTGCAGTTTAGTATTTTTCTTGTGTAACAGTCCTGGTTTCCAGACAATCTCCCAGTGACATGTCAGGTTCTAAAGCTTACTCCAGAATTCAGAATCAAGAAATACCCAGCAAGGGTGCAAAGTCAGTGACTACCTGAGAGCCAGCAGAAACTAGATTGCCTTTGGAATGATTGCAGAGGAGACCCCTTATGGACTTAATCAATCTACATTTACACATCATGCATTTGCCTAGAGCAAGGAACATCTGCCCTCTGCCTGGTGGGAAGAACAGTAATTAGTTGCCGCTGTTGTGCTTCCTGGGAAATCGCAGATGCTTTTTTAACTGGTTTCTGGGCAATTTATTGGGACATTCCTAACTCCGGAGAAGTTACCTTTTATTCTGTTTTTAACAACTCTAGCTCCCCCAAATACATCAAAGGCCATTACATTTTCATGACATATGAAAAAGAATATTTGAATTTTTCTTCATTTCAAACTTCGTTTCTGAATGTAACATGGGAGGGATTATAAATAAATTATGACTAAAAGCAACCAGGTTTATTTCCCTGATGAACAAATCCATTTCTGAATCAATATTTACTTTTGAGAACTATTGACTGCTAACTTAAGAACTAGTAATATTTCAAAAGATGGAACTCTCGAAGCCATTTCTCAATGGGTTTGATGCACCAATAAATCTATCAGCCAGATTGTTTTCTAAGACCTCTAAAACTTATGCTAATGAGCACAGGTGGGAAAGATCTATAAGCATTAAATGGACCTCAAAACTAGTTACCCAAAAGATCAGGATTTAAGAAAGATGAAAGAAGGAAGGAAGGAAGGAAGGAAGGAAGGAAGGAAGGAAGGAAGGAAGGAAGGAAGGAAGGGAGGGAGGGAGGGAGGGAGGGAGGGAACTTGATTTCTAGTTGGAACATTTTTTTCCATACAAAGACAAATATTTCAATGGTCTTAAGTTTCACAGTGGCCCATGGGAAGAAATATATACATTTCATAGACAGGTGGATAGCTGAGAGTTTAAGGATTTCCTTCTACACTTGGACAGCTGCTAAGACTGACCGTGGCATTCCTCCTTTACGCTGTCATAGTTGAACTCTGAACTATGGCGTTTATTTGAAACAAAGGGACCAGAAAACCTAGAATTTCCCTCTGCCTCACATCCCTCTGGTAGTATGCATCATTTCCCCATCCTTGTATCCACATTCTTTGCCATGTACTTTGTTGCATCCTCCCAAAAAGAATGGGAAAACCTTCCCCAACCCTTAATTTTGCCTTTAGCCATAGGATGTTAGAACATATAAGGAAGGAAGCTTGAAAGAGAGGTTGTATGTTCGCTTGTTTCCTTCTACCTTGACTCTGTCTATGAGAAGAAACTCCTAGGCAAGTCCATGGTCCCAGGATGAAGGTGAGAGATAGATAAGATGGAGCCATTCCCCCTTACATAGATGTTGAGACTAGCTGACACAGAACTAGCCACAAGTTCAACATTGACCACCAGACTTGTTAGAAATAATAAGTAATTGTTGTTTCAAGCACAGTAATAGCTAATTCTCCTGGATCCTTCATAGGGGAAACCTCACAAAATTAGTCAACTTTTCTACAGGTATCAGTTTCACTGGGACTTCATTGGTCTTTGCCAAAGCAGACTCATTCAGGCAACACAATGAGAAGAAACAGTGAATTTTTTTTTTACAAGGGTCTCCACGAGGAACTACTATATGCTAGTTAATATTAATGAAGACTCCAGAATAAGTATTATACAAGTATAAAGCCATATTGAAATTTATGCTTTGACGGTGAGCAATAATTGCTACAAAGCGATTAGTGTTGTTACCTGTGAAGGCAAATGAAAACATGTATTGTTTAAATTGATACTATTATAATCTTTAGTAAGTACCTGTCTTTCCCAAACAGGTTAAGAAGCGCATTTTTCATTTTCTGGGGAGAACCAATTCAAGCAAAACTTCAGGCTAATACATGAACAAGAGCCTATTTGCCAGTAATTGCCACCTAGGTATTTTTTCATGAAGACACGAGAGTTGTCTCTTGTTTGTTCAGCTTTGCTTTTATCGCTTGTAATGGACAGTTTTATGTTTGATGTGAAAGTAGGAAATGCAGGAATAATAAGGCAATTTCTAATGGACACATTGCATCCACTTAAGCTATTTTTACCGTCTTCATCCTCTTTTGTCTGACAAGGCCTTAGAAAGAAATCCCTGTAGAGAGGAGTTCAAAAGTACAGTTAGTCCTCACTTAACATTGTCAATTGGGTTCTTGGGAAGTGTGACTTTAAGTGAAACAACAAAACTAATTTTACCATATGCCAGTTGATATAAATGAGCTATCTTCCTACAGCATATTTCTGGTCACAAAAACACCAATAAACTAAACATAGTCCCCAAATACTTCTAATATTAAGCATTGAAATAAATGTGAGTTATGCATATATTTAAGAAAGATTAATTGCCGTTGTCACTGCGGCTCAGTTGGTTGGAGCATCACCACATACACCAAAATATTGGGGGTTTGATTCCTGGTCAGGACACATATCTAGGTTGCAGGTCCAACCCCCAGTCAAGATGCATATAAGAGGCAACCAATCAATGTTTCTTTCTCACATCAATGTCTCTCTCTCTCTCTCTCTTTCTCTTCCCCTCTCTATAAAATCAAAAGGCAATAAACAGCTAAAGAAAGATTAATAAAAACAAGCAAGATAATCATTTTCCAACCCATTTATAACAGTTCAGGGTCATGGTGGCCAGAACCTATCTGGCAGCTCAAAGCACAAGGCAGAAACTCACCCTGGACAGGACACCCTTCCATGGCAGGGTGCCCTGTCCCACACAGACTGGGACAATACAGACACACCAATTCACCTAATGTGCACGCACATCTTTGGGGTGAAGGAAGAAACTGAAGAAAACTCACTCAGATGGGGGGAATGTGCACACATTATACAGGCAGTGGCTCTGGCTAGGACTGATTTTTTTTTTTCCTCATCAAACTTATAACAACAGAGTGCTAAATAAAACGCCAAGACTCCAGAACTTGCTGTAATTCCAAGCAGTTCAAATGATAACAGGTATCCTATCTTTAGCAACTGTCCAAAGAAAACTACTAAGAATATAAGTATTTTTCTTCATAAGGCAAGATTATTCTCTGATTTTTAAAAAGTATGTCTAATGAAGTATTTTTTAAAGAATAGGATGATAAATAGCCAGCTAAGTTTTACCAGGTCTTATAAAAATAAACTGAAATCAAATTCTTTAATTTGTGCTAAAAATATACATTTGTTTCCACTGCTGGATAATACAATGGCATGATTAGCAGTACCATGGTGAGGGTGAGATTCCATGCAAGTGGGACACAGGTGAGGCACAGGTGAGATAGTCCTTGGAGCTCAGGTGGTCAGGGAGGACAAAGTCCTGAGTCTGGATGTAAGTAAGAGCTTATCAGGTTGGGCTGGGGCTCCTAGAAGACTTCAACATGGATCAAGTTTCAGGCCTGATCAATGTTACAAGCTGGTCCTCTAAAAGTATGGCGACTATTGCTGAAGGTAGGCAGACAGGGATAATAGTTGAAGAGGCCAGACTCTTGAGCCCAACAGCATTTGGGAAAGATAGGATGTCTGATAGGTTGAATTGGAGCTCACTGAATCATGGGTGGCTCCACGTTGACAGGCATAACGAAAGTAAGAAGAGTAAAAGAAAAACCAAAGATGCGTAAGGGATAGTTACAGGGACCTGCGGAGTAAGGCGGAAAGTGTGATGCTCCCAGTGGATTAGGGAAAATGGGCCACATTTCCAAAATGTAAAGAAGGCCCTGGTATGTTTTTACTGTGGGAACACAGTTTATACAGAGGATACATTGAGGAGGATGAGCTTGGGGCTCATGAAGAGGGACATCATGAAGAAGATAATTGTCTAAGTTTAAAAACTTGAGATATTCCAATAACTTGTTACTGATTTATCTTCAAGCAAAGGATGCAATGAGATTTAATTAAGAGCACTTTCTTCTTCACTGAGAAATTCTATGTGAGGTAGGGTATCTTCACCTTTATTCCATTTACACACACACACACCACTGCGTTTTATTTTTTACTAAATATATTACCTAATAAGGAATAGTTATTTTACTTATTAAAATTAATAGTGACTAATGTTAGTAATGATATTTAATTAGTGACAACACTTACACTAATTGCTGAGCAGGCTATTCAAATGAATCACTTTTAAAGTATGTAATTGCATAATAAAAATAGGTTTAAAACCTCTAAGATCATATACTAATCAAAAACTGAAAATGAAACCTGAGAATAACATTCAAGTAGCTTTTAGTAACAAAGTAGCCATAAACAGTACATGTAAATATAACTGCTAGTAAAACATAAAATTAGGGTCCTCTAAAGAATCCAACAGATTCTTTAAGAAGCTTAAAATTAGTCTTTTTTATTCTAACTTAGTTTAAATATAGACAATAACCTATATTTAACTTACCAACATTTCTAGTGGAAATCTGGGAATCGAGAAGCCCAATTCGTTCTTTAACCCAGCAACAATTTTCAGAGTTACCCCATTTTTTTAAATGAAGCCTAAAGCTGGAAGAGTTGCCAAGCCAGTTTGTTAGCTAGTTAATAGATAAAAATGCTATGGTAAGTAGATTTCTATTTCTTAGTAAGGTTGCTGAATCTCCCTAATTCCTCAAATTACCAGTTCAATTCACTAAATTAAATCATTCAAACCTGTGGGAAAATAATCCATTTGAGTGGCTGTATTGCTGCATGGAGAAAAAGGGAGGGGAGGAGTAACAAAATGTTCTATTTCTCAGAACATCTGCATTCCTCTTCTCTGGCTAATGTTCCTTCTTGTTTCCCCTCTTGTCTCATATTGTTGTGCAATAACTTCACCCTGGGAAGACATATGTTGCAAAGGGTTGCCCCTTCTACCTCTGCATTGAGGCTCCATGGGGAAGGTCCTTGTCAAGAAAACATATTCTCAAACTTTGAGATAGAACACTGTGAGTGTGGGGATGTGAATCTGCATTTTAAAAGTTTTTTTAAAGCTTGGTGAAATCAGGGCTGTTTTTTTGCTTCTCAGAAGCTTAAAAGAAATAAGAGAACAGCTGGAAAGGCCTGCCTAGATCCAGCCTTGACAAAATTGTAAAGTAGTCCAAACTTCGAGTTTCGCTCTCAGTTCATCGCATCTCAGAGTTTATTTAAAGCAGCTCACCTGTCCTCCTGTGAGTTGAGCAGCGCAGTGTTTGCGGCTTCTCTTCTCACTGCCCAGGGGACCGCTGAGCCCTACAGGCCCC
Organism: Mormoops blainvillei; assembly: GCA_004026545.1. Lineage (NCBI taxonomy): Eukaryota > Metazoa > Chordata > Mammalia > Chiroptera > Mormoopidae > Mormoops > Mormoops blainvillei. The sequence continues at coordinate 32,394 of PVJD01000701.1, forward strand.
CGAGTGCTGCTGAATGAGGTGCTCACCTGGCTCGAATGCATCTCCCAGACTTTCCCAAGGCTTTATGTCCCCAGGCCCTCGAAATCATTTCTGTTTTGTTGCTTTACTTTTAGAGCCCTACTCTATAAGGCTAGGAGTTTTGACCAGCTAACACGTTTTAAGCCATTAAGGGGTTCTTTAAGTTTCAGTGACATTTAAAATTAGTACGCAGAAATAATTCTTGCTTAAAACAGCATAATTGGAAAACTCAGAAAAAATGAAGGAAAAAGTCTTGCATAATCTTACTAGGCATGAGCATCCTTTGCTCATTTTGACGGTTACAATACGTAGGTATTTGTGTTGTATGTGTTGGTGTCTGCAGTAGTGGGTTGTTTTACCCTCCACCTCTGGAACCAATTGGCTGAATTTGAGCCCCGGCTCTGCCACTTTGGGAAAATTATATGGCCTTCCTCTACCTCAGTGTCCACATCTGTAAAATGGAGATACTAGTGAGACCTACCTCACGGGGTGGTTATGAGAGAATATGTGGGCTGTTAGAGTGCACGCTAGGGCTCTCTGGGGTTGGAGGCCTGGATGTGGTCCCAGCTCCGCCTTGGCAGGTTTACTACTGTGGAAAACTTTCTTGGCACCTCTGGGCTTCAGTTTCCTTATCTGTAACAAAAGGAACTCATGGGGAAAAAAAATGAAAAGTCAGATGATATGCTGCTTTACAGTTTCTGTGTTGTTGGAACTAAGAAGGGGAAAAGAGAATTATGAACTAGCCATTTTAGGTAAATTTGGCATTTCTGTTCTCAGCTTACCCTGCTTTTCTACACTAAGATCAACTTCCATATTACTGTTTTAATTACATGACAAAAATCTAATGAAAGGCTGTGTTTTCCCCTAGGGAAAGAGAAGCTAAACTCTTATCACGTTACCAAAGGAATCCATGACAAAACACTGGTAAGAACTAACTGTGGTGTTAGATGATGTTCTTGCCCCAAAATTCAATAACTTTAAGTTTTATACAACCTAGTTTGAAAACCTACTCTCTGTTTTAATTGTTCTGCTAGAATTACATCAAAATTACTCCAAATAGGTGTATCCACTACAAAATTCCATGAGACATCAGTGCTTGGTCAGGTGCTAACAAATCGACTGCCAGAGTTTGGGAAAAGAACTTCAGAAGTGTATTTTCTTTTACCAAAGCCAGATATAATGCCAGCTCACAGTCATTTATATATTGAATGATACTATATTTGTTTTAGTAATATATTGCTATTTTTCTAATTTAGGTCTAAAACAATATTTTAGAAGAAATTCTGTATGTATTCAGTATAGAAAATATTCCTATAGGTTTAAAGTTTTATAAATTACTAATCCAAAAATCATTAAATACCAACTTTTAATTGAGGAGCCTAATACTTTTGACTTCACTTTGATAAGAATCAGCTGCCTCTATCAAGGCCAGTGCACTAGACAAATTTATTGTTGCAGGCATTACTTTTGCATAGTTGTTCATTCTTTATCATTCAACTGAATTTATCCTGTAAGTATACATGTTATTTTGATATTGATCTCTGTCCATTGATCAATGGACATATAACAAATGTAATGGAAATTGTATTTCCATTACACATGGAAACTATAACAAATGTAAGGTATTTTTTAGTATCTTAAGTACTTTGGATTCCTTTTTTTTTTTAAACATCACATGTCTGTGATATTGTCAGTGTCGTGACTAGGGGAAGCCTTTCGCTAGTCCTGAAAAATCTACATTATTTTCAAAATATCCCTTCATGCCTCTGATGAAATCCAAAAGAATTGTAAAGATGAAAGGGATGATGCAGTTTAAAAACCCTGACTAGGCCCTGGAAGGGTGAGTCACCGAGCTGTGCTCTGCGTGCAGCATGCATGGGAAGAGCGCACAGTAGAGTGCATTCTTTTGAGTTGGCAGGGAGTTGAAATTGACCAGAACAGCCTCCTCTTGGAGGTTCCTCAGGAAAGGATTTGCTTTCTGTTCAATAACCTCATGGTTCAGGCAGGCCAGTCATGGGTTTCGGCCGGATGTGTACATAGCCTTTCTCCTCAGATGTCTTAAAGGGAGCCAGAGGATGCTAATCAATGGTCAGCTGAGAGTCTGACAGCTTACAGAATTAAAACCTTTAATTGGGCCTGGTAGAACCTTTAACATTTTCAAATATTCATACAAGTCCAAAAATATGTCTTTTTGCTATTAAAATTGTAAAATGTGTGGTCATTTTTCCCCCTTTGGCTATAATGTGAATATGAAAGATTTCCTAGGAATTGATTCTTACAAATGCTTTTATTTATTGATTTGAGAGAGAGAAGAAGGAGGGAGGAAAGGAGAGAAAGAGAGAGAGAGAGAGAGAGTGAGAGAGAGATTTGCTATTCCATTTATTTATGCATTCACTGGTTGGTTGCTTCTTGTATGTGTCCTGACCTGGGATCAAATCTGCAACCTTGGTGTATTGGGATAATGCTCTAAACAACTGATCTACTGGGCCAGGGCCATTCTGGCAAATGCTCTTAAACATCTGCCTGTTCAATTAACATTTTAAAGTAGTACCTTTCTAAAATTAAACTAGCTCAACTTTATATTTCTGTTTGTCCTTCTACTCTCTCACCAAGGATTATTCAATTTTGACTAATAATTCATTGTCATGCAAAGGGGTATTCCAGTGTGCTTCGTAAACAGTTGTGCATATTTATAGAATGCGTGACGTGTGTCTATAAATGCCCACAGAAGGTTGCCCCCTGAGTTTGAATGTGTTATTTCTGGTGGTGTCATTTCCTGTGTAGCTCTATGGGAATAACAAACCCAACACATTGGCAGTATGTTTTCCCCTTAGATGCCTGTGGAGTGTGTCCTTTGGATAATGATTACAGCCACACCCTGCGGGGTTTGTTCCTTTGTAATGCTGGAAAGAGGTTCACCTGCAGGGAGGATTTGCTGGTACAGGCTGATACATGACCTCGCTCCCACTACGTTCTCCAGCGGACCCTACTTAGAGCTGAATAGGATGCTGACAGGTTGCTGTGGGGGGCACAGTGCCCAGCACAGCAGCAAACAGTCACTGAAGGGCAGCTCCATCCCAGGTCACCTAATTCTCTCTCTCTGGCGTAGACTTAGCAAGAAAGGATAGCTACCTTGTCATCGGGAAAAGGCAGCATGCTGAGGCTTCCTGTGAAACAGCCCGGTGCTCTCTATATGTCTTTCTGGGACTGAATTTGTGAGATATATTCAAAATGAAGGTGAAAACGCAATGCCCAAAGTAGGTGGCCTTTAAAATTTAAGGGAATATTTTACATGGAAAACATTTATTAGAATTTTTCAGTAGATAAAACATAAAAGCAAGCTGAATTTAATTAGTAGAGGTGGTTTTCTCTTTAAAAAACTAGCTTTAAATTATTTACAAATGACAAATATATTCTGATAATTCTTCTATGTAGAGTAAAAAATCCATGACAATCTAAAGGCTCTAAACGCAATTACTACTCTGGGGATTAGATCTGTTAAACTAAAACATGTTGACGGAAAGGCAGAGGTGCCCACAGTGAGGTTTACTCGGGCCTTTGCTGTGGGCATTGGTTAAGTCAAGAAGAACCTGGGTTCTCCGCCCCCGCCCTCACATACACCAAGCAGCAAAATGTCAAATCCAAAAGAAATGTTGCCATAACGTTCTGACTAAAGCTTCATAAATCACTCTTTATTTTGAAACAGGGTGAATATATTACATCTATACTGTCACCTAAACTGTAATTTCTTCATATTTTTACATGAATGTAACTATTTGACTTTTTCTATATCCAATTTTAAAGGAGGTGGCCACTCACTATAGTAACAATGATAACAAGCTGTTATGTATTGAGTGCCGTCTTGTGCATGTGTGCCATGTGCCTTCTCTGCTTTAATTCTCCCATTGCAAGGTGAGCTTTGCTATTATCACAGATGAAGAAACTGAGAATCAGAAAAACAGACACTAAGGTCACACAAGTAGTAAGTGTGGTGCACAAAGGCCAACCTTAGTCATTCACCTACATGACGGCTGCTAGAGCACTTTGCCTCTAGTACTGTTAGATCACCTTGTTTTCTTTAAGTACTTTGTATTCTCTGACATTGAGATACTATGAAAATGTCATTTACTAATAATTTACTATGGAGCAAGTTCATGATTAAGAAAGGATATTAAGTCAACAATCCTAATTTCAGTCTCCACTGTCTTTTTTTAGTGCCATTTGTTTAGAACAGTTGCAAAAGGTAAGATGAGACAATAACTATGTTTTCCCAGAAAACTATTTTAAATATTTGCAGCAGAGAGGACTCATATTTATTACTTCTTTGATTGTGTACTGAACATATCATTATCCTAATTCTCTCTGATTATGCTATTGGTTTCATCAGCACCTACTTTATCTAAAGCAACATTTTCACTGGGGGCAGAGGCACGGTGGTTGAATCCAAAAGATCTCACCCTAGTAAAAAAGCAATAAACGGTATTTCCACCACAGATAAGAAATATTTTCTCTTATTTTTTCCAAATTCCAAAAATGTGTTTGGGTAAACAGAACCAAGGGAGAAATTGCTTTTTCCATCCCAGATAAAACCCGGAGTAAAGGAGTTATCAAACATTTATGTAAATTTACATACAAAAGTACATGAAAACACAGTAAAGCTCTAATATCAGTGATATCTCTAAAACAGAAATAGCCATTCCTTCCTTTTGAAAGCCTTTCTTGATTTTGAGGAGTCTCTGGAGCATGGATGACAAGCAAAACTGAAGTTGTTAACAATCCGCTTAATCAAGTGTCTCTTCAACAAGTGTCCGTAGGGAGTAAACAATATTTAATGAGGTTTTAGGATGATTTGTTAGACTAAAGTTTCCATCAGACACAGAGTTCTTTTCTTAATTATGCCCACCTCCCCGAGACCAACTAAGCAGTCCTATCTTAAAAATTTTCCTCCTAAGCACATGAGTTCATGTCATAGAAAGTAAAGGCTGCCTCCCCTTCTTAAAGATCACTTGCAAGCTAAAATCAAACAAGATGGCACGGGTAATCTATATCTGGAATCCTAAGGGCTCTTCTGATTTCTGGGGTTAAGACAGGAAGCTAACTTAATTGAGGTGTGCAGAGGGGAGGATCTGAGCTGAGGAGTATGAGGTGAGGTCCTTGAAGCTGGGGTAGAAGGTCTTGAAGAATGCACTGCTATGACCAGAAAATGGTTTGAAAACATTATATGTGAAATGAGTACACATTTTTGGCAAAAGAATGGGCTTCACTGAAATAGAAGAGATGAGCACATTGTTCCATTGCCCTTCAGCTAACAAAAACAAAAAAAGATCAACCTCAGTCAAAAAGTTAAAATTAAAACTACAATTAGATGTTATTTTTTACTCATCTAACTAGCAAATACTAAAATTTTTATAGCATAATATATGATAAAAATAGACTGAGAAAAAGTAAAACTAGTCATAGGAGGATAAATTTGGTATAACTGTTTGGAGGACAATTTGGTGACACCGATCAAATTTTAAAATATATCTCCCTCTGACTTAGAAATTTCATGATCAAATATTAATTCTACATCTATGTTTACTTTATATGCATAAATAAATATGTAAAAGGATAGCCAATGCAACACTGGGTAATGGCAAAAGATGGAAACCACTTAACCACCTACCATCCCTGCACTGGACTGCCCTGCAACTGTTAAAAGCAATGTGGCAGATCTGCACAGCGGCTAGGAATCCATCTCCTTGTTATACCATTAAGGGAAGTAAGCAAAAAGCAAAATGGGTTCTACTCGATCCTCATATTTAGGCGACCACATAAAAGGTGTCTATCAAGAAATGCATGAACAGGCGTTGTCACCTGCAAAGGGTAATGAAAAATCGAGAGACTGAGGGGCAAGGTGATCCACTATTCATGAATATCTTTTGATACTGAAAAGATTTTTATCCATGTGCTTGTATTACCTATTCAAACTGATTGTATTACCTACTCTGTCTTTTATAAAAGGCTGTAAAAGGAAAAGTTATCTAAAATAGGTTGCAAAGTCAGGCAAAGGTGGCTACACTGTGTAAATAAGATGATTCTGAGAGTGGTTCTCAAACATCTTGATCTCAATATCCTTTCACAGTGTTAACAAATATTGAAGCCCCAAAGAATGTTTTCTTTATGTGAAATATACCCCACATTTTAAAATGCAAAGCTAAGACATTTAAAATATTTATTTACTAATTCATTTTTAAAAACAATAATAAGCACATTTTTACAAAAATAATTGTTTTTCAAAAAAAATAGTGAGAAAAGTTAATGGTTTCCATTTTTGCAATGTCTAGCTTACTAGAAGACAGCTGGATTCTCACATTAGCTTCTGTGCTATCTTTTGGGATATGACCTATATCACATTCTGTAGCTTCTGGAGAACTCCACTGAGAAAATATAGGGGGAAAAGGGAAAAGTATGTGTTGGAGTTACTATGAAAATACATGTGGTCTCATGGAATTCCTAAAAAGGTCCTTGGGACCATGCTTTGAGATCTACTAGCCAGAATAAAAATAGAACATCATAACTGGCTTGCCGTGATAGAAAAAAAAATCACTTTCTTTGCTGTAGTACACTTTCCAGAACTCTCTACGTCTGTGAATAATGTTTGCCTGTCCTAATACAGGTTCATGAAGCTCAAAGAAGGCAATAGTGCTTGATAAAAGCAATATTCTAGGAACAACCTACCAAGTTCAATTTTCCAATGGTACAATCATTTCAATCATTTCTGTAGTACAGTTTCCCACACTGGCCAAACAAGATTTTCTCTTTGGAAGTAAAAATCCAGCTCCAAAATATTAATATTTTAATTTAAGAAACACCAAATTACTTTCCCATTTTCCCTAAAAGCACCATATTCACATTATTCAATCTCTGTAGAATGGGAATTATAGTATCTAAGCTCATAGGGGTTACACAAGTCATAATTAATGTGGCAATAAATAACAGTCATTTGTCCTTTCAGCAACTTTTTTAGAGAATGTGCACTAAGCTCACTTACTGTGCTCTGCGCTGTGATACAGTGGTGAGCAAAGCAAGCCTGCAACCTGCCCGCAGGGAGCTGATAGTCTGCCTGATAGGCACGAATCAAAACATCTCATAACTTACTAACATTGATGAAATAAAACTAAAGTAAACTCTGAGGACATATTACAGGGCCTGCCACCTACTGAGGTTTGGAGAACTGGGAGCATATTCTCAGAAGAATTAAGATTTTAGCTGAGATCTGAAAGAGGTATAGGAGTTAATAGGCAATAAGCGTCGGGGTGGGAAGGGAAACAGTATGTACGAAGACCAGGAGGCAGGAGGCGGAGTGGTAGGTTCCCACTGCTGAAGTTAGGTCAGTGTGACCGAATCACAGAAAGTAAAGGCAAGAATTCTGCAAGAGAAAGCTGTCAACATAAGGAGCGGTCAGGTCATGCAGACTCTTGAAAACCATGGTAAGGATTTAGGTATTTATACCGAGAACAAAAGGGAGCTGTTCAAAGGTATTGCGGGCACTTGTTAGAGTTTTATTGGTGCATTTTCTGGGTGCAAGACAAGCCCAATGGTTAGTTTTCTTGTAGTCAGATTTCAATCAACAATGCATGCTATAATATGCGAGGTCCTCACAGAGAGTTTTACTTGAAATTTTCTTTCCAATTTCTGTCAAAAGCTTCAAGGAGAGGTGAATTTTCAAGATGATTATCTAAGAAATGCTTTAATATACCTTCAGTCCTCAGATTCTAAGAGTTTTACCCAAGAATTCCATAATAACCAGAACCGGCCACAGTGGGACCACAGTAGGGTCACCTGCCCTGAGTTCAGCTTCACTATTCCATGCTCAGTTGTAAGAAAATACCTTATGCTATTTGCATCTAGATTTGCTGCACTATGCTGTTAGGACAGGGTCTATTATATTATCTAGAGTTTCCCATAGGGTCACACATGGAAAAATACACTGTTAGAATATAATATCTGAAAACCCATTGTTTTCCCCAAGGATCTCGTACACTTCTTTTGCATCAACGAGAACAAATTAAATTGCCGCATTGGCCCCACTGTAACTGTCAGAGTTAAAACTTAAGTTCAGTGGCATTAACTATGATGACTCTTGTACTTTTTCTTCTTTGCTTCATTCCAATTAGATTTTGCTTATATTACACCAACTTAAAATCTATCTCATAAGCCATATCTCATCCTTTTATGGAGTGACATGTAGAACTCATATACACATATAACAAACGGCTTCAGTTCCAAGAGTTTACCCAATATACTGTGAAGAGCTAAAAAGATAAGTCCAATGTGACCATTTTTTAACAGACACCATTTCTTTTAACCTTACTGGGGTGGGTGGTACAAAGAATGGTTATTATCTATCTGTACCACTACAAGAATGACTGAATGTTACATAAAATAAAAAAATAATATATACTTAAAGAGAGAGTATATATTTATCTTATTGATACAGTTTTCAGCATAAAAATGAGGCTAGTGGCATCACACATATGGGCCATGGCCTCACTCCAAACTGCCAAAGCTCATTCTGGATCGCTAATGATTTACAATAGGCTTATTCACCATTGCTGCCAAGACAGGGAGAATGCATTGAAATGTACACTTCAGAGCCAGATTTAATGCTTTTTTGTCTAAGAAAGTTGAAGCCAGGACAGGGAGCCAGAAAAGGGATATGACAATGGGAGTAGAAAACCCTGGAAAAAATTCAGGAGAAAAAAAAAATTCAAATAAGAAGGCAAGAGGTGTGTAGCTGTCACTTGTTTTTGGATACTTGTAACTCATTACCTCCACATATAAACACACACTCACACATACCTGCATTAGAACATGATTGCGGTAGGCAGAATTTAAAGATGACCCCCAATGACCCATGCCCATTCAATATCCTCTCCCCTTGAGAATGGTCAAAATATACCACTTGCTTTCAACCAGCATGGTAAAGGTGAAAGAGTTTTCAGATGTAGCTAAGTCTTTAATCAGTTGACTTTAAATGAATGCAAAAGATCATCTTGGGTAGGACTGTTCTAAGTAGGTGAGCCCTCCAAAGGAAGCCAGAAACCTTTCTCCTGCTAGCTTTGAAGGAGCAAGCTTTCATGAATTTTATAACTAGAAGGAAATAATTTTGACCAACAGCCACATGAGCCCCCAAATTTATTCCATTTTTTGTCCTACTTACCTTAGTGGTCCAACTAGCAACCTCAGAATCATCATTGACTATTCACTGTTCCCAATCCCTTCTAACATATTATCACCAAATCCTACCACTCCCTTCTACCTTTTTCATCACATTCTTTAACTCTGTCTCTACTGACACTTATGAGCTCTTATTTGGAACAAGCAAGCCTGATATTTGATCTCCTTGTCCAAAATTTCCTCATCATCTCCACAAGCCCACTCTGCTTTCCAATCTTAGATATTATCCCCAGAATAGTCAATGGGAAGGAAGTGAAGAAAATAGAGTAGAACTTGATTGTGAGGTGATGGGGGGAGAAAGGCTAGAGATGAGACACTAGATGTGCATAGGACATTACGGATAAATTTATAGACCTTGTTATAATTTGAAAGTTATCCTAAAAGTAATAGAAAATCTTTGAAAGATTTATAACAGAAGAGTGATAAAAACAAAAAATAAAAACAAAACTGAACACAAAAAACTTTTCATAGTCTTCTCCCATAGGAAATCATTCTAAATTTGGAAATGAAGATTCTATCTTGAATCAGCAACTTTCTTGAAAGGAAAAGCTGCTTACTAACTCTGAAGCCATGGATATATTAGTTAAAGTCATTTTTTTGGCAAACAGGATTTGGAAGCTGGAATAATAATTACTGTAAGGGCTTGGCATTATAATGATGCAATGAAACTTAGTTCTGGTTCCTTCTGCTCCCATTGCTCTGTGTTAAGACATGAGACAGTATTCTTTCTATCCATTAATGTTAAATTCAAGCTTGCTGAGTCAGTCTGATCTCAGGGAGCGGGCACATGTAAATAGCAACAAAGATAACATCTTACTAGCAGCCAGTGAACTAAATTAGGAAAAAGGAAGGCCACACTGTCAATAAGGAATATTTTTATGTGTGGACAATTGAGTTATGACACCTCAGTAGAAATAACTGCATCTACTGATATGCAATGACATAGAACCTGGGTCCCTTCAATGAAAATGAAGGATTTCTTATATGCCATCTCTATTTCCACAACTCTCATGTCCACAAAAAATACCTAGAGTCCATATCTGTCCATTCCCAAATATTCTTAAGAATGAAGTGGCCATGTTTAATCAACTACCCTGTATATAAATTACCAAAAAGTACATTTCTAGGCTGAAACACTAAACTTCTCTCACTCCTTCATTTCCTACCCCTTCCCCTGCCTACAGAAAATATATTCTTGGGAAAAAAAACATACTATGCAGACCCAAGTCATAAAAAAAGTCTAATTTCAATTCTCTAGTCTGTGGCTTGGAAGGAAAAATTCTGAGAATTTAAGCAGAGAGCAAGAGGACATTCTTCTTATCCTTTATGCCCAGATGACAGAATTATTTTTAAAGAATGGCACAAACGAGATGATGCCTGGGCAGATCTGGTGGTCATGTGGGAATAACACTTTTTAAGGCCACACTCACATTTTTGGGATGCAGTTATTTGAACTGTGTGGGAAAAGTGGCAGAGCTACTATCTGCATAGCACACCAGATGCAGGAGTGGAATTTGCCGCTCCAAATATGCTAACCCCTAAAGTGAGCCAAAAAATCTGAAAGGAGAAGATACAAACAGACTTTTCTCCTCCAAGGCCAAAAAGGGCATGAAATTCTGATGGGTTGAACCATATGAAACTGGCAAGATTTGACAAGTTTTACCTACATAGATGGTTCAAAGTAAAAAAGATAGAATTGATTTTAAAATATCAGTTTGATGATCCACAGCTATCTCTAAACCAAACTAACAAAAGCACACAAGCAGAAAAACATATGCTGATATAATCAAGACGCCATGATTTTATGTTCCTTCTAAAAAATGCTTTTTATGTTTTTAAAATCTAGAGACTTAAGCCAATATTTCTATTCTAACAAAATGTTCTTAACTAAATAAAAATATTCATTGAAAACATCAAGTAATATAATACAAAACAGCCTTGATACTTTGTTCACATTGCATTTATAAAAAGCAAGACTCAGAGTTGTTGATTCCACTGAAACGTTAGTGTTCAGATAATGCCATTCACTCTAGCTCTTGATGTCTCCAAGTTCCTTGCACACACACCTTTATTCTTTTCTCACACTTTGAAGTAAAATTGAAATATGAGGACTGGTGAATTCTAATGCATCAGAAAGGAATCTCAGCTGCCAAAAAGGTGTTCTTATTGCAGAGATAATCTTCACTTAACTTGATTGGAATGACTGTAAATAATAGAGTAGTAACCCAAGAGTGGTAATATTTATGGAAGGGAATAGACCTAACTGTGTTTCTTTTTTCTCTTTACTGAGTATTTCTTACCCACTTTTAAATGACATAAAACTACAATAATAGGGGATACCTAACGTAAAAAGATTTAAAATGTGACATCAAAAATATAAAATGTGATTGGGAGGAATGAAAATGAAAAGTTTTAGAATGTGATCAAATTTAACGTGCTATTAACTTAACAGACCATATTTACATAGAACAAAAACTTATTATACATATACCAAAGGAAATGAGAAAAAACTAAATATGACTGAAAGAAAGCCATCAAACCACAGGGGAGAGACAAAAAGAACAGATAGGAACTATAAAACACTAGAAGACAGTTCCATTATTAATTTATCTGGGGGGAAACTCCATACTGTTTTCCACAGTTAATGCACCAGTCTACATTCCCACAAACAGTGCACTAGGGTCCCCTTTTCTCCATATCCTCACCAGCACTTATTGTTTATTAATTTATTGATGATAGCCATTCTGGAAGGTCTGGGAATATATTCTAAGAATCCTGAAACACCAATCAGAAAGAATATATACATCACTATGTTCACAGCAGCATTATCTATAATAGCCAAGGTCTGGAAACAGCCCAAGTGCCCGTCAGTAGAAGAGTGGATTAAAAAAAGCTGTTGTACATTTACATAATGGAATTTTATGTGGCTGTAAAAAAGAAGGAACTTTTATCCTTTGCAACAGCAAGGCTAGACCTAGAGAATATTATACTAAGCAAAATAAGCCAGTTAGAGAAAGATAAAACCATATGATCTCATTCATATGTGGAATATAATGAACAAAACAAACTGACAAACAAAATAAAACCAGAGGCATGGATACATGAAACTGGCTGACAGATGTAAGAGGGGAACGAGGGGATGTCTGTAAGAGCTTAGCCAAAGAACATATATGCCTACATGCAAAACTCATGGACATAGACAACAATGTGGTGAAGGCTGAGAGTAGGGTTGGTAGAGAGAAGGAAAGGGGAGAAAAATGGAGGGCATCTGTAATAGTGCCAACAATATAAAAATAAATAGAGACTAAAAATGTAAACAAAAAATAAAAACACCAGGAAACAATTAACAGTATGGCAATAAGTGCATGCTTATCAACAATTGCTATAAATGTAAATGGACTAAATTTTCTAATAAAAATACATAGAGTAGTTGAATGGATTGATTCACTTCAGGAGAAAGGATACACATAGACTTAAGGTGAAGGGATGATGAAAATATATTCAATGCAAATGTAAACAAAAAGAAAGCTGATGCAGTTATACTCACATGAGACAAAATAGATTTTAAACTAGAAATCAATTACCAAAGAAATGGGAAAAACACAAAAATGTAGAAATTAAGCAACATACAGTTGAAGAAGCAGTGAGTCATCAATGAAATCAAAGAGAAAACTTTTTAAAAATCTAAAGATAAATTAAAACAGAAATACAACACACCAAAATCTGTGTGATGCAGCAAGAGCAGTTCAAAGAGGGAAGTCCAGAGCAATACAGGTCCACATCAAGAAATAAGAAAATATACTTAAAAAATATAAACAGAAAAAAATCTCAAATAAACAATATAATTTTACATCTAAAGGAACTAAAAAAAGAACAAATTGAAGGTAGTAGAAGGAAGAAAATAGTAAAGATCAGATTTGAAATAAATAAAATGAAGACTAAAAAGATAATAGAAAAGGTCAATGAAACTAAGAGCTGGTTCTTTGAGAAAATAAACATAAATTTACAAACCTTTAACTAGACCAACCAAGAAAAAAGAGAGGTTCAAGTAAGCAAAATCAGGAATTAAAGAGAAGTTAAACTAATACACTAGAGATACAAAAGTATCATTAGAGACTACTACAAACAATTACATACCAAACAATTGCACAACCTAGAAGAAATGGCTAAATTCCTAGAAAAATATAATCTTCCAACACTAAATCATGAAAAAACAGAAAATCTGAATAGACTAATTACTAGAAAGGAGATTGAATCAGTAATCAAAAACCTCCCAGAGAGCAAAAGTCCAGAATCAGATGACTTCACTGGTGAATTCTGCAAATCATTCAGAGATTTAATACTTATTGTTCTCAAGCTTTTCCAAAAAATTGAAGAGAAGGGAATAAATCCAACTCATTTTATGAAGCCAGCATTCCCCCGATAACAAAACCAGACAAGTACACCATGAAAAAAGAAAATTATAGCCCAATATCTGCAAGAAACATACATGCAAAAATCATCAATCTTTTAGCAACCCTAATTCAACATATATTAAAAACATAATACACCATGATCAAGTGGAATTTATTCAAGGGTGCAAGAATGGTTCAACATCGGCAAATCAGTCAGTGTTATACAACAAATTAATTAAAGGAAGGATAAAATCATATGATCATCTCAATAGGTGCAAAAAAGCATTGATAAAATTCAATACTCATTTATGACAAAAACTCTCAACAAAGTGGGCCTAGAGGGAAGACTTCAACACAATCAAAGCCATGTATGACCAACACACAGCTAACATCATACGCAACAGTGAAACCTGACAGCTTTTCCTCTAATATCAGGAACATGCCACTTTTACCACCTTTAGTCAACATAACACTGGAAATTTTAGCCAGAACAATTAGGCAAGAAAAACAAATAAAAGGCATCCAAATTAGAAAGGAAAAAAAAGCCTCATTATTTGGTATTATATATAGAAAATCCAAAAGACTCTACCAAAAAAGTATTAGAACTAATAAATGAGTTCACTAACATTGCAGAATACAATATCAATATATGGAAATCTGTGGCATTTCTGTATACTAATAATGAACTATATGAAAGAGAAAATAAGAAAATAGTAATATTTATAATTGTATCAAAAATTAAATATCAATGAATAAATTTAACCAATTTAACCAAGGATATGAAAGACCTATAAACTAAAAGCTATAAGACACTAATAAATAAATAATGAAGATACCAATAAATGGAAAGACACTCCATGGTCATATATTAGAAGAATTAATATTGTTAAAATATTATGACCCCAATGAATCTACTGATGTAATATAATCTCTACCATGATTCTAATGTCATTTTCATACATATAGAATGAATAATTCTAAAACCTGTATGGAACCACTAAAGATCCGTAAGAAACCAAAAAAAAATTATATATATATATATATATATATATATATGGAAAAAACCCCCACAAAGCTGGATGTACCATGCTCCCTTATTTCAAACTATACTACAAAGCTATAGTAATCAAATAAGTATAGTATTTACAAAAAACAGAGTTTGAGATCTCAGAACTAAACCTATATTGGACAATTAATTTATAATAAAATATTCAAGAACATAAAATAGAGAAAGAACAGTCTCTTCAACAAATGGTATTGGGAAAGCTAGACAGCCACCACACAAATGAATGAAACTGGACCACTACCTTAAACCATACACAAAAATTAATCAAAAATGGATTAAAGGGTTAACTACAAAACTTAAATTCCTAGAAGAGAATATAGGTAGTAAGCTCCTTATTATCAGTCTTAGCAATGTTTTTGTGGATCTGATTGCAAAGGCAAGGGAAACAAGCCAAAAATAAACAGAAGGAACTATATCATACTAAATAGCTTCTGCACAGTAGAGGAAAGCATCGTTGAAACAAAAAGATGCCCTACTGAATGGTAGAAGATACTTGCAAATCATATATCCAACAAGGGGTTAATACTGAAAATATATAAAGAACTCATAGAACACAACACCAAAAAGAAAAAAATCTAAATTAAAAATGCGCAGAGAATCTGTGGCCAACAGGCGAATGAAAAATGTTTGTCACTAATTATTAGGAAAAGTGCAAATCAAAATCACAATGAGATATCACCTCACACCTGTCAGAATGGCTGTTGCCAAAAAGTCAAGAAATGACAAGTGCTAGTGAAGATGTGGAGAAAATGAAACCCTTGTACTCTGTTGATGGGGATGTAAATTAGTGCAGCCACTATCAAAAACAGTATGGAAGCTCCTCATAAAATTAAGAATAGAAGTATATATGATCCAGCTATTTCACTTTTGTGTATTTATACAAAAACTACGAAAACTCTAATTCCAAAAGATATAAGAACTCTATGTTTATTGTAGCCTATTTACAATAGCCAAGATATGGAAACAACCTAAGTGTTCATTGATGGTTGAGTGGATAAACAAGAAGTGATGTATTGATATATACAATGAAATACGATTCAGCCATAAAAGAGAATGAAATCTTGCCCTTTGTGACAGTATGGATAAACTTTGAGGGTATTATGCTAAATGCAATATTCCTATGGAGAAAGGCAAATCCTCTGTGATTTCACTCATGCTAAAATCTAAAAAGCAAGCAAATCAACAAATGAATAAAACAAAACAAAAACAAACTCATAGACACAGAGAACAATTTGGTGGATACCATATGGGAAAGCGGCTAGAAGGTGGTCAAAATGAGTGAAGGGGGTTAGTTGTATGGTGAAAGGTAGTAATTAGAATTTGATGGTGATTACTTGGCTGTGTATACAGATGTTGAATTATAATGTTGTACCTGAAACTTATGTACCAATTTTACCTATATAAAAAAAAATTGGGGGCAATCAGGAAGTAATAAAATACAGTATGATATTGTTGGTTAAAGAAAAGAAAATACAAGTAATGAAAAGCAAGAAAAGCTTAGCCAATTTTCCAAATGATTTTATATGAAGGAAAATGTGCTTCTTTCTTCAACACAAACATGTACATACACACAGACAGCAGTGTTTGAAGGATTTCCTGGAATGAATGGATAGATAATTAATTGACATTAGAAAACAAAAGCTGGGAAGACTGTTTTAGTTGATTCCTAGTTAGAAGGAGGGTGGCAGGGAGAGAGACCCATGCTGGGGGGGGGGGGAGTTCACTAGTTTTATGATGTCTCCTAAGAGGAAATAGTTTGAAGTGTTATTTTTCACCTTTTCCAAATGAGTTGAGAAAATCAATTTAACTAAATTAACACAATTAATTATCAGTGACCTGGAACAGAATATATCTACCTATCATCAAAAAGCATTTGTTTTGCTTAATATAATGGCACAAGTGATTTATGTAAAATAACACCACTGCAAATTTCATCAGTCAACAAGTCACATCATTTCTATTTATGAAATCTCTCAAATTTACCTCTTCTTTTCTATCCTTACTGCCATAGCCTTAGTTTTAGACTACATAATTTATTCCTTATCTGGTTTGCTGCAATAAACACCTAAGTCACACCTCCAATTTCCTCCTACTCCATGGTCCATGTATTTTTGCCAGCATAAGCTTTAAAAAAAAAATCAAAGCTAAACAAAATTTTGCACACTGAAAATCTATCAGGGTCTCTCTAACATCTTCAGAGGAAAAGTTGAGAAATCTTTAATAAAGCTTTATTTCCTTCTCCCATTTGCCCTGCTGGTTCCAACCCACATAGACTGAATCCCATGTATATTGAACTACTCTCGGACTGGTGTCTTAGAAAATACTAACTTTTAGATACTCTTACCTTTAGCTATCTATGTAACAATTCTGATTATTTAATAAAAATCAGATTATATGATATATTCTGATAAACAAACTGGTAATGGGCATTTGAGGAGATAGTTACTGTATTTCAGTTTGGTCTTCTAATGTTTGTAATTTGCTTGCATTTATTTGCATAAGCACATTTTTATAATAGAACAACAAAATGCTCATTAATTAACATCAAATATTTAAAGCAAATGCTTAGACACTAGCAGTATCCAGTGAAATAAACAGGCTTGCCAGTCTGGTTTACAACCAACTTTGATCTATGTTACCACTTCTTACAGACTCTGACTCTGCCCTCAATAGCTTCCTGATAGGTTCAAATATTTCTAAACTTTTCCATGACCCACAGATGTTGTGACAAACACTCAAAGGAGTATCTGATTCAATATTGTCAAATCAACCTAATTTGGTGAAATCAGTTTTTAAAAAAAATCTCTGGGGAAACATTACACTGAACTTGCACTGCTATGTTTATCAACTAGCTGAGTGGTCTAGTTACTTCAGTTGTTCATATAGTCATGTCTTAGAGCTAGCTAAGGAAGTAAAAATGTTTCTGAAAAGTATTTTTATATATAACATACCAAAAAACATACTATTTTTCCTCTATCTTGTGTCTAATTAATGAGGTACATAACCATTATATTTGAACTCACTGAAAATTGAACAGCACTCTATCAAAGAGTATATCATAATATAGTCGAGTCCAGGGTTTCCATGGGAGGGCTGTCATTAAAAACAGACAAATAAAAAACTGTTTTCCCTAAGTAGATTTTTCTGAAACATTGCAATAGTGTGATTATTAAATATTTATATGACCTATTATTAATGATTTTATTACACTCCTCTGCAACTTTGTCTTATAAAACATTCCATGTCAACAGAAATAATGACTCATTTAACAGCTTCCTGCTTTGCTAACACCAAAAGTAAAATTAATACACACGGTATAAGAACATATATTAAGGTGTCATTTTGTTAGAATAATGTTTTACTTTTATTGCACTCTTACTTTTTCCTATGATTGTTAAAGTTCTTAGACCATTTGCATTAGCTATTATATTCTCAGACAAGAAATTTATTTATTTTTATTCTTGTCACAAAGAAAAACCAGATCCTGAGAAGTTGTGGACAATTTATATTTGTTTGAACCAGATTAAACATAATAAATTTTAGCAAGTGCTCTGGAATCAATGGCATGCATTTTACTGTTACACCCTCTTCTCTTTGATGTCTTCATTTTACCTCAGTGTATTTGTTTTTTCAAGTTTTTACAAAGGTAGTTTCTTTTTTTATTGTTGCTCAATAACAGTTGTCCCAATTTTTCTTCCGTTGCTCTCCCGCTCCCCGCCCCAATCCCACAGTCAATCTCCACCATGTTGTTCATGCCCATGGGTCTTTATACATGCTTTTTGACTAGACCCTTTCCCCTCTTTCTCCCATTATCCCCCTCCCCCTCCCCTCTGGTCACTGTCAGTTTTTTCCTCATTTCCATGTCTCTGGTTCTATTTTGCTCATTTATTTGTTTTGTTCATTAGGTTCCTCTTATAGGTGAGATCATATGGTATTTGTCTTTTGCTACCTGGCTTATTTCACTTAGCATAATATTCTCCAGTTCCATCCATGCTGTTGGGAAGGGTAGGAGTTCCTTCTTTCTTTCCTCTGTGTAGTATTCCCTTGTGTAAATGTACCAATTTTTTGATCCATTCATTTACTTTTGGGCACTTAGGCTGTTTCCAGCACTTGACTATTGTAAATAATGCTATGAACGTTGTGGTGCATGGGTTCTTTTGAATTGGTGTTTCAGGGTTCTTAGGGTAATAATTGCAGCAATGGGATCACTGGATCAAAAGGCAGGTCCATTTTTAGTTTTTTGAGGAAATTCCATACTGTTTTCCACAGTGGCTGCACCAGTCTGCATTCCCACCAACAGTGAACTAGGGTTCCCTTTTCTCCACAGCCTCGCCAGCACTTGTTGTTTGTTGATTTGTTAATGATGGCCATTCTGACTGGTGTGAAGTGGTTTCTCATTGTGGTTTTAATTCACATCTCTCTGATGGCTAGTGATGCTGAGCATTTTTTTCATGTATCTATGGGCCCTTTATATGTGCCTCTTTATTTCCTTCATGTATTTTTATCTTAAGTTTTTAATACTTTATTCTCAACTCTAAGTGCTTTATTGTTATAGTGTGAGGTAAGGATCTTTTTTAAAATTTCAATAAATGAATAAACACCATATTTTAAATAATGTATCCTAGTCTTAAAAATTGTGAATCAAGACCCTGTGAGAATCTGATAAATGCTATCCCCAAAATGTGATTCATCCCCAAATGTAATTAAAGATAAAGAACTCAAAGCTAAGAATATACTCTATAAAGGAGTCTCTCTAAATAAAAAATACTTTATTCCATCAAGGTTATTTTTATTCTGACATTGTTTTCATATAAGCTGGATCCAAACTGCTGTCTGTTCATAATCGTTATGATTTCTCTCTGTCTTCATAGTCTTAGTCAAATGATAGGCTTCTTCTCCTTCGATACCAACCTATATATAGCGTGATGAAAAGATCTCCAGGCTAGGAGTTCAAAGTCTCAAGTCTGAGTTCTAACTTTGAACATGTACATGTGTCCATATTTCTGAGTGTCAATATTCCCTTTAATCATCTATAAAATTAGCCAAATACCACTAGCTCTGTTTACTTCATAAAGAATATTAAAGTATTCAAATATATCCTGTCTGAGGGAACACAAACTGAAAAGACAAGGTTTCATTATTATTATTTTCACATTCAAATGCTCATCATTTACTGAGGACCTATATAAACCATATGGTGTGCAAGATCCTACATGTACTTAATGGAGGAGACAGATATAAACTTGCAATTGGTAGCTGCTAAAGCAGCAATTTTCAACCTATGCGTCACAAAATTTTTTAAAACATGCAATACCTGACTATTTAGTTAGGGGCACTGACCTCTTTTCCCTTAAACTGTCAAGTTAAAAAAATGACAACAACCAACACAACAATAGCCATCCAGTGTGAATAAATCAAAATTATACCTATTTTCTATCCGACTGGTGTGCCATAGAATTTTAGTAATTAGTTGAAAATTGATGTGCTGGAGTACAGATATATACACGGTGCAATGTGAAAGCCCAGAGGAGAAAAAGATTGCTCTGCTTATAAGTATATCCATGCAAGGGGCAACATCCGAACTAAGTCTGAAAAGGTACTCATGAGTTTTCCAAACAAATAAGGAGGGGGCGGTGAAGGGCATAGGTAAAGCAATCTAGAAGGAAGAAATTGTTTCATAAAGGAAAAGGCATCAAAAGACACAGAGAGCTCAGCACATGACAAAAGTTGAGTGTGGTGATTTCACAAGGATTACAGAAGAATATGAATAGTGAGACTTTCTGTGAGAAAGAGAGGGCTAGTATTTTGAAGAGTCAAACTAAAAAATTTAGATTTTATCTTCCAGGCCAAAAAAAAATCATCCAAGGCTTTCAGACAAGGGGATGATGAGATTGGGTGGCCTGCAGTGTAAAATAGACTGTCTTTAGGAGAGACTGGAGTTGGAGAGTAATCATAGGAAAGTAAAGTACAGGATAGGAAATATAGTCAATAATATCATAATAAGTACATATGGTGCCAGGTAGGTACTTGAAATATTGGGTGGAACACTTTGTAAAGTATATGATTGTCTAACCACTATGCCATACACCTGAAAGTGATACAAAATAATACTGATTGTAAACTGTGATTGAAAAAAATAATTTTTTTTAAAAAAAGAATGCTATTGCAACTTTTCAGAGGTCAGACATAAACCAGGGACATGGCAACAGGAGAACAAGAGATATTTCTGAGTAGAATCAAGAGATATCAGTTGTCACTGAGATCTGGGAGTTAAGGAAGAGAAAGCGTCTATAGGTAGCACTGGCCTGACACCACTGGATGAATGGTGATGCCACACACTGATGTTGAGCAATATAGTAACCATAATGTCTGTTTAGATGATGAAACATGCCTTATTTCTCATTTAATGTCCCAAGTGACATGGTGAGGGTCACGGTGATGGTGGCATGCATGTGTATGGAGTCAAATCAATTCAGCTGATGAGTTTTTAAAAAATAATGTGAAATGCCCTCTTCTCTGGGAAAATTTACATTTCCTATTTTTAAATGTAGAAAAATGTTCCTCAGAGTAAAAATAAACACAACATCTTTGGAAATATAATAAAGTGCTATTTGGTATAATCCCTTAGCAACATTCCTGTTAGGAACCACAGCCAGCAGCATTCAACTTACAGAATCACATATTGTATATTTTAAAACTTGTAGTTAGAGAGTAAGTAGTGAGAGGGACATAATTTTACCAATGTTAGACTTAAGGTCATTGAATAACTGCCAAAAGCTGTAACAGGGTGTAGTCTTTTTAGATTATTATCCTGTATGGTGTTTAAAAACTCTCCCTGAGGTACTCTCCAAAACTCACATTAAAGTTGAGAGATAGAAATTAGTGCACAATTCATCATTTTGTGTGTATATGAATATATCCAAGTTGGAAAGTGAAAGAATGTTTTCTTTTCTGAAGTAATCTTTCCTGCCAGCATTTGAATACCCTATGTACTCACAAATGCTTTTTAAAAGTAATTTTGAAACTTTTGGTTTCAGGCTATGGCTTGGAAGATGGGGACAGTGATTATTAAAACATAGCCACAATGAGAAATGTAGAGTAATTGTCAGGAGAGAGGGAGGACATAAATTGTAGTTCTCATTCTGTCAGTCAACAATTTGTTGAGTTAACCCCTCAGGATATATGTTTCTTCAAATGTGAAAGATGGGCAGTTGTAAACTAGGTTAGCTTAAATCTAAATCCCTTACCATCTAGACATTCTATAGTGTTAATGTGATCTTATAGAAATGTGTCTTGTGGACATCGTTGGCTATCTATTTTCCCTGTTACTGCTCCATAAGTGGGCAACTGAACCAAGATGGTCCAAAGAAAAGTAGATAAGGGCTTACATATACCCCATGCTTAGAGGACAAGTTCTTACTGTTCTTTCCCTTCCACCTTCTCCCTCTCATCATTTTCCAACTCAATGAAACATAGAAGGTATATAATTTCAGAATCAAAAATTATTCTTCTTCAAAAAGAAGGTGGTAGAGCCATTATATTTTTCTTCTGATACACCAGTCTCAGAATATACAGAAATTATTGAAATCAGTATGTTTTTTAAAAGTCTGTTTTGGCAATATATAGGAAATGTGAAATATATTAATTTTGCCATACATTTTTGCAATTTAAATACCTTTAATGGTCATATTTTTAAAATTTAAAGATGGCAACCTTATGTCAGTTATCCAATATTTTTAAAGTTACTGTTTCCTAAAATCCAAAGTCTTAGATTCATTGACGTAGACAATTTGAATGACCAAGTTTTCAATCAGTTATTTTGGTAATGTGAAACTCAAATTTTGCATCATGGACTTAAGATTATCACTTCATCCTTTAATGGAGAAAAAAATACACTGAAAAACTTTGATAAAATCAATGAAAAACATGGAGAGCATTACGTTAAATAAGCCAGTCAGAGAAAGACAAGTACCATATTATTTCACTCATATGTAGAATCTACTGAGCAAAATAAATTAACAAACAGAAACAAACTCATAGATAGAGAACAGACTCAGAGGGGTGGGGGTTGCAGGGCTGGGTGAAAAAGGTGAAGGTATTAACCAAAAAAAAAAAAAAATCGTTGAAAACAATGGAGAAATAATTTTTATAGCCCCGAGTAAAAAAGTAAAAATCTGAATTTTTCAGTATTTACATATTGCAATATAATCTTTCTTTTTATTTAATATTTTAAGTTAATGTATTTAAAAGGCAAATGCCAAATAATATTTTATAATATGCATGATATTTATATTGCCTGTAATTATAGTTTTTAGCTATATTTTCTTCAAAAATACCTAAATCAAGTGTCATATTCTTGATATTTACACCTCTGTCATCTAGAATGTCTTTATAGTACCTAAGGAATCATCTAAAGCATTTAAATTTCCAAGCAAAATTTATTTTTCAATTTATTTAAAGTAAAAACAACACACAAAGAACAGTTCGCCCATTTCTCTACGTCTCTGCCTCATCTCTGGCAACCACCAATTTCTTCTTTGTATATATGAACTTGGTGTTTTTTCTTTGTATGTATAAGCTCGGGTATTTTGTTTTTGTTTTTGTTTTTAGATTCCATATGTATGTAAAGTCATATCGTATTTATATTTTTCTGTCGTATTTCACTTAGCATAATACATTCTGTGTTCATCTATGTTGTCATAAATGGAAATATTTTATTTTTTATGGCTGAATAAAATTCCATCCTCTTTATCCATTCATTCATGGACACTGAGGTTGCTTACATATCTTGGCTATTGTAAATAATACTGCAGTGAACATGGTGGGGTCCATACTAGTATATCTTCTAAAGTTAGTGTTTTTGGTTCTTTTGAATAAATATCCAGAAGTAAAATAACTAAATCATATAGTAGTTCTATTTTTTATTTTTGGAGAACTCCCATACTGTTTTGCACAGTGACTGCACAAATTTACATTCCCACCAACAGTGCACAAGGATTCCCTTTTCTCCACATTTTAGCCAACACTTGTTTCTGGTTTTTTGTCTTTTTGATAATTGTCATTCTAACAAGTATAAGGTGATATATAATTTTGTTTTTGATTTGCATTTGTCTAATGATTAATGATATTGAGGAGAGTCATTTTGTTGTGTAGAAAGAAGTCAAAAACTAATTCATAATTTATCAGTTCAGTTAAACTGTTGTTACATTTCGAGAGCTCTTTGTATATTAGGAACATTAACACTTTGTCTATATATAATAAGCATTGATTTTTTCCCTAATTAATGAATTGCAACTTATCCTTGTTAATGCTCTTTTTTTCCTTTCTGTATAGAAATTTTCAGTTTTATGTAATTACATTTTCATTTTGGATTTCAAGTTTTGCACACCATGCTAAGAAAGGCCTTTTCTGCAAGATCGTTAAAAACAATTTTAATTACTACTTTTTTGTAGTATATGCAACGTGCCATGTGTTTACATTTGAATTTAACTCTTTGATTCATCTAGAATTTATACCATGTGAAGAAGTTTTATTTGTTAAACTGGCTAGCTTATTATTCTAGTATTATTTATTTAATTTGCCATATTTTCTCATGGACGTGCAATGCATTTCATATCAGGTACTAAATTCACAAATATGCCTGGATATATTTCTGTACACCCTATTATATTGTATCCAGTGTCATTCATTGGTAATAAAAATAATAAATTTAAGTATTACTAAACTTTAAAAAGATGATGTATTTGAGATATATTTTTAAACAGTGTCTTAACTTTTAAAAATATTTCATTTGGTTCTCTTGGTAACATAGAGACTCATTTCCCTGATAATTTTATTATTTCAAATTCCTGCTATGTTGAGATTAAAAAATAAATCTACCTTGTTGGATTTAATTTAATACAAAATTTATTTAACATATCTACATCTTCCATGGAATCAAAAGAACCGACTATGAAATGTCTGAGAATGGCCTCTTTCCTTGTTATACAAATTTCTTCATTAAGCCAAATATACCTCTTTCCCATTGTTTCACCTACTGCAACGAAGTCTCAAAATTTCAATCAAGACAATATCCGGAAATGCTACTGTTCATGCTAAAAATAACCTTTTAAAAGACATGTTTTTCTTGATAATCCATAGGGAATCATTCGCCCATCCATCCATGAGGTTTTTCTCAGAGACATTAACTTGATAGACAAATTAAGCCCTTCACATGGATGATGGCACACATATGCACACACACACACACACACACACACTTTGCACATGTCTCACACCTTTGCTTATTTTTAGAAGATCACTGAAAACAAACTGCAGTGTTTTGAGTAGCTTTAATTCTCTGAACCCTGTTTTATATTTATTATTACGTGCATTGTACAAAGTCAACAAATACACTGGTTTGCTTCTATGGTGATCATTAAAACCAGTGTAACAGCTAGGATTTCAAAAGTTAAAAATAAAGGTTAAAATCTCTCATTGCATTCAGAGCCTAGGCTCTTAATTCTTTTAAAAAATGGATTTAAACCATATCTTATGTTTGGTTCATTTGGACTCCCTGTCCTGTGGTATCAACAAATGTAAACTACATGTTTCATTTTATATATTTCTTAATGCTGTTAGCATGCTCAGGTTCTGCGTACATTTATTTTAGGAGCACCCAGTGCCTTTGTTGAGGCAGAAGAGCTGGGTTTCAGTGTTAGCTCTGGCACTCATAGTTGATGTGACACTGAATAAGGTACTCACATTCTCTAGGGCTCAGTGTTCTTATCTGTAAAATGGAGATAATACCATTTCATCTCAGTGTTGTGAATGGGCTCAAATAAGTCAGTGTGATTTTTTTGATAATTTTGAAGCATTGGTACTGTTCTCTTTAAAAATTAAAGTAATACACATGCCCTCATTGAAAAATACATTTACTTGCAAAAGCAACTCTCTTAAGGAAAAGCTTCACATGCAATGTAGGAGTCTTCAGGAAATAAATGACGTAAAGAATTTTAAGTTCAAGTACACTTAGAATGACAATGGTTTATTAGATAAGCCACAGTAGAAGCTGTATGTAAATATTATACATCTTAGTTTTCTGTGAACCATTCAACTAACAAATTTCAAATAGAACAATTAATCAGTGTGGAGCTCACAGCAAAAAATAATTTCAAATCAATGATGCTATACCTCTATTCCAATTAGCTTATTTTCTCCCTCTACTCTTCCAGACATATTCTATTTTATTAAAATATGAAATTAATTAAGAGACCCTATGAAATAAATCAACCCACAGGTTAAGCCAGAACTCTTGTTCTTATTTAATGTTTATTAAAGGTTTAGTTTAACAAAATTTTTCTATTCATAGGTCAAATATACAAAGTACCACTCTTGCATTTATTCCATCTTGGAGACCCACATACATGGTACTCAACCCACCTCTTCAAACAAAGAGTAAAACTGGATGCAGGTGTGAGCACTCTGGGCTGTAAAAATAAAACTTGCATATTAATTTATGAATGTCTGCAAACCACACCAATCTTCAATTTTTCTGAATTGAGGATAACCTCAGTTCTCATCCTTTGTATCTAACAGGTACAATGACATCATCACAAAAAATGTCCAGTACGTAGGGGTGTGAGGAGGGCAAGGGATGTGAGGGGCATGTGTGCACATGCGGGTTGGGATATTCTATTTGGCTGGATTTCCTTTGATCGTAATGTATACAACACACACAGAGACATGCTTATGTAAAAAAGAAAAAGAAAGAAAAACTCATATTTGAACATTATTAAGATTTTCTGATAAATCCATCCCACTGTTAATTAAAGTTGGACAATCTCAGCCCAAGGTTTTCTATTCTTCCATATCCAGTCCTGATTTATAATTTACAATCACCCATCATCCAAATCAGCTTGAATATGTAGCCCATCAGTGCCTACCCACGTCTAAGCTTAGGTGATAACAACTCTACTTTGCCATCAGGTGTGCCAAGATCAGCAGCTCCTGAAACATTTTGTGTGTGTGTGTGTGTGTGTGTGTGTGTGTGTTTGCACAAGCCCATACCCAAACACTCGTGTTGGGGACGGGACTCTCGAGTTGATAGGCCTGGGGCATGGAAGAAAGGAGCTGTTTCTGGGTTCCCAGGAAAGGGACTGAATGCGGGCCCAACTCCCACCTCCATGCCAGAATGGTAAGAATCTGGATAAGGGGTTTAAATGGTAATGGGAAAAGATACAATAAAAATAAATAAATAACTAAAAAATTTAAAAAAAAAAGAATCTGGAGCTGGCTCCTCAGAGCAGCTGTAATTGGTCCTTTACACTACTCATTTCCTCAGAAAAGGAGCCATCCGCATCTATTATAACTCCGAGTGACAAGCCGCTTCCTTGCCCAGTCTTCCGGAGCACTTTACGTTAAGGAGAAATCACTATAATCAAATCTCTGAGTCTTGCCTACTGCTGAAATGAGATGCCTTCTTCCTGGGACTTTGCAGGAAGACTCCATACACACCACACATTGACACAGTGCAACTCCCACAGCGTCCTCCCTCATTCCTTCCCTCTCATAAGGATGGCTGAAGATTTTGCGCCAAACTCTCCAAGTCACCCACGTGTTTGTTCTCCCCTTTCGCTGCTGTTCAGTTTACTTCCTGACTTGACAATGAGAAACTCTAGCTGTTCTCATTCTCATAAGCTGTAACCCTGGGATCAAGCAGGCTCACCCGTACCCCGCCCCGCACCCCCAATCAGCTCTGCCCCGCCAAACCCCCTTACTCTGGGGGAGTGTTTCCCCCAGATTACTGAGTATTTCCCTGGCTCAATCGCCCCCCTCAACCCCCCGCCACACACACACACACACACCATACACTCACACTTTTCTTCCTCCACCAGAGCAAACTGAATTTGCCTGTTTAGTCCCACTCGCCAGTGTGGAATGGAAGTGGGTGGGGAAGGGGGTGGTGGGTGGTATAGATAACTGGAAAGCAATCTCTCTCCCTCTCTCTCTCTCTCTTTCTCACACACACACACACACACACACACACACACACACCATTTACGCTCCACTTTCAGGATCTCTCACACACACCTGAATCGTAACCTCTTCAGCAAGGACAGACACGCCCCTGCTTGCCTTTCCCAATTCCCTGAACAGATTTTGACCCTGGGTCCAGGATCGCTGGTGATAAATAGACCAACAAGGGGAATTTGAGAACTGGGGAGGTGACCCCCTGCCGAACTGGGGGAGGGGACGCTCTCCACTCACCGCCTGAGTCCCTGGAACGACGAGGGCCAGGACATCCTGGATTTCTTCAGGCCGGGCCGGTGGCCGGTTTCCACGGCGTAGGAGGTGCGGTCCATGGCGCCGCAATACAGGTAGCGCTCGGTATCAGAGTAGCCGCGATGCCGGACGCGGCCGGTAGCCCCACTCGAGGCGTAGCGGCCACGAGCCGCCCCGGGCGGCGTGGGTGGCGGCAGGGGGGGCGGCGGCGGCGGCTGCAGTGGGCACTGGGGCTGGGGCTGGGGTGAGGGCGGTGGCGGTGGTGGCGGCAGGTGATGATGGGGGTGCAGGAGGCGGAACTGGGGCTGCCGGAGAGGGTACTGGTGGTGCTGCTCGTGCCTCCAGAGGTGTTTGGGGGCTTTGAGCGTGGCTCCGCGGGCGCCGTCGCTGCCGTCGCCGTTGCCTGCCCGGGCCGGCACGCCGCTACCTTCCGTCTCCATCCTGGCTCGTGGCTCCGCGTCTCGCTGCCCAGCCGGGCTCACCGCCCTGGCCCGCACGAGCGCCTCCCGGACGCTGCTGCTGCCGCCGCTGCCGCCGCTGCCGCTGCTTCTGGAGCCGAGCAGAGGCTGGGCTCAGCTTCCTACTTGAAACCACCAGACGCTCCAGGCGACCGAAAGGGGGCTCTGCCGGCGGGAGGGGGTCACAGGACGCGACAGAGCTCCCTCCACACTGGTTGTGGCAGGGACACGCTCCTGGTTTCCCCAAGTCACCAAGACTAGGGCGTGCAGTGCGCGGCTTCACCAACGGTGGGTCCCACCTTCCTCCCTTTCTTCTTCCCTTCCTTCCTTTGGGCGCGGGCAGCGAGAGCAGGAATTGTTAGCAGCTGGAGCTGTAGGCGCTGTAGAAACAGCAGCAGCGGCAGGGGTAGCCACCGCCTCTGTCCAGGGCACCAGAACCCTGATCGTGGAGCGGCTGAAAAGTTGGACAGCTCCCGACTGGTGAGCTGGAGCCGTGACTTTCTCCAAAACCACCCCAGCCAGTCAGGAGTCGGACCTGTCCTTCTGCTCCTTCCCCTAGCCTTGCCCCCGCCTCCCTCCCCCTACTGCCCCCCACTGCCCCTGAGGGTTCCTCTTCACCTGCGCTTGCCTCAGTCTTCTTTGAGTAATGTAGTTTGGTCGTTCCTGGCTGATTTTCAGAGCTTGTTGACGATGATCCCTAGGTTGGGGCTTCCAAAGAAAAGAGATGTGACCTGGCAAAGTTGTCCGGAATGGTGTGTGTGCGCGGCGCTGAAAAATTGGATCTTAGTGGAGATCCAATATGAGGATGAATTTGGTCTCTTGCCCTGATATAGAATTAAATATTGTGTAGACCTCTCCCATAGAGGGGGAAATGTGCAACATATCTTCTTGAAGATATCCTCCAGCTGGTAATATATCGTTTAACTGTTGCTTCTGTGATTAAGGTCCCCAGGCGTGGTCCTAGCTGGAAATCAAGGAGAGCCTTTGCCAGGGCTGAGCCAGCTGGCCATAGTTAAGATTGGGGCACCCTTTTCTATTACAAACCTCTGGTTATCTTCAGTGGTTTCTATTGTCAATGCCTGCCTGCAATTTTGCTTTTCTTCCACTTCCAGCAGAACACAGCTCAATTACCAAAGCATTTTAAAACATGTTGTACCATTATTATTCCACAGAGATTGGAGTCATATTTGGCACTAAAATCTATGATTTTTGTTTGCCTTCTTTTATTAGTATTTCCCTCAATGTTGAATGTATTTAAGAAGCCAGGAGAATTTCAGGACAATGCACAGATTTTTTTCTGTACCTTTTTATATTACCACATTGCATAAAGATCAAATGTCATTTACTCACTGTTAAAAATAATTCTAGAATTAGACTTTGTGGGAGTTACCACTGTACCATTCATTATTTGAAATATAAATATATTTAGGACTCACAATAGCTTGTTGGCAGTGTAATTATTCTATTCTTTGCATACACTCAATGTTAATATTATTGAATATGTATTTTTATGTATATCATATAATGAATACTAAAATACCAGAATCGAAAGCCATTTCTCACTCTCTAGAGTGCTAGAAATCCAGTGTTTTCCATACAGTGAATGCTCAGTATTGATACCATTTGGCAAATAACATCAATGAAAATAAATGCCCACTTTGCTCATTAGTAAAAACAGTCCGTGAAACGCACAAGTGTCTCCTCTAAGTGGGAGCAATTAAATTTAATATTGTGCAAAAAGACCCTTGGCATCTGCTTATGAGTTTCTTTTTTTATGGTAGAAAATATTCCTTTCTCCAAATGTGGCCCGTGCACAAAGCCGGAAAAAGGCCATGTCTTAAGAGGGACAAGGCAGTCTCACAAGCACCACTTCTGTCTGTGTAGGACAGAAAGCATACTTGACTAAGGCATGCTCTCTTTACAGACACAAGTGTCACTAATGGCAGTGGCCAAAGCAGTTTTCATGCCTAGGAACACACTGAGCTGGTACCTTTCCAAACAGGAAAGGAGAGAAAAGGAAGTGTTGTACAGTGTAAACTGCTTCCCCCCGCCTTTTAATTCACTGTATTATTAACATTTGGAACCATTTCAAAGAAGTATACAAATTTCTTCTTTCCTCTGAAATGCTGGCACCTTTCCCCTCAATATAACTATAGCAAAATAACGCTACCTGAAATTATTTTCCCTTCTCAAATACTAACAGTACAAGCATTGTATAATCTTTTTTTCTAGAATAAATAGAATAATTCCAATCAAACTTCCTTGTCACTGCCTGTTCTCTCCTTCCTTTTAATTCACGAACATTTACTTTTTCCGATATTCTCCATTTATTTTATAAAAGATCCCTTTGTATTATATAATTACAAGTCAGGTGCATTCTTAAGTATAAGAAAGACATTTAAGTGTCTTCTAACATGTTCTCAACTTTAAGAGTTTTCAATATCTCTTATAGTTCCAAAAGATTATTAATATTTGTTATTTATTCTGTAACCTTCAAAGTAGGATAGCTTGGGTTCCAATCTATCACTACCAATCCATGTGACCTTAGATAAATTACTTCCCTTCATGCAAAGTAGTATTATTTTTGCCTACCTCACAGTGTTGTGATTATTTAATGAGGTAATCCTTAGTAGAGTACCTTACACACAATAGATATTTGAGAATAGTTATCAGTTTTGATTACTCCTGCCAGATGTGGAAGAATCCAAAACATCATCATAATCAGTAGGTCCCCTTTGGCTCCACCTAAAGAGTATCACCAGGAGAGCTTTAAAAATGGGTGATGCTGATCCCTAGATCAGTGATTGCAAATTCTGATGTTTCCAGAATCACCTGGAAGACAAATCAAGGAAGCAAAGACCCAGGTTCCTTAGATAGGATATGGTAGGATAGGGCTTGGACTTTGGTTTACCAAGTTGGACAAGGTGATTCTGATTCAGACTAAAGTTTTAAAGCCATCGACCTGACTAGACAAACGAAATCATCATTGCCTGGGGTATGAGGTGTGGAGGACCTAAGCAGAAGCATCTTTTAAAAAATTAGGTGATTTCAATAGTCAATAACTACTGATTCAGACCTACTCCCTCAGTATGTGGTTGCAAAAACACTCCAGGTGCTCTCAGTTGACTTGACTCAAATACTTTCTGGAAAAACCAGTTCAGGAGTCCACATCTCATGAACATATACACTTTAACTATTACTCTATGTGTCACTATGGTAAAAGAAAATTATGTACTGTTAAAAATTGAGCATTCCCGGTCTTCCACTTAAAAACTTGTTTTATTAACCATGGCACTGCCTACTCATATTTAAAACAACCAATCAATGGAAATATTCAATTGACCCATTGGCTGTCCATGCTTATATATTAAATAAATTATCCATTTTTATCTCCATTGGTTGGCCATAGATGTTGAAGTTTTATGGGAATAGTTGGAGAGGCTTCTTATGAACTCTTGGGTTCATATGGAGCATCCTTGAAAGCTTTCGCTATTCTCCATCAATGCAAATGGATAAAACATAGAAATTTTAGGTAAATAATGAGTGCATTTTTTCCTGAACAAACCTAAATAAGCAGTTAGTTGGTGCCATTAGCACGAGACAGTGATTATCATATGCTACCACCACCATTCTCTTCTGCCAGCGCACTTCAAATCTGTCTAGTGATCCAAACAATCTTTCAATGTCCTGCTGGGCAATTAACAAGGGAGAACATTCCTGTCAATACTGATGGAGAGTTCTGGCACAAATGATGTCAATTTAAAGCTAAGAGAGAGCAAGCTCCATTTCTATCCACAACACAGAATTTAATGATAAGTTACGATAACTAAGGGTCCATTTCTAATTTGGTAATGAGAGGAAGACTTAGGTGAAACTTTCTTTTGGCATATATCCTATGTGTACTTGAACACACATATGTTACTTTATTTGTTAGGATGCATCAACTTGATGCCAAACAATCAACATAAAACTGGACATTTTCACCATCACATATTGTCTTTCACAAGGCCAAATTTCTGCCTAGTTAGAAACACCAAAGGATCCATACAAAGTCTTACATTTCACGCAAGTCTTCAACACTGTGTAGAAAGAGTATTTCTTAGGGGCTTAGGGTATTTCCTTAAGACATATGAAGGGCTCATAAAATTGTAAGAAGTTGCAAATACCTCATATAATATTGTCAATCTTAATATTATAAATACAAGTATGAAATTGTTTTTAATAAGCCAGGTCATTGTTCAGTAGTTTTTCTCCAATATAATGCAAGCAGGAACTGGTTGTTTGGTCCTGTGGGTTTCAGTGATACCAGAAACAAATTCTATAACTTTCTAATGACTCTACTAATCAATTCAAATTGGAAAATATTGCTTATATACCATATCAGTGATTTTCAACCAGTATGCTGTGGCACACTGGGATGCCACGAGAAGTTTTAAAACATGAAACACCTGACCATTTAGTCAGGGGTACTGACCTCTTTTCCCTTAGAATATCAAATTAAAAAATGACAACAGCCAACACGACAATAGCCATCTGGTGTGAATGAATCCAAATGATACCTATTTTTGTCAGGTTGGCAAAAATATATAATTTTGGGCGTGCCAATGAATTTTAATTACTTTATGCGTGCTATGAGATGAAAAGGTTGAAAATCGCTGTACTATATATGCCAATTTCCATGAAGATTTGGTATTTCATTGAGAAACATGAAAAAGTTATTGTTCTCCAGGAGCTTAATGTGTTGTAGGGGAAATAAACATAAGTAATCAACTGTAATTCAGACACGGGCTGGGGTATGGTGGTGTTGGTAGGGGTATGTAGTGTCTGCTAGGCAAACACAGGAGGAACATCCAGTCCTTAAGCCTCTATGAGACTTCGCAAAGAGAGTGAGGTGTCTAAACTGAGGCCAAGAGCTCAAGTACAAATTGAAATGAGTTAATTTCATTTTGGATTAACAGACCTGTCTGTGTCTGTGTATGTCTTGGGGTATGTCAAAGAGTAAAGATATTCTGGGAAGAAATTGGCACAGAAAAAAACTTATGGGTGAGAGAAGATATAGGGTGTTGGATATTCAGGAAATAGCAAGCAATCTTTAAATCTGTGAGAAGGACAAGTGGGAAAGTATGCAAACATCTGATAATGAACCACCTCTTGTTAAATGACTCCTCGACGCAATATGGCATAAATTACCAAAAGATCCCCTTTCTGAGTGGATCAGGTTTTAAGATAGGGTACAAAGAAAGAAGAACTTGAAGATCTGATAAGAAAAAGGAGAATAATAAATAGTGTGGTGTCCCTGAGAATGTGAAGGTGGATTAAACTCTAAGGTATAGACAGAATGATTTGTCTTAAACTAGACAAAAGCCAACATTGCTGTGTGACAAAAGAAAAGGAAGAAAGGAGAAATTCGGATGGAAGTACATTTACTGAATTTACTACATTTACTACATTTACTGCACATTTAACTTCTGGCATTCTGCCAAACACTCTTTATACATTATTTCATTTAACCCTTGTAACAATGCACTTATTTATTCATACTGTAACATTTTGAAAATTATAATGAGTCTTTTAACGGGGACTAAAAGGATTGTGCCAGTCTCCTGCAGATGTTGAATATAGACTATGGGACCTTAAGTCTACGTAGAAAACACCTGTTCACCTGATTGTCTCAACATTAATTAATTCATTTAACTAGTATTTACTGAACACTTAATATATGCCAAACACTTATCTCTGGAGGAAAAAAGTAAATAAAACTGAAAAGCTATAGTTTTTCTGTTCTAAATTAGAATAGGGAAAATATACTAGCACACTCAAACAAATGTATAAATATGCCAGATATGGCTAAGGATTATAAAGCTAATTAAAGCAAATTAAGAAGAATATGACATTTGAGAGTACTGGGTGGTCAATGGAGGCTTCTTTGTTAGGGTAGGATTTGTAAGACACCTGAGGGAAATAAGGGAGTGAGTCAGCATTGTTGGATAAAGACAAAGCAAGTGCGAAGACACTGACGTAGCAGCAAGCTTATTGTAACGGAGGAATGCCAGTGGTCTGGGGTGAAGTGAGATGGGGGCTATTTGGAAACACAGACAGATAAGGGAGGGCCATGTTGGCCATGGTAAGGACTTTGGATTTGTTGCTGGTATTCACAGAGCTATACATAGTTGGATTTTAGACTTAATTATATTAGATTTAGATGCCTAATATTCACTTAAAATTTCTCAAAAGAGTACAGTATAATGCCTCATTGAAGAGGTAGGTTATTCTGCATGTAGTAAAAAATGAAAATATGCCCGGAGACAAAGATTTACTCCAAGTGAAGAAAACATTTTGTTCAGGTAGAAAGATTATACACCTATATTTTATTGTAAAGAAACAATGGAGACAACTGTACTTGAATGACAATTAAAAAAAGAAAAAGAAAAGAAAAAAGCTGATCTTCCATTCAAAAAAAAGAAAAAGAAAAAGAAATGTAATGGATGAATTACTTATAGTTTTTACATACATTTCTGAGATGAGAGTCAAGAGCACTTTTATTAGATCAAAGCCCAGAAATGTGGTAGATAAAATGTTAGTGTAAAACATGGAAGAAAAGGGGAATATTTTTCAATATTCGTGTTTCTAAAATATGACAATAATAATAAGGCTCCAAGTCAAAATGTGTTTACAACTCCTGATGAGGTATGTGGTGAGAAAAAGCCCTTCAGTTTCTGAAAATAAAGAAAGGAAGTCTTGCTTGAGAAAAAAAAGAAACAAGATATTCATAAGTGTTTGAAGAGGTATATGGTTTTATCATTGAAATAACTACCAAGTCATGGCCAATCACATGGCAGCAATTCAGTTAAAATGGGTAGCTATTACCAAATCCCTCTAAAGGGATTTTGAACTTTCAAAGTGACCAGTTCTTGAAAATTGAAGGATGATTACTCAGGTGCTAAATGTCTATCTGTCAAGAGTTTCCAGCTGAATTTTAAGAGAGAATATTAAACTTCTAGTTTTTGATATTTAAAATTTAAAAAATATATGCTTCAAATCTCACTCTTAAAAATGCAAGAGTTTACGAGAAGTAGACTGTTTTTATAAAATTAAGCCTAACTACCAAAGGTCAGAAATAATTAACAATTTTTAGATTCTTAATGTGAAGAAGACTTAATCTTACACTTTGAGATGCTGAAAAGTGCCATGGTAGGCATTGGTATAGGAAAATGTTTTCATTTTTGTATTCACTTAAGAAATTATTAATTTAAAGTAATGTTTCTCATTTTATGAAGTTCCTATTAAATGGAGTTAAATATTGTTATTAAGGGGTTTCTTAAAATTGAGGTGTTTTGCACGAACTCCATATTACATATGAAGAAATGAAAGCTAATAGAAGCATGTTTGCCTAAGGCCAGGTTCTTGCTTATTTTCAAAGCCTAGGTCTGAGCCCTGGCCAGTCTGAGTCTAAAACCGGTGATCTCTCCTGGATGAGAAAGGGAGAAAATAAACACAGAACTTTTGAAATTGAAAATGGATGAGTTGTTTAATAATATCAGTGAATGCATAGTTTAATACAGAATTAGAGAGCTGAAAAGGTACTAGTTAAAATATTAGAAATACTTTTTCCAAGGGATTATATACAAATGATAATTATTAATACTTCTAATCAACAGTAAACTGTAGTGCCTAGACAGTGCTAATTTACAAGAATAAAGGGCTCTTCAATTTACGAGGAACTGATAAATGTCATACAATTTACACACATATATACCATACATGTCTTCTTAGGAATAGACAAAAGAAAAGGTATGTAAGAGCTTTATGGAGGAATATTTTAAACTTTACAAACCTTTTTAAAAGACATAAATAAGTAAAGAGAGATCCCATTTTCATGAATAGAATCAGTGTAATAAAAAAGAAATCTTTTCACAACGTGACCTATTAGATTCAATAATATTCTCATCAAAATTCCAACAAGATATTTTGAGAAACTTTACATGCTTAGAAAAATTTTATATAAAAAGAAAAACAAACAGATGAGGGTATTTTTCTAACCAATAGTTAATGTTTATAAATCTGTAGTAATGAAAACAGTAAAGTATCATCACAAGATACATAAAATGTTCAATGAAGCAGAATAAAGATCCCAAATATAGATGTCTATAAGATGTAAAAACCTGATGTTTGAGAGAGATGGTATTGCCCCCCCATTGAAAAAGGAACAATTAATTATTCAACAAATGTGCTGGAACTATTGGTTAGCCATAGGATAAAAAACAAATCTTGACTCCCACATCACATAATAAACAGAACTCAATTCCAGTTGTAGTAACAATTTAAAAACAAAAGCATGTATTTAAAGTATTTAGAAGGAAGTATTGCAGAATAGTATTACGATATTTGTACAAGGGAGAATTTCTTTTTTAAAAGTTGCAAAAAACACCAACAGGGACAAAAAGATTGATAGAGTACTCTAACATTAGAACTTCCATTCATCAACAGTGATCATTAAGAGAGAGAAGTCATAAACTGGGAAAAAATACGGCAACACATGCAACTCTCAAAGGACTATTTTACAATAAGTATACCTATAAATCAATAAGAAGAAAACAATAAAAAATAGGCAAAATACACAAAAGGCATTTCACAGACGAGGAAAACAGAATGGTGATAAAACCAAGAACAACTGGTCAATCTTACTAGTGATCAGGGAAATGCAAGTACATGTCACAGTGAGTGTACAATTTACACACATATATACTCATACATATCTTCTTAGGAACAGACATAATAAAAGGTATGTAAGAGTTTTAGGGAGGAATATTTTCCTCTATAATGTCTGTTAGGTTGGCAAAAAGTAAGAAGCCTGATGATACCATGGGTTGGTGAAAATGTAGATGAATGGGAACTCATACATTGCTGGTGGGGAAACAATTTTTATTACCTGGTAAAGGGGGCTACTCACAATTTCATTCATAATTTCACTCCTGGGTACTTAGTATAAAGAATCCCTTGAACATACACACACACACACACATACCAGGAAACATTTACCTGAATGTTCATAGCAGGATTATGCATTATAACAAAAAGCCAGACACAACCTCAATGTTGAGCAATAATATAAAAGATAAAGTCTGGGCTATTTACATGAGTGTTAGATCATGCAGCCATGAATGACCACACGATGCAACTTGAAGGAATCTTAGAAATGTTTTGTTTAGTTAATGAAGCGACTGGCAGACTACAAACAGTATACCATTCTCAATAAGCTCAAAAACAAGAAACAAATTAAGAAAATAAATTCTCAGAAAACCCAAGAAATACAAAATAATATATTTGGTGCAATGCACATCCAACTCATGTGCATATGAACTTACAGGTGATTTTACTGAAATGTAGATTCTGGTTCAGTAGCTATGGGGGCAGGGCTGAAGTTCTGGATTTCTAATAAGCTCCAGGTGACACCAGTGCTACAGGTCTGTGTACCATACTTATGTTGCCAGGTTTTAAGGGATACATACTTCTGTGACATTTTATGAAGTACTTAAAGATTGAGTACTATAAAATTCACAAAATTTAGGGTCATTGTTACTTAGTGAGTGGGGAAGGAAAAGATAATCAATGCAAGAAGGAAGAAGTTCACAGTTCGATGCAATGTATTGATAGTACTGTGGTTCATAAATAAGATGCTCTATAACCTATGTTATAAGGATTATTTTGTACATATTGGATAGTGTATAATAAAAAAACGTAAACATCCACAGGCAGGGAACCCACATTATCACCAACAGAACAGATACAACTGAGAGGGGTAAGGACAGGCAGTGGCATGGGGAACAGACTACTCCATCTTCAGAAAAGAAAGCTGCAGGCCAGTTGTAAACACTCTCTGTTCGTGACCCCTCTAAATAAAGCCCCTGGACAAACTTTCAAAACTGTGACAGCATAAAAAAATGTGATTTGCCCCTCCCTGGCATATGTATATCCACAAATATTTACCCCCTACATCTACTATATTTGCGGAAAGTTTCCTTGCTAGGGTCAGGAAGGGTTTTAACAGTTCAAATGTATCTGCCACTAAAATACAATGTTCCGTATCATATATCATTTTAGCAATCAGCAAACATCACAGCAGGGATTAGTAACAACTAATAAGAGCTCAAGGTAGTTGCCTAAGAATCAAGAAGTGGGGTGAGCAGAAAAGAGAGTAGAATTGAAATAGTTTAAAATGGAGGATGGTTATTCACAGAAAAATAATGTTCTATCTTCTCAATATTCTCCAAACTGTTAGGGTGCATAAAAAATTGCAATACTTCACTGAATTGGGTCACTCTTTAAGGTCTAACTGCTCTAAGAGGTAAAAAGTATAAGACAATAAAGGGCAGGATAACTAAATTTCAGTGATAACTAACATTTTTATAGTTTACTGTGAGCCAAGCAAAGTTCTGTTTTTTAAAATTTAATTTATTATGATCACTATTGTACAGATAAAGAAACTGAGGTACAGAGAAGGTAGTAACTTATCCAAGGATACACAGATAGCATGGGTAAAGCCAGGGTTACAATTTACACTGCTTGTTGGAGGGGCTTTTGTTCTAAATTGGTGTTCTCTGCTGCTTCTCTGAAGTTTCAGTACCTGGTCCTCTATTAGAACATCTCGTATCCACTGACATTTCCAATTTCCTCATGAATGAAATGGAACATTTGATTAAGAGGATATGTATAAGGATCAGACAGAACTAATTTGAATCCCCCAAAGTTGCATGATTTGGGGGCAAGTTTTGTAACTTTGCTAACGTCTAGATTCCTCTTCTGTAAAATACGATAGTGAGAAAATATACATGATAGGATTTTGTAAGAATTAAATAAAGTAATTCAAGCATTTAACCCAAGGCCTGTCATTTTATTCACTCAATAGAATTTGTTGCTGCTGTTATTATTGTTGTTATTATGATGATTATTATTAAATGAGATTACACCCAGGTCGGTCTTTACTCCAGATCTTGTAAAAAATACTGTGCAATTCCAAACACACACGCACGCGCACAGAGATATTTTCTTTTTATTGCTTTTTCCCTCCTTTATCTTGCTGAGTCAGAAAGCAATTAAGTATGGAAACACAGTGAAAGAAACTCTAGCAGGAACCCAAATTTCAGGTGCCCAAAATAGAAACCTGCAATAGATAAGGGAAGGGGGAACTGACTCCCACGTTACAGGAATAAAGCCATTCTAGAACTGATGGTTCAACTCTAAATTCATTAGCTTCCAAGGGGTCTGTAAATATTTTTAGATAATTATCCAAGACACTCAAATTCATATCCTACTGTAGCTATGGTGATATTAATTGAAAGATGAATAAGTTTAACTCATTAAATGAAATGGCTTTTTCTCAAA
The DNA here is from genome assembly GCA_004026545.1 of Mormoops blainvillei. Lineage (NCBI taxonomy): Eukaryota > Metazoa > Chordata > Mammalia > Chiroptera > Mormoopidae > Mormoops > Mormoops blainvillei. The sequence goes on from PVJD01000701.1 coordinate 72,197, forward strand.
TGATAATAAATGTATTATTTTTCAGCAGTATCAGAATTGATCCTTAAGATCTAAAGTAAACAAGGCTTCAAAGAGGATCCTGGCATTGAGGGAAGACCAGTTTCTTAATTTTTCCTCAAGGAATACATGTTCCCTCCATGTGGGGCACACTCACTAACTTGAATTGCTGCCCAGTTACTCACTTTCATTGTGAATTCAAAAAATTAATGAAACTACTTAAAAAAGTAGGAAAAGGTGCTGTTTATTTTGATAGAACTGTAAAGATTTAATGTAACTTGATGAGTGGACTAGAAGAAAATAAGAACCTGGGAAAGGAAAAAAATATATAGAATTTATAATTAAAGGCAAGCTCTCCGACATGTTAGTTTTTAATGTTTTTCTTTGCTTATTCTATCTTCTTACAGGCTAGATGTAATATGAGATTTTATTTATTTTAATCAATGTAGTTTTGACATAGTATTTGAATGGGGGAGAAGAAGAAGGATATGAACTATTCTCCTCAGCCTGACAACACCATTTAAAAATAAATGGAAGATTCATGGTCTAATGTTACTAAGGCTGAGTAATTTTTCCCCCCGCTCAGTACAAGAAAAACAGCATATTTTCTTCATGCATAAATAATGTAAATAACATCTTCTGAACACACACTGAATTGTTTAGAAAGCTTTGTGGAGAATGCCAAATGTAGATCTTGATTTATTGACAACGGCTACCATGCAGGTTCAAAGATGTGGACTAACTGACCAAGTATAAGCCATGCATTGGGCTTATTAACCCAGTTCTTCTTTGACGTTGGTCAAGTAACCCATAAATGATGAACACATTCAGTCAAAATGGTCAAACTGGTAATCTTATTGCATTAAAATAATATTTTTATTTTAAAAAGTATGTTGTTTATCATCATTATTAAGAGACTGGGCCGCATAACCAAAAAGCTCTGAGTTTCAGTTCCAGCTCTGAAAGTGTCGGTTTATCTATGAGATAGGGATGATAATAGAACCAAATTAGCAAAGATACTGTAAGGATTAAATGAGATAACAGATGCAAAATATTCAACATAGTACCTGGCACATAAGTAATATATGTATACATAAGTATACACACATATGTACATTATTTTACATACGTATGTATGCATATATATGCACATATATTACATATAACTGATACACAATTTAGGAAATGAGGAAAATGGAGACCCGGGCCCCGCACACTATTATACTAGGAGCTGAAATTTTAAGTTATGAGCTGCATCCAAATAGTAATAGGGCTGTGCCGTTAAGCCAGCGATGGATATTTTAGTGAGAAAAAGACCTGCTATATCTTAAAACTGAAAGTAGTTCTGCCTTCTACTCTATGTTTCTACTTTTATTTCTACTCCATATGTGTTTTCTGGCATATGGGGAAGAAGGAAGAAAACTAACATTTGCTGAAGGTCTACTATATGACATCTGTTGTTCTAATGGTCATTTCACTTGTGCTATAGTAATTGAAAGCCATGGCCTTTTTATCAGGTAGGTATTATTATTCCTACTTTACAGATGAGAAAAAGGTGTCCTAAATAATAAGCCAAAATTTTATACAACTAGAAAATACTGGAGCGCAAATACTAGCCCCTATTTATATACTTCCAGAGCCTTTCACATTTTTAAAAAGGAATTTATAGATCTAGTATTTTGTTTGATCTATCTATTTTTAATATGGAACCTATTTCTTGGGAAACTATGCTAGGAAAACTAGTTCACTTCCTAATCAGGAAAAGTGGTAGTTTTCTAAACCAGCCTATTAATCCATAACAGAAATACCATACATTGCATTAAAACAGGGGTTAGCAAACTATGACTACAGGACAAATCCAGCTTACCACCTGTTTTTGTAAATTAAGTTTTATTGGAACATAGCCAAATCCATTCATTTTCTTATTGTCCATGAATGCTTTCATGCTGCAATGGCAGAGTTGAGTAGTTGTGACAGGGACTGTATAGCCCACAAAGTCTAAAATACAGGGATGGGCAAAAGTAGGTTTACAGTTGTGAGTATACAAAACAGAGTTTATTCTTTTATTATTTATTAATTATCATATTATTTATTTGTATTATGACTGTAAACTTACATTTGTCCACCTGTATTTACTATCTAGGCCTTACAGAAACAGTTTGCTGACTATGAACAAGTAAAAAATACTAGATGAAAAGTTACATAACAAACAAACCACCATTTCTGACAGTATCTATTTTACTCATTATGGACTGTAATGGCAGTAACTATTATTTTCCAAACCAAAAAAACTATTATTACTTTTACTGAGATAAATAATGTTACATTAGTTTCAGGTGTATAGCATAATGCTTCATTATCTATAATATTATGAAACAGTAACCACTATAAATTTAGTTAACATCCATCACCACACATAGTTATGATTTTTTTCCTTGTGGTGATAACTTTTAAGATGCAATCTCCTAGCAACTTTCAAATATATAATACGTAATTATTAACTATGGTCACCATGTTCTACATTATATCACCAGACTTATTTTAAAATTGAAAGCTTATACTTTTTGACCACCGTTACCTGTTTCACTCACTCCCCCATCCCATGCCTCTGGCAACCACCAATCTGTTCTGTGTATGTCTATGTTTAGGAAATAATTATCTTTAATTAGAATTATTTCCCCAAATCTAAATCTAGAATGTAGGATAACCATGGCTATAGAGATGCTCCAAAACATTCCCTAGAGTTGCTCCTTTAGCAAATGAGGAAGATTTGTATAATCAAGAGTTCTACATGTATTTTTAAAAAGGAATTCAGGAATCTTAACTGAGAATTAGGAAAGGAATTCAGGAATCTTGACTGAGAATTAGTTAAATCTATGATGCAGAAAATAAGCAGTAGAAAATTTTCAGTATAATACAAGGTTGTGGATTTTTCTGTATTTCTTTTTTATCTACTTCTATAACCATATTCATTATTTCATATTGTATTTTCTCTTTAGCTCACGTTTGAACATAATCTTTTTGTGTGCTGGTTATTTTAACTGAATTAATTGATTAGCACATCAAATTGTATAAACAAAAATTACTAAATATGTTGAATTAAATACATTAATATCACCTTAGACTATTTCTTCCCTGTGATTTCTTATTTCCCAACATTTCTAAGTCTTATTAATTCTTCCTTTACTATATCCCTTACAGCCATCACTTCTTTTCCATTCTTACTTCCAAAATTATAGTGTAAATTTTCACCACTTCACTCCTGGATTATTGTGGCACACTTCTAATTTAGTTTTATTCAAAATGTGGCCTGAAAACCACTTAAATCAGAATCACATTGATCCTTGTTAAAATGGAGATTAAGGACCCTCTCCAGACTTAATCAGAACTCCAGAGTGAGGCCCAGGAATATGCAATTTTAACAAGCTTCCTTGGTGGATTCTTAAGTACATTAAAGTTTAAGAACTAGTTTTGAAACTGCTTTCTTCCTTTCTCATTTCTCCGTAGTTTCAAGAAATTGTGCACATTTCTGTCAGATTGATCATTCTAACACACTGTCCTCGTCCTGCTTCCCCGTAGAAAACCTTCCACGCATCCCCTTCATTCTCAGAATGAAGCCCCAATGTATTACCCTGGCAATCAAGGGTCTGCACAGTGTGGGCCTTTATAGTTTCTCATCGTCTCCCAGAGATAAGAAGCTAATTCCTAGTTGTGTGCATTCAGCTAAATTTTGAATGTCCCCCTCCCCTCAACCTGGAACAACCTCAACTTACCCAACTCTGACCCATTTGTAATTCAACCCAAAAGCAAAGCAATTTCAAGATTTTCCACAGTGCCTTCTTTGGTCTTTCCTTTTTATGAACTCATCTCACTTATTGTGCATACTATTCACATGACACTTAATCATAGACTGCCTGTGCTGTCTCTTGAATTGTCATTTAATTTTTAATGTGTGTATGCACATCTCATTTTTACACCTTGATCATAAAATTTCTGAAGGTAAGAATAAACAGTGTTTTCTAGCATACCTATAAACAATGAATAAATGTGACTAAATGAATGAAAAACTAAGTCTCTTTTTTTACAGTTTGCAGTATTATATTTGAAAGTTACTAAGAGTGTAGATTTTAAAAGTTCTCATCATAAGAAAAAGATTGTAACTATGTGAGGTGATAGATCTCAAACTTACTATTTTTAAATTTTTAAAACTTGATTATGCTATTAAAGTTTTCCCATTTTTTCTCCCCTTTATCCCCTCCGCCCTGTACCCCATCCCATCATGCCCCCCGCCTTAGTTCATGTCTATTGGTTGTACATCTAAGTTCTTTGGCTTCTCAATTTCCTATATTATTCTTAACCTCTCTGTCTGTTTTTTTGTTTTGTTTTGTCAACATTTTCCCGACTAAGTCTCTTTTGGCTAATACAGTTGATTGTTTTTGAAATCGCACATTTTCAGCATTAGGAGTCTCCCGTGTTTTATGAGCTTTCACTTCTCTCATTTTCAGATGCCAAAGAGCTACTCGTGACAACTGAATTAATCCCAAACTGACAAAGTGTCAACAATAGAGCCTCAGCAGTTTGGTTCAAATATCATATAGAGATCTTCCTGGGTGTTCACTTGGAAGGTAAAACTTGAAGTGATAAGCTTCAGTCTGTCCATCTTATACCTTCTCACACAATCACAAAATGCCTCATTTCTCAGTTACTGCTCTCAAGGTCCCAAAGAGATGCTAGTAATTTAGTTATATGACTCCCGTATCATCGCAGACCCCAAATTCTCTATTGGAAGCACTTATATCTATGACACTTACAAAATATCTCCTTGCCCCTAAAAGATTTCCATGTCTGAAACATAAAGTCAGACTTCACAATGAAGTAGAGTCCCTGGCAAAGGGCTGAAGTCCACATCAGCATCTGCCAGGTTCTAGATGGTCAGATTGCTGAAGGATTGCCACAGGGGCCGTGATCCACCTTAGCATTGGCTTATGTCTACCAGAACCTGATGTCCACCATATTAAACACTATAAGTTATTAGAGCTATCTTCGTGAGAACACTTTAGACAATAACTGATAAATTTTACATCTGAATGGTCTTTTCATGAGGTCTGATTTATAATATAATCTATTTTTCATGTTTAAATGAATTATGTATTTAATGTATACTAGTAATGTGTATATACTTATTTTCTATGACCATATAGGCAAATTCTCTATTTGAATGGGTAATTTATTTTTGTATAAGTAATAACTGATTTAATGCTTTATAAGGCTCACAGTTTTTATTATTATTAAAATGTTCAAAGGATGTTTTTTCCCAAGCAATCAAGTACAAAGTGAAGCTTTGGAGTAATAAAAATTTATATTCAAATTGAACTCTGCCACTAACATTGTGATCTGGATATGTTGTCTTTTACTCTTCCGAAGTAATTTCTCTAAGATTTTTTAAAAGAAAGGAATAATAATTCCTACATCAAAGAATTGTAGTAAGGAAGCCATACATACAGTTATTTATCGTCTGCTTCCCCGCAAATGCAATGAGAAGAGAGCCTGGTGCATAGCTGGTGCTCAAAAAATCATTTGTTGAATTACTAAAATTAGTCTGTTTTACTAATAAGAAAAAAAATTAAAGTTGCATCATTAATTTTTCTATATTTTAATATAACTTACCTAAAGTACTTGAGTGAAATGTTTCATTAAGAGGAATTCATTAAGAAACAAGTCTTTTCCCTTTTCTTTCACATGCAAGAAAACAAGACTGAGTTCGGTGATGGGAGATGCATATCAGCAACAAACTAACAAACACATTGTGATTCATATTTTTATCTCAGAGTGGTCTAACAATATCACAAACACCCTGATGACTTATGAAGATTGGGTCAGTTAATCTGGTGTTTGTTTAATGACCCAAGATAAGGCTGGAGGGGAGCCCATGTTTGTTGGGTTCTACATTCTCAGGTCCCTTTTGCTTTTTAATCATTTATTCAAATATGAAAAGTAACAGGAATTATGTCATTCATTCATCCAACAAATAATTACTGAGTACAAACTAACTGCCAGGAAATGTTCTAGTCACTGGGGATATAGCAGTGAATGAAACAATAAGGCTGCTACCGTCTGCCTTTAATGTAGTGAGATGAACAATAAACACAATAAATATAAAAGCAAACACTCCAGAAAGAAGATAGGGAAGCATGCTATTCTGAGAATTCTAAATAATGGATGTGCTAGCAGGTTACTGAAGCCTGCTTTAGATTGGGTTGCCAGGGAAGACCTCTCTGAGCAAGTGACCTTTAAGCTGAGACCCAAATGACATGGAGGGACCATGAATACAAACATCAGGAAAAATAATTATAGAGGGAACAACCTAGTTATTACGGCAGCTCTGAAGAATGGCTTGGCCATTTTTAATAAACAGACATCAAGCCACTGCAGGTGAGAGTAAATTAAGCCAGCAATTATTCAAGGGCGTAAGAACTATTTCAGTTTTTCTCATTGTTATATGAAAGGTGTTGGATGAGATAATTGCCAGGGATCATTTGCTACTAAAATCATTTCTTCAAAATTTCAGTGGTCAAGATGTTTCTATTAATCCTAACTGAACTCTTTATGAAACACTGCATCTTTCAAGTCCTGTCATGGGAAATCCCCATAGCCTAAGCAGCTGCATTTCTGATGCCATGAGGCTGTAGATGTGGCAACTGTTACAATATTCTGTGTGTAAAAAAGCAAAATGCAACTGTTATATAAGAAAGCCAAACATGTTTGAGTTTTGCATTAATAAGATTTCCATTGGAGAAAGAAAAAAACAAAGATATATAAACTTTAACATACATGGCCCAAATAACACCCCCTTTTTATTACAAAATATTTTATTACAAAATCATAAGCATGTAATTCTGTAACATAACAATATCACACTCAAGCACACCATCAGACATATTAGGTGAAATGGTCAAATTTAAAGTTTAAATTATTACACCCACATTATTACCCTACTAACCACACTCAAGCAGAGTTACTTCTGCCAGACCGGCTCAAAAGTAAAGTAAGGCTTATTTTCTTTCCGTGTGGTCCAGAACTTTAATTATAAATAAATATTAAAGATTTTGTGTGGAAACAAATCAGGTAATTAATTCCTACAGCATTAAAGACACTAAATTTTCAAAGACAGTATAGCAAACATAGTGCACTTGTGTTTGTCCACTGTGGGTATAGAATGTATATTTCTCTACAGAAATTCTGAATTAGAATTGACATATTGACTTCCACTTGTGCAAATCAGCTATAAAAACAGTTTATTTATGCTTTAATATTTAATATTTTTAAACAGTATAAAATTTAATGGAACAAATATGAAATGCTAACCCTGGGATCAAGAACGGTAATAGCCTTAACAGATGATAAAAAAAGTAATGTCAGGAGTTTTTGGCATGAAGTAGTAGTTTCTAAGACATAATTTGTCCTCTACTATATCCAATATAAAAAACCATTATAATAAGCCATAAAATAATATCTTTATTCTATTTCATCTTTCTTAAATATAGTTTAAGGATAGGCTGGGCTACCTTGGATACAATATATAACTTTCTCAATAGAAATTCTTAGTTAGAATTGACATATTAACTCTCACTTGTGCAAATCATCTGTAAAAATTATTTAATTAAATAACATTTATTTAATAAATATGAATAATTACTACATATTCTAGGTACTAAATTATAGCATAAACACAACAACATTTCTGTCATTCTTGGAATAGACAGAGAGCAAATAAACATATATTCTATCAGGTGATGATAAGTTCTGTGTAGAAGAATAAAGGTGCAGGGAATGAGTGTAGAAGAGCGAAACATGCAGTTTTACAAGATCTGGTCGGGAAAGTTCTCAATGAACAGGTGGTATTTGAACAGAAAGCTGAGAAAAACTAGGGAAAGGCATTATCGGTAGGTAGGATTGCCAGTGCAAAGTCTGTGAGGCAGAGCAGGGCAGCATGGAGGCCTGCGTGATTGGAGAGAGTTGAGTGAATGAGAAACCAGAGGAAATAAAGTTGGGGGAAGGGATCGTGTATGTGTGTGTTTGCGGGGAAGGGGTTTTAGCTTTGACTCAGAATGAGGTAGAAGCCTTTGGAAGGTTCTGAGAAGAATGACATGGTTGGAGTTGCCTCTTGAGAGGAACAGTCTGGCCACCATGTTGAAAACAGATTGTGGCGAGTGTGGAGATAAGAGATGCAAGACAGAGAGGTATTTAAATGACGTCCCTGAGAGATAACTGACTTAGGCTGGGGTGGGAGAAATGGGTGGGAAGGGGATGAGGGGAAGAATGGTTAAGGGTTAAGTATACTTGTATTTTGCTCGCTGCATGTGGTGTGTACAAGAGAAAAGAAAGTAAGTCAAAGCTATTTGGTCTTCACAAATGGAATTATGGTGCTGCTGTTTAGTAAGGTTGGGGGACTGAGGGGGCAGCCAGTTTGGGGATTATAAATCTGTAGTTTGTTTTAGGGCAGATTAAGTTTGAGACACTCATTAGATTTTCCAGAGGAACATAGAAGGCATACTGCACTTGTGTTTTTCTATGGGTATTTTATATATATACATATATATATGTATATAACACACACACACATTTCACTGTAGAAATTCTGTGTTAGAATTGCCTTACTGACTCCACTTGTGGTTGGGGCTAGAAAAATAGGTTTGAGAATTGCCAGTCAATGGACAACCAGTTAGGGAAGAACTAGAGAGAGTGACGTCTGAAGACTGAGTTGGACATATTAGAAATAACCAGAAAAGGATGATGAGGAAAGGCCAGTACCCAGAAAGAGGAAAAAAAATCATCCTGGAAACCAAAGGAACAGATGATTCAATCAAATACAAGGTTATTTTGAACTTTATTATCAGTAACTGACAGAAGCTAGTTGTTTGCAAGGACCTACTGACTTGCCAAGTCTACACCTGGAGAACTCTAAGAATAAGCTTTTCAGCAGCTATAGGCTTCAGCAGACTTTGGAAAGGAAAATGGTTTGCCTTAGTGTTGTTTGTTTTAGGCATGGAGTTTTTGGGACATGGTCAGATTGTTTTGAACAGGAACACCACAATTATATATGATTTCTGGGTTGCAATACAAATAATTTGCACTGTTTTTGCTTTTATCCTCACAATAATGTGAGATTGAACATCTACTCATACATTTTACCTCACTAGGGACTATAGCATTGCATTGTGTTATGATTATATTGATTTTTCCCTTCATAGCTGTGTGATTTATTCTTAACAGGAAATATGAGTTCATGAGATATTTCTCTGAAGGTAATTTTCATTTCTTTACAACACTAATCTCTTTTTGGTGATGTGAATTATCTGGAATATTATCGCCCCAGAAGAACAATGTATATTTTCTTGATCACACTGATCTAAATCTGAAGCATATAATATTTATTTCTCTGAAATACTTATATGGAAATAATTTCTCCCCACGCCTTTTTCTTCTTACTTTAATCTCCTACTCTCTGATGCTCTCTGTAACCAGGTTGCTTCGATTCTTTACCTCTGGTCAGCACCCCACACCACCTCCAAAATATGTGTATCAACCACAAAGTATAATCTATGAGCTTTTTGTCTGAATTTTTTCATTTGTGGGAGGAAAGGACAGTGGTAGGCCCTCTCCTGCAAACTCGGCCTGACCCACCAAGACCTAAGCTAAATGAAAAATAATCAAGGCAACACACTCACACACCAGCTGAGAAATACTAATTGGCAACTTCTGCAAGAAAACAAACCAATTGGATTAAAAGAATGAGCTATTCTGCCTTTATTATCATTTTTATCTGCACTTTTTTTTTAACATGAGGAAAACTTACTTCATGCAGCCAATTTCATGCAAAAATTTAAAAGAAATCCAGGCATACAGTGAACAATAAAAAATATATAGTACCTCGAGTCAAAAGAATATGTGCCGAAGCACTTGTCAAAAGGTAGACTGTGCGGAAATCAGTTTTCCTAGTATGAAATCAACGCATTGAATAACTGAAATCTGACAAGCCAAATGAATATACATCTACTTCAGCTTTAAAACCTACTTAAAGAACCATTAATCAAATTATTATTTCACTATGAATTGTTAATACTGATATTATGTTTGAAATGTTTTTGAAAAGGGTTCTGGACAGTACCGATGTTCAGTAAATGTTTTCAAGAATCATCACAAACATATTGGGAATACTATAGTATTTCTGGCAAACCTCTGAAACCAAACAGATTACTTCTTAAAGATGTCTTTCATCATCTACTGTTAAAGAGAATGAGTGAAAGTCAAAAGAGAAGGAAAAAAGCAGCGTATAGATTGAATTCTACACTGACAGCTATGGCTGGCTAGTATATTTAAGAAGAACCTGATACTGAGGTCAGTCACAGGCTTGGTTTTGGTTCGGGTCAATTAACCTCATTCTGTTTCATGTTTCCATGCTGAACTCTGTCACCAGATGACTCACAGCTTAGCTGTTCTCAGTGGGGACCAGGCCAGAGAGTTTGTATGGATCATGCAACTACTTCTGGAAAAAAACAATTTTAAAGGCTTTGGCCTCCTTATAGCAATTCATTAATCACTTTCTCATTACTTAGGAGCCACAAAAAGGAGTGAAAGGGCAGTAACCTTTGATATTGAGTCTGTGAGATCTAGTCTCCGTTCCAGGATTTGAGACCTGAGATAAATCAATTAAACTCTTTGGCTTTTAATGTACTCATTTATTAATTATTTTATAGTGATACTCAGCCTTGCTCTGAATACTGTATTAAGAACATCAAATAAGATGTGGCTTGATTGCCCTTCTGTTTCAAGCTTCTAGAAAATAGTTAATGTTTGCTTAATAAGTATTTGCTGAATAAATTGTTGATCAAATTGGGAGGCCTGAAGTACACTATTCCAGTAAAAGTTATTTGGCCTAAATAAAGTTGAATACATTTATTATACATTTGTATCCATTTAATATAACCTAATATATATTGCCAATATATTATAGGTTTTGTTATATAAAAATAAAGATATAAGATTTATTAAATTCATATAAAATAAAAGTTATATATTGTATTTTTTCTTCTAAAATTCTATAATAACTTATGTAATTAAAATAAGCTTATGTAGCAAAATCAGACAGCATATCCAGTGTTCTAAATTTAGTCACTTTCTTTTTTCTTTTTTTTTTTGTATTGACTTTATTGGGGTGACAATGGTTAATAAAATTATATAGGTTTCAGGTGCGCAGTTCTATAACACATCATCTGTAAACTGTACTGTGTGCTCACCAGCCGAATCAAGCCCTCCTCCATCATCGTTTATAACCCTCTATACCCTCTGTGCCCCCATCCCCCTTTCCCTCTGGTGATCACCAACAAACAAAATAGAAAGAGACACAGAGAGAGAACAGGCTGGCAGCTATCAGTAGGACTGGGTGAAAAAGGTGAAGAAATTAAGCAAAATAAATAGATAAATAATAAGAGTAATCACTTTCTAAAATTAATGATTAATCATTTTATAATATATACATATATATTATATATATAATCAGTTCCATAAAAAGGAGGAAACAGTGGGGTATAGTGAGATATATTTTGGGGAAAAACAGCAATATATATAATATTGCTAAAGATATAATTGTTATTTGAAAGAAAATTATTTTCCAACATGGTCTAGAAGATAAATCACATTAGGAAATAAAAGCTTTATGGTCTAATCAGTTGTAGGCATACTTTTTGTCTCTGCTTTAAAGTGTGTCAGTATATGTTTATATATGTTTATTTTTTAAAAGAGGCACATGTTTTTGCAGCAGTTAAAGACCATTCAGACAATCAATAAAGATAATTATCTGATTGCCTGAAAAGCTTTCAAAAATGCCTAAGACTGGAATAGATTTTCTTTCCTGGAATGTGGCAGGCAGACATTCAAGTGGCCCCCATGATATTCGCAGCTTTGTATAACTCCCTCCCTCTTTGGTGTGGGCAGGAACTGTGACTTGTTTCTAACACAGACAACAGCAAAGGTGATGGGCTATTTTGTTTGCTTACATTATGAGACACAGTCATGCTAGCAAACTTGATTTCTTCCTTCTTTACTTTGAAGAAATGAGCTGCCATGTTGTATGGAGAGGTCAATCTAAAGGGAATGAGGATGACCTCTAGGAGCTGATAGCAACGTCTGACTGACAGCCACCAAGAAGCCAGGACCCTCATTCTTACAGGAAATTAAATGTCCAATAACATAAGTGAACTCAGAATTGAATCCAGTGCCAATCAAGCCTTCAGATGAGAAATGAGCCCTAGCTAACAATTTGTTACATAGCCATAGAAAACTAATACTGTATAGGATATCTGAGGAAGTATAGTAAAAACAACAACACTTTTTTTGAAAACTGGTTGAATTCAAATAGAAAGTATTGCTCTCTAATTGTTTACTGCTGAATAGGTTTCACAAAACACTTCCTAAGCTAATTGGTAATATCAACAACAGGCTTAGTTTATATACATGAAACAGCCAATTGCCAATATAAATCTAAGAGTTTCAGCCTGGCTTTAGGATGTGTATTTAGAGTAAGGCTGTAGAAATATTCTTGACCCTGGAGCGGGGTTACATTAATCAATTTTCACTTTCCTTCCTCTAACCTCAGTAGGGGTCAGTTAAAACGTACACTATACAATCTACATGGACTTTCTAGGTTATTCTTTCATTAAATGTGCCAAATCCTGATTATCAAACAAGATTAACTATAACTGCTTTACCAACAAATACCTTTCCTCTTCTAGCTAACTAGTTACTCAGTATAAACTTAGATCAGAGTCATGTCCTTTGAGAGCCATATCTGGAATTCTTCTATCTAGTCTGATATAGTACTTTTAATCTGTACTCAAAGAACATTCCATGCAAATCACTGGACTTGGTAATCATGCATTTACTGCTCTATTTCTTCATTCTTCAGGGAAAGATCTTGCCTATTTTTCTTCTTCCCCCAGCTCAGTACTTGGCATGGAGTAAATACCTAATGAATATTTAGGAACTTTAATTTTTCAAAATGGTTTTACATGTAAATGCACATCCATTTTAACCTCACAATATCCAGGTGGTAATCTGACAAAGGTTAATTTGCAAATGTGTTGGTCTCTTTGGTGATAGTGCAAATGTTTTCTTGATAACAGCATTGCCTCTTTATTAAATGAAGCATATAGCTATTTCTTCAATGCACATGGCAAATTTTAATTAAGTTTCTGATAGCAAAAGATACAGGTAAAAATACCTGAATTGAGATTATATAAAAAACTTTTATTTTGTAAATGTCAAAAACATGCACTGAATCCATAAATAAACTTCAGACAGTCTTAATATTGAGCTAGTGGCAACAGTGTATGTTGGGGCATTGACAAGGAGCATAAAAAGACGTATCATTTTTGCCTTGGTTCTCATCTAAATATAACCCTGTGATCAGCTCCAATATCCATCCAATTTAAAACCTGTGCAACTCTATATGGCCCTAGGCAATAACATAACAAAATGCATAAGCTTATTATAAACAATTTGAAATCGTTATTTCTGCCATTTCTGAAGCCCATACTTCAAAGAAAAATTAACTGTGTATCACAATTACTATTTTTATTCCTGTATACTAGTCTGCCCTCCCATGGAAATGTTGAGGCACTGAATATACAATTCTCCATTAATGTAAATGGACTCTATTGAGGTATTTGATATTGGCCACAAACAATATATCAGAACACCTTCTTCAGCTAAAGTAGGGAGTGTTTTTTAATCTCCCTGGCTTTGAACTAGCAATATGTAACATTTAGAGTAAGCTGGAAGCTAGACTTCATTACAAAACAGTGGCTAAGGGCATAGAGCTTGGAGCCATACTACCAAGGTTTAGAATCCTGACTTCACCACTTACTAGCTGTTTGACTTTGGTAAGTTACTTAACTTCTCTGAGCTTTAGCTTCTTCATGTGTACAGGGATAACTACCTATGGGCTTGGTGTGAACATTAAGGTAATAGGTATATAATGCAAAGAATGCTGCCTGGCATACTAAAAGCCCTCACTGAACAATAGCTACTATTAATAACCCACCTCATACTTACTCACCTCCGATGTCCACACTTCAAAGTGGGCAGCATATCGATGTAATAATTTAAACACTGTCATTATTAGGATTATGAAAGATATAAATATTTAAGAAGACTAATCTACTGATAACCTGAGAAGTGATTTTTATTACTAAACATTAAGATTTAGAGAAAGTCATTAAACCCATACACAACCCAACACAATAAAAACAAAAATAAGCTAAAACAAGGCTATAAAGAGCCCTGGCCAAGTAATTCAGTTGGTCACAGCATCATCCTGCTACACCAAGGTTGCTGGTTCAATCCCAGGTCAGAGCACATACAAGAGTCAACCAATGAGTGCTAAATAAGTGGAACAACAAATTGGTGTTTGTCTCTCTCTCTCGTTGTCTCTCTCTCTCTCTCTCTCTCAAATCAATTTTTAAAAAAGACTACAAAAGATAAGCAAATGGTAATGGACAAGGAGAAGACTAACTTCCTGAAGAAGACTATGGATAAACTAGAATATATGAGAACTTACAGAAAACACGAAGAAAATAAAAAAGAGAATTTTAATGTTATCTAACCACACTTTCAAATAATCCTTCTTAAAGCATTTTGCCAGATGTTTGAGAGAAAAATCAAAACTGAGATTTTAATAAGAGCTTACTTTTATATTCCAGAAAAGGTATATTCTATTTCATGGACATGTTATCAGTATTAATAAAAATTCAAAACCTCAAGGACACTAAGTTATAGTAAGTAACACAGAACTGTACTTTCTGAATTTATGAGCACTTTTATCCCATTATAATCCTAAAATGCGTACAATGTACCATCACTCTGGGCTCCCAGTAGCATCTATTTTGGACTTTTTAAAGGCGAAATAAATGAAGTCGACACTTTTGAGAAATCAATAATAATATTTTAAAAGAAATTTAAGGAGAGGTTAATTTTTAAGTGATTTTTGGTATAAGGGATAACAATTTCAAACATTATCACATGTTTTCTCTTAAGAAAACTCTACCAAGGCCACTGTTCAAACATCTTCTGTACAAAAATTAAAGACATTATCTTACATATAAAAAACCTTCAAGATATTGTCCCATGTTCAAAATAATATAGGCACAAAATTAATATAATTTTAAATATGTGAACTTGTTTCTCCACAGGGAAGAAGACAATAATGACTATTCATATAATATCAATAGTAGTGTTCATTCTCATCAAATGTAAGGCCCAAATTTTAAAATAAAAACTCAAGGTTATTGTGAATTTCAACAAAAGGAAATGATATAGATTTGGAGACTAGAGTTTCACATATATGATATTGATTCTTAGAAGAAAAACATAGGTTATTAACTGTATCACTGATACAGTTTCAAAGAGTGTGCAGTAAACACTGGAGATAACACTCCAAACAAGTAATGTTCAACTAAGCTCAGTCCCTTTTGTTGGTAGACTTGAAGCTCCAGGGAAGTTTTAAGATATGTCAATGTCATCATGGCCCTGACAGCCTTCCATGACATCACTCTGAATGCAATTATAAAATGTGACATGGATGATAGTGCTCTTAGGTGAATTAATTGCTGGTTTCTACTTGAATACTATATTCAGACAATATTGCTAAATAGCTTGGGATCAACTGGGAAACATGACTCAAATAAAATCCAAGATTTCAATTCTATATCTTTATCAGTGACCTCGGGGAAAATAAGGAAGTCTGGGCTTATAAATTCTGTGGACAACAGAACAACATATATTACAGAATAAAAACTATTTTGAAATTTCTAATAGAAGAAGCCAAAAATATTGAGATTCAACATGTATGATTATAAAGTTCTATATTTAGTTAAAAGAAAATTTAAAAAGTTTAGTAAGGGAGAGATCTGGCCTTAAGCATTTTATAGGTAAAATCTTTGACTGCTAAGTGATATGTTACAGTATTCTGCAATGATAAGTAGGCCACCTTGGATGGCATTCAAACAGAAAAGAGCTCAAATTGGGTAAATGGTAGTTTCCTATGCTCTATACCAGTCAGATTGTATCTGAATTATTATGGTTATTTCTAGTTTATCTTTTAATATTAGAAAACTATGGACAGCCTAGATACTAAAATTTTAAATTTGGAAGGATAATAAAAGTAAGCTCATTTGTGTCTGGTGTTTACTGGTTCTAAATGCTTGTTTCTTGCATAGGTATTTGATGGGTGAATAAAAAAAGGAAGGTTAGGAAGAAGGAGTAGAAAATATGAAAATAAAGAAGAAATTAAGGATGGATATATTGAAGAAGGAAATTATCAGGGATAGAAATTATAGCTGTTTATTTATGTATTCATGGAGCTTGATGAGCGGCTGGAGAAAAGAGCGCTACTGTTATTCCAGAAAGGAACATTGGCTCCAATTGTCAGGCATTGCTAAGAGGCAGATGAATGGGATGTAAAGAAAGATCATATAACAATCAGCGTCCTCTAGCAGTGGGTAAGGCTGCCTTGTGAAGTAATGAGTCATTGGATGTATTCAAAGAGAGGCAGGCTGGCCTTCAACATAAGAATACTAGAGAGTGAGTCAGACTTCAGGGAGGAACATGAAAAGCCAGAGACTCTGCCTTCAACTCTCCAATTGGAAGAAAGATTTGCCACAATTAGAAAATACATAGGTAATTGCTATAATTGAGATATGGCAGCACAGAAGACAGAGGCTTCAGTTTATGTAGAGCTGGTAACATCTATAATTGAAGGATGAGTGACTTTTGATGGTTTGATGACACTTCTACATTTGACAGCATTTGAGCTATAATGTCCCTTGCCTGAAATTATCCTCCTCTCCATACCACTGTACAACACACTGTAGTATATTTGAAGCTACCAGTATGGTTAAATTTGCATATAACAAGAGAAAATATACATAAATTCTCATATTTTAAGAAAGCACATCAACAAAGTATATTTTTCATATATATATTTCTAGAAATCATAGATCTTGGTAATTCTTTTTCCTTCATAGACAGCTTGACTTGGTTTGATTCAAGTACTGCTTCCTGAATTCATGTGCAGGTGCTAATTAGTATCAAGGCACATACATCTACAGAGGAAGGTAAATGGAGAACATATGGGGATAAAAATGTCACCAAAACAAAGGTTCTTTTGACAATATGCATGGTTTAAAAAGTTTCAAAATAAGAATGCAAGCTGGTGAATTGGAATGCTCTACATCTCTCAGACTGAAATAAAGCCACCAAGAAGAAACATTTATTACTAAGAAATGTGATTGTCTCGTTGTTCCCTGCTTGAATATTTATGAAGTTTATAGTTTGCATGAGGCATTTCCATAAACTGCCTTGATTAATGCATTTAATTGTAAATGTTATGAGTTGATTTCTTAAATTGTATTTTATTTTGTTCATTTGCTTGGTAAAAGTATATTTGCAGACGGAACAGTGCTCAATGGATCTGAATCAGTTGACAAAGCTGTCGAGCCGTATGCCGTGAGCAGTGCTAAGTGAATGTGGCTGCACGACTGTGATTCTGAGCAAAGGGAACACATGGAGGGCTCGGCACCAGACTTCCTGAGCTGATCGATACCCTCAGTTGACCCAGAATTCCATCCAGGGTACTTAGAAAATAAGACCATATATTACAAATGGAAAGACTGATATGAAATTCTCCTCCAGGGACAGTTCCTTGAATATACAGAATCTGGTGGAGAGGAAATTTCACAGCTTTTGAGATTTTGAAGAGTAGGAAGGGATGAAGGATGGAAAAAGGGGAAGCAGCCTATTGATCATCTTCCCTACTCCTTTGGGATGTATTTTATCCTTCAAAAGGATGAAACAAAACAAATATGAAATTGACATCGGGCCACAGATTTTCCATCCTACTTCTGGGATTGCCTCTGCCTGACTCTACCTTTTCATATAACCTGTGACACCCTCAGAAGTGTGGACCTTAAAACACTTCATCTCCAAATAATACATCAAATATTTTTGCTCACTTTTGCAATTGCCATCCCCAACTCAGAGCAGAGTGAAGTCAAATAATTTAGGAAGCATTAGGAATATTTCTTGTTTTTTTTCTTTTTTTTTTTTCTGGTATATTTTATTGTGTATGCTATTACAGTTGTCCCATTTTTTCCCCTATATCCCCTCCACCCTGCACCCCATCCCATCATTCCCATACCTCTTAGTCCATGTCCATGGGCTACACACACCAGTTCTTTGACTTCTTAATTTCCCACACTACTCCCCACCTACTATACCTATTTATTCCCATCGTATTTAAAGATAATTTTTATAATGTAGCACCTTGATAGACTTATCAGTGGACTTGATTCCAGGCACAGTTACTACACACACCAAACCTGCCTTACAGAAAAGGCCACAAAAGGATTAGACACCCCTTCTCTAGGTAAATGGTCTCTTCACGTTAATGGATAAGGAAGCTCTTGCTTTCTTTTTAAAAGTCATAATGGAAACGTGAGCAATGCGGTCAAGTACTATTAAAGAAATGTTGGCTTCATGCGAATACAGCCTTTGTGCCTGGTGCATTTCTGACCAGAGTATAGTTAGCCTTAGTCCAAAGGAATCTGTAGTGGATTGAAAACTGACCCTATTAAAGATATGTCCACACGAAACCTATGAATGTAAATTTATTTGGAAAAGGGGTGTTTTCAAATAACCAGCTCCTGGATTTATTGATCCTTTGAATTGTTCTTTTAGTCTCTATGCCACTTAATTCTGCTTTCATCTTGATTATTTCTTTCCTTCTACTCACTCTGGGCTTTGCTTGCTGTTGTTCCTCTAGTTCTTGTAGATGTAGGGTTACTTGTTTATTTGAGATTTTCCTATTGTCTTTAGGTAGGCCTGTATTTCTGTGAACTTCCCTCTCAAGACTGCCTTCGCTGTGTCCCATAGGTTTTGGGTGGTGGTCGTATATTCATTTTCCTTTCTTTCCAGGTACGGTACTTTTTGATTTCCTTGATCTTATTGTTAACCCATTCATTATTTAATAACATGGTAGTCAGTCTCCGTGTATTTGAATGTTTTTGAGTTTTTTCCTTGAGGTTGGTTTCCAGTTTCAAGCCATTGTGATCTGAGCACATGCTTGATATGATTTCAATTTTCTTGAATTTGAAAGAAATTAAGGAAGACACAAATAAATGCAAGCATATATCGTGTTCATGGATTAGAAGAATCAACATCATTAAAATGTCCATACTACCCATAGCAATCTATAGATTCAACACAATTCCTATTAAAATACCAATAGCATATTTCACAGATATAGAACTAATATTTCAAAAATTTATATGGAACCATAAAAAGACTCCACATAGCCTCAGAAATCTTGAGAAAGAAGAACAAAGTAGGACTGATCATAATACCTGATATCAAACTAAATTAAAAGGCCACTGTAAACAAAACAATCTGGTGGTGGCATAAGAACAGACACATAGACCAATGGAACAGAATAGAGAGCCCAGAAATACAGTAAATCCATGTCTCCTATGGTCAATTAATATTTTACAAAGGAGGCAAGAGCATACAATGGAGTAAAAATAGTCTCTTCAATAAATGGTGTTGGGAGAAGAGGACTGGTACATGCAAAAAAAAAAAAAAAATGAAACTAGACCACCAGCTTACACCATACATCAGAATAAACTCAAAATGGGTAAAAGACTTAAATATATGTTGTGACACCATAAAAGTCCTAGAGGAAAACATAGGCGGTAAAATTTCAGATATCCTGCGTAGCGATATTTTTGCCAATATATCTCCTAGGGCAAGGAAAAAATAAACAATGGGACTACATCAAATTAAAAATCTTCTGCATGGCTAAAGAAACCATCAACAAAATGAAAAGGGAACTGACTGTATGGAAAACCATATTTGCTGATGATATATCAGGCAAGGGTTTGATCCCCAAAATATATAAAGAACTCATACAACTCAACATCAGGAAGACAAACAATCCAATTAAAAAATGGGCAAAGGACCTGAACAGACACTTCTCTAAGGAAGACATATAGATGGCCCATAGACATATGAAAGGATGCTTAATATCACTAGCCATCAGAGAGATGCAAATTAAAACCACAATGAGATATCACCTCACAATGGTCATAATGGCCATCATAAACAAATCTACAAATAAGTGTTGGTGAGGATGTGGAGAAACGGAAACCCTAGTTCACTGCTGGTGGAAATGCAGATTGGTGCAGCCACTGTAGAAAACAGTATGGAATTTCCTCAAAACACTAAAAATGGAACTGCCTTTTCACCCAGTGATTTCACTGCTGGGAGTATACGTGAAGAATACCAAACCACCAATTCAAAAGAACTTAAGCACCTCTATGTTCATAGCAGCACTATTTACAATAGCCAAGTGCTGGAAGCAGCCCAAGTGCCCATTAGTAGATGAGTGGATCAAAAAACTGTGGTACATTTACACAATGGAATACTATGCAGCAGAAAGAAAGAAAGAACTCCTTCCTTTTGTATGGATGGAACTAGAGAATATTATGCTAAGTGAAATAAACCAGCTGGTGAAAGACAAATCCTATATGATCTCACCTATAAGAGGAATCTAATAAACAAAATAAACTAACAAACAAAATAGAACCACAGGCACAGAAACATGGAACAAATTGACAGTGACCACAGGAGTGGGGGGAGGGGAATAATAGTGGAAAGAAGGGGAAAGGACTAGCTAAAGAACATGTATGAATGACCCACAGACATGGACCACAGTGTGGGAATTGCCTGTGGGAGCTGGGGGTGGGATGCGCAGAGGAGGGCAAAGAGGGAAAATTGGGACAACTGTAATAGAATAACAATTTAAAAATCCTAATAAATAAATAAATAAATAAATATAATAATTTTAAAAAGAAAAGGGATCTTTGCAGATGTAATTAAGAATCCCAAAATATCATTTTTGATTATGAAACTCTAAATCCAATGATGAGTTTTCCTATGAGAAATGAGAAGAAAAGAGGAGAAACGCACAGAAAATTGGGCATATGGAAACAGAGGCAGAGGCTGGGTTCATGCTTCTGCAGGCCCAAGAGTGCCTAGAGCCATGGGAAATTGGAAGAGAAGCAAAGAGTGGAATACCCCCTAGAGCCCCCAGAAGGAACAAGTCCTTCCCGACACTGATTCCAGACTTCTGGCTTCCAGAATTGTGAGAGAATAAATTTTTGTTGTTTGAAGTCAATCAAACTGTGGTCATTTGTCTTAGCAGCCTTAGAAAACCAACATAGAGCCTATCTTATTCTGGGGTCTGAGCTCTTCCAATGTTATCTGCGCTGAGAAGAGCAGGGAAAACCAGGCAGAGCTGGCGTGCCACTGTTCAGGAAGAGGATGCTATTGCTTATTCGAAAGGAGAAGTAGGAATTTTATTTAGATTAATTGAAAGACATGATTGTTTTCAGCAGCAATGTGCGGAAATGTGACTGAACAAACTTTCATCTTTATGTTAAAGTACTGGCAGTTTTATGTTTCAGGCAAGAGAAGCAAATTGAAAGAAAAAAACTTTGTTCAGGATCACAAATCACCATAACAAATGTGACAGATTTCCAATATTTCAGGGTTTCTTAATATTGTCCTATTTTTAAAGCTTTCAGAGGAAAACAAAACCTCACTGAGGTGAAATCTTCCATATTTATTTGCCATTCCCAAATTTGAACATTCTTAGGGAAATATAAATTTTAATCTATGTTACAGTTTTCAAGAAAAGAGAATTTACAAAATATTTACTTGCCTTTCTCATTTTGCTCATTGACATATTTGTATAGGAAAGCTTTAGTTATGGAAATTTTAGTTTAAATGATGTTTAGGATCATTTTCATATATTTTATAAAATAATGCTTATTTTGTTTTATTTTGTTATGTAAAAAAGGTAAAAAAAAGATATTTTTATGTTGAGTAATTTGGTTTACATCCTTCTCTGATCCAGCTATACATTCTCAGTTGTAGCATTAAAAGCTATTTTGCTTTTATAAATCATCCACATTGAGGTAAATTATATATTTGAAACATAGCCATCATGACTTTTATGACAATATAAATAGAAAAAAGCCACAGCTGTCTCCTGTCAAAAACGAAGTTTAATGCAACAGATAATTTACTGGTAACTGTCCATAATAACAAAAAATAAATAAACATGTTATGGTCACTGCTATCAAAGGACGTTTCACTCAGTGGGCAGGAGGGGTAAGAGTGAGAGCTAACATTTACTGACAATTTATTACATAATAGGTCCTGTTTAAGAATTTCATATGCGTAATCACATTTAACCCTAACAAAAGAATCATACAGTAGCCACTATTAATGTGCCTATTCTATAGATGAGAAAACTGATGCAGCGTGGGGTTAAGTAGCCTGCCCGGGGTCGAACAGCTAGTAAGTGGAAATCCGGCTCTCAAGTTTGAGCTTTAAGGCAGTATACCATATCGACTTCCGCCATGATCAGTAGTCAAAGATTCTGATGAGGGCTTTTATTTTTATGCTCTAAGAATACAGAGGAAGAAATGGTGATTTATTCCAACTCAGAGGAATCTAAAAAGGCTATAGGTACCAATTTGCTTCTACACTGGAATTTAAAAGACAGGGAGAAATCTCAGACATGGAGAAAAAGAGCATTTTAGCCAGAGAGATTAGTGAACAGGATTGGGAAACTTCTAATGAGCACTTCTTGCAGAGTCTGTGCAATTCCAGGGCATAATGGAAGTTCCCACATCCCAATTTCCAGGACCCTGATCTCACCTTCAGAGAGTGACTAACTCTTCTAGAAACTATGAGAATTTCTCTTTCTGGGGGCAGCATCAGACTCCTGGAGACCTGCCTAAGCTTCATGGGACTCAGGTCTGGGGTCTAGTTCCTTGTACCGCTGTACTATTACACATAAGACCTCAAATTCCAGTGATTTTCCTCAGATCAAAGTCCTGACCCTGCTCAGATTAATTAAGAGGTTTTTATTGCTAGCACTAAGGCAGAGGAAAACATTACAATCTGAGAAGATACTTCCATAATTACTAATATGTCTCTAATAAACTAATGTGTCATTTACTCTTAACGCTGAAAGTTTTAAAGTCGTGATTTCCTGTCTTTTCAATTAAGGGAGGAACTCTATTGAACTGACTCAAGAGTAAATATGGTGATACTGGGAAAGGAAAATCGGAGCATCAAATACCTTTTGGGATCCTGCAATAAACATTGTACCCAACTCCAATTTCAATAAAGCTCACTGGAGTAACCTTTTTCATTCAACAAATGTTTTAAATGTGTACTAAGAGCAGTGCTCCTACTGTGAGCCAGGACTCTAACTAAATGATTTTACAGAAATTATCTAGATCCTCACATTTATATGAAGCAGGTATAATTATTCTTATTTTATAGGTCAAGAAATTGAGGATCCCTGAGGAAAATGACTGGCCAAAAGTTACAAACCTCAAACATGGTGGATTAAAAATTTTAAGTCTGCTTTTTTTGTGTGATGACTAAAATGTTTGAAGTTAAACGGTCTTTTCCTACATATGTTTTCAACTAAAGTGGGTAAAACTGAGACATCTACAGAAACAAGTGGGTAATAATGTTGCCTATCTCACCGTACTATGGTAATGAAAATTAATTTACTTTGAGCTTGTTGACCCAAGACAACTTCAGGACTATAGAATTCCTCCAAGGAACAGGACTGCTGACAGGCTTAGGAAAGCACTTAAAAACCTATTTGATTATGGATGATGAAATTTTTTACATATAATTTAGACAGACAAGGTTTAAACAACAACAAACATGGTGAAACATTCTGCATGAAAAAGTGAGAGAAGTTAAACTCTGACATTTTGGGAGAGTTCATGATCCTGGTAGAAGAGATGGGACAGGAAAGGCCTGGAGATGGGGAGCCCCATGTCCATGGATGGACTTGATAAGGGAATGTCTGATAAATGTTTAATTTATCATATTCTGTCACTCAAAATCCAGTGGACACCTGCTTATGCTGTAATTAGCCTGCACTACCCCAAAACCGTCAGTAAAAGACTGTCATTGAAAATAACCTGCTGTTAGTGGTGTTTTGGGCAATAATGCAGAGGAGCTGGAATCCTGCAGTTCTAGATAGTGGCCAAGAAGAAGAAAGCAGAGACCCAAGGCAGAGCGAGAAGCAGCTGCCAGGACCCTGGCAAGTGAAGAGAATTGGACTGTGAGTGAAGTGGCTTGGAAGAGAAATAGGGAAACTCTTCCTTCCCGTAAATGTAGCAGAAGAATATGAGTCTAAAAAGGTAAGGAAGAGTGTCAGATTCTGTCGTTCCAAGGGCCGGAGCTTGAGCCGTATTCTTTGGATGTTAAAGAAAGAAGTGATACCAAAAAGCTGGAGGACTTGGGGCATCCAGATGGCACACATTTTATTAGATCTATCATGCAGCACAATGTGAGGTGCCATCCAAAGTACATAGCACAAGTGTTACAGCTGTGCCGAGGAGAAGGAGATCCTTTCAGGTAGAGGAATACAGGGTATACCACAAAGGATGTTGCAGCCCATGTAGGCCTAGAGAGATACACAGCATTTTAATAAGCAAAGGCTGATTTAAAGGCTTTCAGTTCAGAGCAAAAATGGCATGAAGGCTGAAAATGTGAATGCATGCTCTGGAAACAGGAGGATTCAGAAAACTGAAGCCAACCACATACTTAAAAACAATAGAAGATTCTGATAGGAAAAAAAAAAGTTTGAGATTGGGGAAAGGAGAGTTTTCAATATCAGAATTAGGAGTTAGATATTTATTCCATGGTAAACAATGAGTTAATTAAAGTTGTGATAAAGATAGTAAAATAACCCTGTGGTTGTCAGCAGATGGCCTAGGGTATAGAGGTAAGAAATATGAGGACATTGTTTTTCAACTTGTGGAGTTTCAGGGGCTGGCAGGTCATAAATATCAAATCCATTGACCATGTAAGACTAAAACTTAGAAAAGCCTTCAGAGTGAAAGATATTGATCAAGGAGTGATTCCAAAGGCCTGAAGTAATGATTGACTGTGTGGCAGTGGATGGGAGTCTCCAATAGAGTAACAGAAATGAGGATATACCAGAGAACAGGATTCAGGCAAGACTTAGGGGGTGAGAACTAGAAACTGAAGACAGTATAGGTCAGAAAACCAGGGGACCTTCTCAGGAAGGATGAGGTAATTTAGTGTATTATGGAGGATAAAGACTTGGAAATAAAATTAAGGAGCACTACTTTCCCATTTGATGGAAAAGTGGATAGGAAGTAAAACCATTGTGAATGATTTAGGGAGAAACAAATCAAAGCATTTTAAATTTAAAATGTGTGAAATTAATGTCTTGCCAAGTTGGCTTTTACATTTTTCCCATTTGTATTAAAAAAAAAAATAGTCTTTCAATCAGAGCACATTTGAGTGAGTACAATAATGGATAACACAAAACAAACAAAAAAATAGCAAATAATCTTCAAAGTTACCATTGCTAAAATAATTTACATCCTTGCTATTCAAAGACTGGTTTGAGGACCAGGAAATTCAGCATCATCTGGGAGCTTGTTAGTAACGCAGAATTCCGGGTCCCATCCTCAACTTCCTGAACCAGAACCTGTATGTTAACATGCACCTCAGTTGATTCATTCATTAAAGTTTGAGAAACAGCACCGTGCATAATACTAGCTTGTTTCACATCCGTTTAAGAATATACATGAGCACTGTATCCCACAATGTGTTCCTAGGTTCTTCATTTCACATTGCGAGGTAACAGCTAGGCTTTGAGAATGGTAGTTAGTTCTCATGTCTACCACTCAATAACTGTAAGAAAATCTCACTCTCAAGTTTTATTGCAAAAGCAGTAGTCTCATTTAGTCCTATAATTGTGTTTTTTTAAATAAATTGAGCTTAAGGGGCATGGTGCTGTCTCTCTAGAATCCGTAGTGTAATACTGGCAGCATGGTGGAAAGAGGGACATTAAGGGCATAGATTGAACATAAGCAGAAATGCACAAGGCAAATATCTTACAATGACAAAAAAAAGAGAGAAGAATGGCTTGGGAAGGACATTTTTAGAGTTCCAAGTTTGAGGAAAAACTGCTGTTACTTGCTCCTCCAAGTAGTTCAAAGTCTTCTTGAGAAGGCAGATTCTTCCTTAATGCAAAGGAAAAAGCTCTGCAAGCCTCTAGTGATGACAGTAAGTAGCACATGTAGAATGCTTCCTGTGTCCACATATATTTACATACACGTCTCCTTTAATCATCACAAAACCCTAAGAGGCAGGCAGCACTATTATCCCCATTTACAGATAGAAAAACTGAGATGTAGAGAAGTTAATAGCTTGAACACAGCCATACAGCTTATAAGAGGCAGACTTGAGTTCAATCCAGTTCTGTCTGACTAGAAAAAGTAAAATTCTTAAGTACGATACTATCAAATAAAGGATCAGGAAGGGAAATATAAATGATGTCAGCTAACATCTATTAAGTACCTATCATATGCCAAGCATCATTTCAAGAGCTCAGCATATATTACTACGGTCAATCATCACAAACCCACTATCAGAAGGGCACTATTATTATCCTCTTATATAGGTGAGTGCATTAGTCAGCTCGGGATGCCATAATCAGATACCACAGACAGGGTGATTTAAACAACAGATGCTTATTTTCTCAAAGTTCAGGAGGCAGGATTCTGAGATCAGGGTGACAGCCTGGCTGGGTGTCAGTGAGAGCTCTCTTCCTGGCTTATAGGAAGCAGCCTTCTCTCGTGTGCTCACTTGGCCTTTCCTGGGTGTGTGCACAAAAGGACAGAGAGCTCTCTTCTTCTCGTCATAAGGCCACCAATCCTATCAGATTAGGATCTTGACCTTATGATTTCATTTAATTTTAATTACATCCCAAAAGCCTTTTCCCTAAATACAGTCACATTGGAGGTTAGGGGTTTCAGGAGACACAACTCAGTCCAAAGCAGCGATGAGTCGCCCCATGAGCATGATGAAGTAGTTTTATCAAGGTCACCCAGTGGTGAATGGTGGGGTTTCAATCTGAATCTCGGCAGGCTGGCTCTCAGCGCCACACTTAGGCGCTGGACCGGATTCCCTCCGCGGGTCGACAAACAGGGCGTATGAAGCATGACATGGCCCTCTTCGTTTATGGTTGCTGTGTAGTAATATTCTGTTGTCATTTTTGGTTAACAAATACTTTTCTTCAAATATAATTGTCCCCAAATATCTGTTTCCTGTTAATGCAACAGTGTGGCTTTTCTTTTTCTTTTCCAAAGCCAGTACAACTAATAAATATAAGGTGAGAAGAAATAGGTAAAGCTGTATAGACTTTTAGTAGCATCTAGGGACAGACTGACATCCTTCAGTTGCACCCAGGTTTTCATAAAGCCCCTTATTCTACATTACCCTTTACTTTGTATCATTGTTATGGGTCTCTCCACTCAGTTGAGTCCCTAGAAGTGCCAATTAAAGGTGAGATTAAAGGCACTCAACTCACAACCTGGCAGGAGCATTGGTATTTACCAGCTTGTGGTTTGACAATGAGGCTGAAAAGGGGGATTAAGTCAGGTCTAGCTCTTTCTGGACTGCTCTGCCAACCCAAGAGAGCCAGGGAGAAGAGCAGCTGATAATCTGAAAGTCTATAAATGATGAAAGTACAGTTGAGCCAAGGTGACTGATATTTCTAAAGCCACATGCTAAATTTTTTACTTTGAGGATATTTCTACATTATGATAAAAAATAGTTAAGAGAAGAGCATGGATATGCTAATGACCAAAACTGTCACTCCAGTCTTATCTCTCATGATCCCTCGACACACACTCCCTACTTCAGCAAGGCTGACCCTTCTTCACTATAACCTAGACACCTATTCGTGAGTACCTTTTTGATTATGTTCATGATGTTTCCTTGGCTCCCAGTGCTTCCTCACCCAGACTATCCAAATCTCATTCTTTAGCCCAGTGCAATTATGTTCATTCTCTTGAGTTTTTCTGTCATTCCTTCAAATTCAATTTGAACTTGAATCATACACAGCTCTATTCTAATATGACAGCGGGGAGATTTCTAATGGTTACGTATACCTGGTTCTTCCTTCTCAGTGCAAGAAAGGATTACATTTCCCTGCCCCCTTTATAGACAGGCAGGGTCATGAGACTAGTTTTGGCTAATGGATTGTATATGGAGATGAAATATATCATTTTCTTGCTGGAGTATTTAATTAGCAGTATAAAACCATTTTTGTCTCTCTTCCCCTTGCTATTAAAATAGACAATGTTCTGAGCAGCAGCGTCCATCAGCCTGGGTCTCAGAAGAAAGATGAGATGGAGCAGAGTACCCTGCTAAAGCACAAGGGGAGTACTGCATGAATGAGAAAGAAAACCTTTTTGTTTTAAGCTTTTGATATTTGTGAGTGTTTGTGGCTTTGTAGGTGAGGAGAGTGAGTTGAGTGGGGCAAAGGTTGTTATTACAGCAGAACATAGCTTATTCTAACTATTATCTTTCTGTTTTGAGATTACATCTATATTATGCTGCTAAGAGTCTTCATAGGCAGCAAATATTTATCAGAGTATCTACTGTGGGCCAGCCAATGGCCTAAGTGCTGAGGATACAATGATGAGCAAGGCATATAAAATCAATGACCCCATGGTGATCACGATCTAGCGAAGGAGATTAATGTCCACCAAATAATTACATGGACAAATGTAAAGTTGAAGCCAAAAGTCAGTGTTATAAAGAAAAAGCCCATCTGGCCCAGGCCAGGTTGCTCAGTTAGTTGGAGTGTTATCTCATGTACCAAAAGGTTGGGAGTTCAATTCCCTGTCAGGTCACATGCCTAGGTTGTGGGTTTGATCCCTGGTTGGTATGAGTTATACAAGGCAACCAATTGATATTTCTCTCTCACATTTATGTTTTTTTCTCTCTCCCTTCCTCTCTCTCTGAGGACAATGAACATATCCTTGGGTGAGGGTTTAAGGAAAAAGAAAAGAAAAAGAAAAAAGAGAAAGCACATCTGACCTAGTTGGGAGGACTGCAGCGAGTTGTCGGGGAAAGCCTTTCAGAGAACATGATTTTTGAGCTGAGTTATGCAGACTAATTAAGGGCAAACTAGGTAGAGAGCAGCAGGAGTAAGGGTGAAGAATAGCATTTCAGGCAGGGGTACAGCAGGTATAGGTGTTCTTAGGGGGACAGTGGAGAAGAGGAATAATGTGAAGCAAAGAAATCAGCAAGATGGAGACTGACCATACTTTGTAGGACAAGCTAAGGCCTGTAGACTTTGTCACAAAAGTAAATGGAGTGGAAATCATGGAGAAATCTTAAGATGGTAAGGAGAAGGTATCATTGTAACCTCACTGTGACATGGGGAAGTTCCCTCCAAAGGTTAAATTTCCATTCATGATGTTATTTTTTTGATGTGATCAAAGAAAGACTTACTATTCACAAAGGTGGGGAGCCCACCAAGTCAAGAGGCAGAGAACAGCTCTCTGGGAGGAGGCCCAGAGCAGAGAGACCGCAGAGAGTGAATAGATACCTTGTAAAGGAGAATTCCCTCCAGGATCACCTTTCCTGCAGGGAATTTTGAAAGAGGTAGTCAGGGTGAGTATGTATTTCAGGTGGGGAGGAGCAGAGGAGGGACTGTGCTTCATCACAGTGTTAAAGGAAGTGACAGTCACAGGCAAGACACGAGACTTAGAGATTGTTGGCACAAACAAAACATCACTGGAGGTACAGGTTTTTTTCTTATGGTCCCTGTAGAGGCGAAGCACACCACATGATTATTTGGATTTCAGAATTTCTAGCTATGCTGTAGAGATTGGATTGTACACCTGTTAGGAGGGTGTTCCTAATTTGGGCGCCAGTTGGAAGAATTTTGCAATAGTTCAGGTGAGAGGTGATGACCAACTAGACTAGGGTACTGGTGGTACAGGTGGAGAGAGAGCCTGGGGCATAAACTGCTCTATAAATAAATAAATTAATTAATTAATTAAAATTGTGGCTCTTTTGAAAGAAGAATTTCTGAGGTCAGTATTCTGTATTTGTTCTTACCTCAGCAGGGCTCCACTCGCTGTCATTCCCTGGTTGTTTCCTGAAAAGTAGCCTACAATTTTTCCTGTATCTTGATCTCCTCCCCCAGTTTCACCACAGCCTCCACTGTCCTTGACAGTGCACCTAAGCTGAACTTCTCCATGCACCACTGCAAATGAAGCCAGTTCCTTTGGGAAGATTTTAAGAACTTTTTTATTTTAGAGATAGCTTCCCCTCCCATGCAAAATCTCGAAACCAGGGCTCTGAAGATGGGGGTGAGGACAATGACAAGCTTCTCTCTGAGTGGCTGAGTGACACCCCCACTACAGAAGCTGAGCTCACTGCGGGTTGGGAACAGCACCTGAGGTCCTCTAGACTTCTCTCTCCAGGAACAGAACCACCGCTTCAGGAGCTTAGGCAAGGGGGATGAGGACCTCGGCCTTTAGCCTCCTCTTCCCAAGGTAGCGTCTCCATTGCATGATGGGGGCAGGATGGGAAAAAGAGCCCCCTACTTCTAGACAGCATTCACCCAGGGCTTAGCCTTAGCAACAGGGAACTAGGGGCAGGATGGGAAACACTGAAGTTCTGCTCCTCCTAGAAAGAAGTCTCTCTGGCTGGGAGCTGTGGGGAAAGGGATCCCTGTGTTTTTGGATGTGCCAGTCTGGAGTGGAGCCTCCACCTCACTGAACAGGGAAGGGGGTGAGAGAGAGAGCTGTCTTGTTTCCAATGCCACAGACACTCACCTGCATAACTGAATTTTTGTAGATGTTCTTGAATAGGTGTTTCTTCCTTTGCTTTGTCCTAGGACCATTTACAGAGGCTTTAAATTATTTTTTTATTTTTGCCAGTTTCACTGGGGGGGTTGGGAGGGCAAGTCAGTAACTGTAGCTCCTGAAACTGTCATGCCAGAAATCAGTCCATTCCCTATATCTCTGTCCTGCGCAGGCCCTTCCAACACGGATGCTGGGCACTGGCCAAGAGAGAGATTCTGGGCATTTCACGCTGGCTAACAAGCAAACGTGAAATAAGCAGAAACTTGCAAAGTGCTTGCTCTGTGAAGTTTGCCCTCTTGTTACTGGCAGTCCTTTTACCACCATTTGACTGAGCCTGAGCTAAGTCTCTCGGAAGATGGTGAGTCCACGTATTAGGCCAAGAGAGAGCGCTGTTAGAAAAGCCAGGAGAACAGAACATTTCAAGGCAGGGATGCTAAAAACATTGAACTCTGATGAGAGATTAACTAAGAGAAGCACTGGAGAGTTCATTATATTTAGAGGTACTGAGGTTCTTATTCAGCTGAATAAGAAACATTTTATTAGTGAAATGGGAACCAGAAACAAAGTAGAATAGATTTAGGAGTACAGGAAAGTGAGGAAATAGCGGTAGTGAGACTAGGCAAAACTATGAGAAGGTGTGGTTTTGCAGAGGATAAGGGAAATGGGGCAAATAATGAGGGGTGGGCTTGATTTTGCCCCCCCATAGGATATTTGGCGCTGTCTGGAGACATTTTTGATTCACAGTTCAGGGCATGGGGAGTATTCTCGTGAGTAGAGGCCTGAGATGCTGCTAAACGTCCTACGGCACACCAAACATCCCCACGATAATGAATTATTCAGCCCAAGATGTTGAGAGAAACCCTAACACAGAGGAAAAAGCAAGTGGAAGTGTGGTTTTTGTTCTTTCTTTGTTTTAATCACAGAAGATGCTTGAATATGTCTGAGTCTCATGGGAAGTACCTAGTTGAGAGTAAAAGGTTGCAAGTAGAGAAGACACAGAATTACTGTTATCCTTTTTTATAGGGGAGGATACTGAGACTCTGAGAGGATAAGTGTTTTGTCCCAGGTCCGGAAGTCAGTAAATAGTAGAGCCTAGATTCATGCTTCAGCCTATTTGGTTTTAGACCAAGTAGCTACAAGAGCTCTTAGTCCTGCTATACTGCCAACCACACCAATTGCATCAAAAACAGAAAGAAAACTAATATCACAGGTTTCTCCTACGTGCCTTCTAAAAGCTCTTCTATTACCCGTGACCCAATTTCCTCGACTGAACCATGTTTTTAACTTATTATTAAGGCTGAGTATATCATTTAGGGAAGAGGACCTGCACCTATAGTTTGGGTGCCAATCCTTTTAGTCCCATTTGTAGCAACTTGGCCTCTAGTGTCATTTCCTCTTCAGACCCATCTGTCCAAGGCTCGTCTGTGAAGCACAGAAAAATGGACCAACCGAAATGAAAACTGAACTTTTTGTTGAATCTGATTCTGAACTCTGATTCCTTCTCAGGTGTTCCAATTGGCCCCTACCTTAAGGAATGATGTTGCAGAATTCTAAGCATTAGCATGTGTAACGGCCAAATACCTTACTCATACAGTAACGACAGTAGTTAGGAGCTAGAAGCACAGATGCTGCACCCCGGGGACTATTATGGAGGAATAAGGGAAGTAAAAAAATGAATGGCAAATGAGGAAATGCACAAAGGAAAGCCCAATTGGAGCCAAATAATGCATTAATACACTGAAATATTTGTGAAAGAATCTTTAAAAACCTGTGCCCCTGGGGCACAGCCCAGGTAGACCCCCAAAGTGTTCAAAGAACACATAGCTTCTTCCTAAGGAATCAGGCTGGCCTCACAGGAGACTAGAGAAGTGTCTCCTTAATACACTGGACTCAAGTGTGAAACATTGGAAAGAGTCATGTGTCTACTTTCTTGTTTTAACAGATTCCATACCTGAGCTATTTTTAAATTTCTTTGGAAAGATTTCACAAACTCCCTCCTCTACTTTTTCTATTTTTTAATACTTTATCATCTAAGGAAATTCTTGTATTAGAATTGAATCTAGGCATACTTCCTGTTTGATCACCTGCAATTCCCTCCTTACTCACTAGAGATAAAGATATCCTCCAGTCCCACTTGTCAGATAAAACTTGGTGGACTTGAGGTATTTCTTTTTCCTCTCTCCCATCCCCTTTTTCCTTCCTATTTATCTTCTTTCATCTGATCTCTCCATTCATTCTTCTTTTCTTTTCCCTTCTCTTCCCCCTGCCTTCTTTTCTCTGCAGTCTTCTCAGAGTTTGAACCCAGATGTGTTTGGCACAAAATTCCAAAAATACATAGAATGAATGAATTATAAATAATCACCCTAGACTATAAAGTTTTTAAAAACTTAATATAAGTAGTCTGGTCTATCAAAATGTTAAAGTGCAAAATTTTCTGTAATATTATCAAATATTACAATATTAAGAAGTAATGTAATATCACTATTATACTTTGCCAGGTTGTTCTATGGCTTCTTTTGAAAGTGTTTAGTAGTTTAGGTAATATCTCTTAGTTTCTATGTCTGCAACACTGCATTACTGGAGCAGAATAAATGGTTGAAATGGAAATTTGCCACAAACTTGAACCACATTGAGAGAGGTGTGTATCAGAAGAGAATATTATTTACCGTTGACTAAGATATTAAAAGATAATATAACATTTCAATCAAGTGCTTTTCATGAAAAATGACTAAAAGTCAACCACAAAATATTGAAAATTCATTGGATCACAGCTTTTATTACAGAGTTCGAATTACTGTTTGGAGTATGTGCTATTTTCCATAGAGTCCAAACTTAAGGGAGGCTAGGTTCAATGAAGACCCGGGATCCTTTAATTTTAGGATATTTCACTTCTGGACAGTGACTGAGACAAAGATATGAACCATATATATTTCATATTTCAATATAAAATTGATAATGGAAAGGTCACCTTCCTGTTTCTCTTCCTTCTCTAGTATCTCTTCACACAAGTATTGCTTTCATTATCCTTTCTAACATTTTCATACCATAGGCTATAATTGAGACCTGGATAAAACATAAAAGAGTCTTCCATGTGGGAACCATGTCCCAAAGCCTGATGCCAATAAAGTGATGAGGGTGATCGAGTGGCAGTGGGGAGGGCTGTAATAAATAATTTCAAGGCTCTGGACAGACTGATTCTTGGGCTTCTTCATTAAAAATGGCTGCTCCTCCCATTCACTCCTACTTAAAAGAAGGACCCAAAGATGGTTTGGTGGGGCTATTTGCTCATGTGAATTCTTTGTGGGCAGTTGTATAGCCCTAACAGCCCCTGAGCAGTCAGCAGAGTGCAATTTGATTGCCTAATCACTGCAAAATTCATATCTGAGGTTGATGGCCTCAAAAAATAGCCACTTCTCTTTTTCAAGTGAAAATGATGAGGAACAGCTAAGCAAATCTTAGTGTGTGGTCTCCTGGGCAAACCGACTCATGTGTAAGCCACCTTCCATACCATGGCTGGTCCAAGGGAGGGTGTGTCCACATGGGGAACAGCATTCTGGAGCAGCATTCTGGTTAATAAAACTCTGGACAAGTTATCTATTTCTGTCATCCCTGCCCTCCAAGTGCTGAGGCTCAGGCAAGCTGTCCTTTCTACTAGTAAACTGGCACAGTGGTGGGTGAGCAACCTACCACAGACCATGACAGAATATAATGAAGTAGCTGGAATTAGAACTCATACCTCACAACTTCTCGCATTTAACAATTATTACAGCAATGTTGTGAACTGGCCTCTTGCCTCCAAGTAGCTTGAGGAGTTAATACCACTGTGCCTTAGTAAATAAGGAATAAGAGAATAGCCAAACATTTGTATGTCAAGGTTAATTTTTCACAATCAGAATGTTTGCCCAAAAGACTTTCTGAAATATCTCACATTTCTACCATGCTACGTATTGAAGACAGGCACTGATTTCCCCTAACTTTATTTAAAGAAAATTATTCAAACATGGAATTCATTTGCATCTAGTTGTGGAGTCATCATATTTGCCAGGACACAACAATGTTGGGCTGCTTTTGTCCAATATATTATCAAAGCCAGGCCCTCACTTGCCCCAAGTCACCCAATATGAAAGTAATTTATGGAAGGCATTCTCTGATTGGTAAAATACTACATATATATTTGAGATTCATATTTAAATTAATGAGTTATGACAATGTCTATCCCAATGGCTCCATAATTCCTTGCTACTTCATGTAAACTGGCATTCTTTCCAGTTTTGTGTTACATTCTAGCATTTATTCTGGTTCATTGGGAAGTCTCTCCTCGTCAAACTATGTTTCACACATTGATAATACAATAATTTTTCTTGTATACTCTTTTTTCTCATATCCCC
Organism: Mormoops blainvillei; assembly: GCA_004026545.1. NCBI lineage: Eukaryota > Metazoa > Chordata > Mammalia > Chiroptera > Mormoopidae > Mormoops > Mormoops blainvillei. The sequence continues at coordinate 107,439 of PVJD01000701.1, forward strand.
ATTGATTTATAATTGTTTTGACCTAGTTTTCAAGTAGAAAAATTTTGATTTTCAAACACAATTCCAGACCCCTGATAAGGCTTAGTGCACTATTTGTGGCTAATGAGATTGAACTGGAAACCAAGAATTCCTAGAGGAGTGTCAAATGCCAGCAAACTTCAAAGTGGTTATGTTGTTATGCCCAGATATTTTCAAGTCATCATAAAGTTTCCTTTTCACAAGGCAATATAGCTGCAGTTCTCCCAGTACTTTCCTATGGAGACAGAGCACTTTTCAGTACTTCGAGCAACTTCCTGATATTCTTTGCAAACCAAGGCTCGGCAAATTCTTCCCTTCTCTGTTAACCTATTGTACCCTTCCAGATCCACAGTGAAACAGGAGATGAGGTCCTGGTTATTCAGCTTAGAATAGAAAGCTGGAGAGACTCTTGAGGGTTTGCTGGCAGGCTCAGTGGGTATAAGTCTACCGAAAGACAAACTGGTTCTTCTGGCCCTGTAAGTCAGAGTTACTAACTTTTCCCTTTCGTATTAACTATATCCTGAGCATCAAGAGAATGCTTAAACTTGTAGGATATGCCTATTGGCTGCTGAAATCTTACAAGTTCTTGCAATGTGACATGAAGATATTGATAAAAAGGGATTTAAACCTTTCAAAGCCATGTTTAAAAGGAAGATTGTTTAGGCAACTGATTTTCAAGGATACGGTTGACTCAAGAATGCCTCCAAAGGTAATCAAGGTGATAATTTATAATACTTCATACACTAGTACACTTTAATAAAGATGTATAAAATATAACTGAAATATTAGCTTACTAGTGAGCATAGTTAATAGTGCCACAAATGCACTGCGAGTGGAGCTCCAAAAGTTGCTATAAAAAGCTAAAAGTAATGCCCACTGCTGAGATGTTCTACCACGTTTTTCACAGGGGTACTTGTTATATTGTTGGGATGGATCACATTGTTGCCTGGATCATGTCTGAATTTACATAACAATAAGCTAAATTATAAAAGATTTATTTTGTGATCAAGTAATATTGTATATAAATTCTATAGAGAGAGAAACCAAAGCGTAGATGAATTATATTATTTTCCTCACATTGCAGAAATCTAGTAGGAAATTGCCCATTCTTCTCCGGGGAATTACAGAGGAAGGAGTTTGCAGTTGTATATTGTGCAATTCTAATTTGGCGAAGGCTGGGTATTCTTATCTATTGAACTACTGAAGAAAGAATGAGAAATATGAAATGAATCAAATAATTTTAGGTTGTATATTGTGGTAAAAGTTCATAATTAGCAAAGGAACACTGAGCCCCCCCAACAGCAGGAGCTTTCCACTGAAGTCTGTGGCTGATGAAGGAGTCAGCAACCCATGCTTTCAGCCCTTGGGACACCATGATTTACTTAGACAGCCAAGGTACACAAATACAGAAGATATATACAGGAACGTACATTAACTGCCAATGAATGAGAAGCTTAGCACAAAGAAAAAAAACACTGAGCTGGAAGCCCTTATATGAATTCTAATCTAGATTAGTCATGAACCGCCTTAGTAACTTTGAGCTTGTAATGATCTCACTGGAACTCAATTTTCTCACTTAGTTATAGTAACACTTATTGATGATTATTGTGTGTAATAGGCATCTCATGCAGGTTTACCTATTTCATCCTCAAAACCAATCTATCCAGTAGGTAGTATTATTCTGTTATTGGTTCCTATTTTACTAATAAGGAAACTGAAGAAAAACAAGTTTAAGTAACTTGTCCAGGATTATACTGCTGGTATGTGGTAGAGGAATCAATTTTATATTCTAAAACAGGAAAAGCTTGGGGCAATATCAGAATGGTGTGTGTGCGTGCGTGTGTGTGTGTGTGTGTGTGTAAGAAAGACAGAAAGAACAAATGTCTGATGGCTTTTGGGGGTTGTATTACATGATATATGATATACACAGGAAGGAGTTACCAACTATCTGGACAAGCTATGAGACATGACGAGGTTCTGTCCATATTACTTCCCTGAAGACAGCCCATTCCTTGAGCTTATCTCTATGTGACCTGATACTCCAGTTCAAGTCTTTAAAATATGATCGTGTCAAGTATACCTAAGTTACTTTCAACATTAAGAAACAACTTTCCCACAGAAAGTTACCTGATATATTTTTTATTTGAGATGACATGAATTATCCACTCACTAAACCCAGCACAGTTGCTTCTGTATAGTCCTAAGTTAGAGAAATTTTTGTTACCTTACAATTATTCCTTATGTATTTATAGACATAGCATAAGACATTTACTACCTTTGTTTTGTTTGCTTGCTTTATATTACTTTAAGGAGAAACATAGAGATATCTAAACTTAAATCTACTCAATGATAGCACAAAAGTTTGTTTAGTATGTGATTAATAAGCATTTAAACTTGTCTTTACTTGAACTGGAAACTTGAAATATCAGTTAAAGCTTCTTTGGGTAATACTTTCAAAATTGTTTAAGCAGAGTACAGCACTGTTCTAATGGTACCTAACCTAAATGTTATTTGTATTAAGAGATTTTGAAAATTTTGGTTCTTTATTCATTATTCATTTTAAAGCTAACACTTTTCTATTTTGCTTGGCATATCTCACAGTATCTTTGGATAAAAGACACAAATGTCTCATCTAAGGTCACCAACCTACTATACTACAAGGTGTATAGTTGAGTATCTTCAGCCACATAGGATATCAGTTAATATAACCTGAGCTTCCCTCTCTCTTGATTGGTTTATTCTAGAATATGAAGATTTATTCTAGAATATAAATTCTTCTTTCTCTTCCAAGACCTGTGTTTAATGTTTATTTTGTCATACTTTTGGCTTTCCTCTAAAGGGGCTTTATTTAATCAGTGATATAGTTTTCATATTTTTTCTTTTGTATCAGTTTTTAGGAATTTGAAATTAAATAGGCAAAAAATGTGTACCAGTTCTTTTTAAAGAAATAACAGTTAACCCTGCTTAAGTCTGAATGAAGCAGTATTGTGTCTGGCTTAAAACACATAAACCATAGCATAAATTGGTTGGTTAGGCAGAGAGTAATTTCAAAAGAATCATTATTAATAATATAGATAGTAATATTTATTGAGTTTATACTATGTGCCAGGCCTGATTCTAAGTTCTTTATTTGTATTAACTTTTAAAATTCTCACAAGCCAATATAAGAAAGAGAATACTGTATTTTTTATACTTTTGGGTAGCCTCAGCTTTAGTAATAGCTATTGTTAGTTGATAAAAGAGAATAAATAAGTAATAATCCCTTGAGATTATAAGAAGAAATTATTTTCCCTGTATTTAGGTAAGTTTGCATTATTTTTCACATTCAATATAAATAAAAAATCAAATGCAAAAGAACTGAAATATTTGATAACAAACACACGTACAATTTAGAGTAGCATTGGAGTGTTTAAAAAACTATTTTTTATTTTTCCGAGTATGGATGGTTAAAAATCTAAAACACAAGTACCATCTACTTTCACCATCATTTCATAAAAGAAAGACTATTTTGAAACCAAAAATACCAGAAGGATGTACATGTACAACATAGGGCATTTCCTTCAACTGAATAAATTTATCTTTGCTATGTGAAAGATTCACTTTGTTGTCTAATTTTTTACTTTAGAGCCTGCCAATGAAAATTTTACCCCTGACTGGCACCAGTTTTTCTACTGGCATTTGGGAGCCACCAAACATTACGCCATGACAGCCACAGTTATGAGTAATGTTTTTTAAAGCAGATGTAACCTAGATTCAGCAGGCCTCTGCCGTTTGCCCGTATCTACATTGAGGCTATACCCAGCAGTTTATTGCCTCTTTTCCAAAAATAAACCCAACTGTAAAACTCTTATGGATATCATTTCCTCTAAATATTATAAGAATATAGAAAAAACAATTTTACTTCACATACCATGTAGGAAAGCCTCATAAATATGCCCTTTATCCATCTCTGTTCTTCCCTCAATGTTCATTTCTGAAAGCCAGGTTCCTTACCTTTTCTCTCCCTCTGCTCCTCTTTGTCCACAGATCATGAAATCCTTACATCACCACCTCCCGTCACCACTTCTGGCCCTAAGCTTTCATGTCCCCCTCAATAAGAATCTAATCTGTCATTAGCTAAACCTACCTGTACCCATCCATTGCAGATTGAGCACCCCAAGGTAAACACATAGGTCTTATGCTATCTGATGTTGTGACAGACATTCCTCTCACAGAAAGGCAGTCCTATGAATCTCGGAGAAGCTTGTGGTTGATCTGATCTAAAATGTCTGATTGAAGTGATTCTCTGTAGTTTATAAGGTTAAGTCAGAAAAAGGACATTCCTATTAACTGGTGTTCATTCTCTCTCTCTCTCCCCTACCCCACCCCAATGCTTGCTCTCAGACCCCAGCCACTATGCTGTGAGGAAGCTCGGGGAAGAATGAATGCATGGAGAGGAACTGAAGCCTCTAGCACGGAGCCTGCATCAACCACCAAACATGTGAGTGAATGGTTTTTCGGATGATTCTAGTTCCCAAACCTTTTACAGTCTTCAACCAAAGACAAGCATTATAGAGAACAGACCAGCCCTCTTCTCTCTACCTTGATTAATTTTCTGATTCACAGAAACCATGAAAGATAATAAAATATTGTTGTAGCTTTAAGTCACTAAGTTTTGGGGAGTTTGGGTGTGTTGTAGATAAGTCATATATCTTCCTAGAAAGGAGCTCTATGGCCATCTCTTATTACTTATGTCTTCTCATTGGGAAGATTAAGAAAGGGGACAGTTAATGTTTCAGCATCTTCTCTGTTAAACTGCTTTTTAAAATATTCACCAAATAAGCACAGGTCTTATACAATAATAAGGCATGATTTGTTCTAGCCACTTATATAGAAATCTTTATAAGTCTCCAAGAAATGGTCTAATTATATCAGAAAATGAGATTTGGAATTATGTTCTAGTTACGCAGAGGAGAGACACTGTAAGTGTAAATTATATTTTGGTAATTAAATACATAAAAACCATTTATTTTTTAAATATTTATATTCTGTAAAATTTGAAACTATAAAAATGAAGCAGTTAGACTATCATTTTAATTCATATTTTTCACAAGAAAAGGAGTAATAACTGTTGGAGCCAACTAAATTCCTCATTAAAATTCACATGGTAAAATTAGAAAAAAACACACACACAACAAACCCTGAACTTTAATTTGATCATAAAAGCAACCCTTAATGTTGCAGAATATATTTTTCAGTAAGCTTGGAAATCTGCATTTACTAACATAATTTCACAGTTCTCAATCTATTCTTGGCAAGATATTACAATGGCTGAGCAGGCCTAGTGCTTATCAAATTATTTAATTTGCTCACAGTACTATAAATTACAAGGAATATTGTGAACATTTGTAATATTACATAATACATCTGTGTAAATGATAACCAAAAAGGAGGTGATACTTTCTCACCCACATTACATACACAATTTAAACTGTACATATTGTAGAATAAGAGAAGAACTAGAGATAGGCTTAATAAAGGGAAGAGTCACTCAGTCAACAGTCCTGCTGAATGCAGACCTCACTAAATGCTCAATTCCTTGGAAGGTTTCGGTATTCATTATTTAAAGAAGGAGAGAAATAGCAAGAAATCATATGGTAGGGATTATTACTGTTATAGGTTTGAAAAGAACTGGGCATTTATGAAAAAGGAGACCTCTCTGAACATTATTTTAGCATATGAAGCCAATCTCCTGGTTCAGGATTACTGACTGATATTTAGGCAATTATCTGAACAGCATTCAGCATGAAGTAATGTGTTCATGTGGGAGATTCAGACCCAAGGGTGACAGAAAAAAAACAGGGTACACTACAAAGTCAGAAATAACTGTTATTATTAGAGAATACAGATCTGAAGATATTTTAGCCTTGACTCTGGCACTGGCATACTGAGTAAGAACTCATTCTTATGTCCCTTATTTTTTAAGTTTATTCTTTACTGTGTTTTTCCATTACCATATAGTCCCCTTACACTTTCCTCCCCACAGCAATCACCACTCTGTTGTCCATATCTATGAGTCCTTTTTCCTTTTTGCTCAATCCCTCACCATCTACCCACTGCCCAACTAGTTCATTCTTATTTCCAAAGCCCCATCTGCGAAATGTCACTGCCTTGAAGATGCCCTCTATATCTTTCTAGATTTTACTATGGTACTAGGTCAGAGATCACGTTTTAGACAGATTCAGAAGAATGTACCCCAAACCCTTTTCTTTCTTGTTCCTCTAGTGAGGTCTAGTGAAATGCACTGAATTAGTTTATGCATGGGAATGATATAGAGGACAGTGTCTGGAATATTAGTGCACAGAAGTATTTATTTAATCATTACACATATTTTGTTAAATCTATTAAAATATATTATTTAATTCAATAACTTTTCTTTTAGAAATTTCCCAAGGAAATATCAGAGATGTACAAAATATTTTTATATAATTTAGAAGTGTTTCACAAGTTGATAATTAGAAATGTTCAAAACATTTTGTGTGCATAAGTGTTTAAAATGGTGAAAATTTTGAAATAACCCAATACAAATACAATGATATCTAATAATATATCTATAGTAATCAAAATCGTATGCTCATGGCATAAAAGCAGACACATAGATTAGTGGAACAGAACATAGAGCCAAAAGGTAACCCATGCATTTATGGTCAATTAATTTTCAACAAAGAGGCAAAAAATGCAATAGGGAAAGGATAGTTTCTTAAAAAAAAATGGCATTGGGAAAACTAGATAACTACATGCAAAAGAATTAAAAGAATTAAATTTTATACAGTATACAAAAATAAACCCAAAATAGGTTAAAGACTTAAGTGTAAGAAATGAAACTATAAAACTCTTAGAAGAAAACATAGAAGAAAAGCTCCTTGACACGCTCTCAGCAATTATTTTTCTTTTTGGATTTGACACCAAAAACAAAGGCAACAAAAGCAGAAATAACTGAGACTACATCAAACTAAAAAGCTTCTGCACAGCAAAGGAAGTCATCAACAAAATGAAAAGTTAACCTACGAGATGGGGAAAAAAAGATTTGCAAACCACGTATTTGATAAGGGGTTAATATCCAAAATATACAAGAAACTCATACAACTAATAGCAAACAAACAAGCAACTTAATAAAAATGGGCAAAGGACTATTAATAAATAGGCAGTTTTCTAAAGAAGATAAACACATGGCCAACATGTATATGAAAAAGTGCTAAACATCGTGAATCGTCAGGATAATGCAAATCAAAGCCACAATGAGATATCATCCACACCTCTTAGGATGTCCATTATCAAGAAGAAAAGAAAGAAATTCTTGTGCAGATGTGGAGAAAAGAGAATCCTCATGTATTGTTGGTGGGAATGTAAACTGGTACAGCCACCATCGCAAACACTATTCAGGCTCCTCAAAAATGAAGAACAGAGCTACCATATGATCCAGCGGTATTACATCTGGAGACACATATATGACTTACTGACATCAAATATATGTATGAAATGAAATAATTAAAGATGTATCTGTACTCCCATGTTCATAGCAGCATTATTCACAGTAGCCAAGAGAGAAACAATCTAAGTGTCCATTGACAGATGCATGGGTAAAGAAATGTGGTATATCTATACAATGAAATAATATCTAGCCTTAAAAAATCATGTCATTTCACAACATCGATAAACCTGAAGGGCATTATGCTAAGTAAAATAAGTCAGACAGAGAAAGACAAATACTGTATGATCTCACTTATACAGAGAATCTAAAAGAAAAAAAATACCTAACTCATAGAAACAGAGAATAGAATGCTGGTTGCTAAGGGCTGGGGTGAGAAATGTGGGACAAAGTAAAAGATACAAATTTTCACTTATGAAGTAAGTTCTGAGGATCTAATATATAGCATGGTGACTACAGTTAGTAATACTGTATTGTATACTTGGAATTTGCTAATACAGATGTTAAACATTCTAACAAAAAAGGTATATGAGGTAGTAATAACTATCTTAATGAACTTGATTGTAAAAATAATTTCACAATGTATATGTATAACAAATCATTACATTGTATACTTTAAATATTATAATTTTATTTATAAATTAAAACTTAGTAAAGCTGGACAAAATAGTAAGTTAAAACTATGTAACATAAAAGTAATTACAATATTGTCTAAATTTAAAAAATATGCATATAGAGAAAATATATGAATAGGAATAATATATAAAATTATTTTAAGTTTTTATACTTCTCTATAGTTTTCAAATTTTCTACAGTGACCATGCCTTATATGAATTTTTAAAAGTAAAAAAAAGGGACCAATTTATTAGATTTCAACAGAAATATTTATAGGTTGCTTTCCCAGGCTGGTGTAAGTTTTATAACTGCTGAAATTTAAAACAAAGCAATTATACAAAATTTTAAAAATATATCAAAGTGATTGCAATTATTACAATTAAATTGACTTTTATCTGCCTACTCTAAAAGTGTCAACATAAGTATTTAATAATTGAAAGTAGTTAAATACTGCTAGTGTATATATAGATTCTATGGTAGTTGTGCCTCAGGGGAAGGACTGGGTAACTGAGAATCTGAGTAAAAAAAAAAGACATTCTAGTATATATTCCTCTTGTTTAAACTTTTTATCATGTGCACACAACACTTCTTAAAAATTAAAACACTATGTATAATATAATAGTTGTTGTTATGTGTCCAATCCATCTAGCCAGTGATCACTTCAATTTTAGCAGGTATTTCCCCCAGGCAATGACTGCTTGGCAATTCAATTGGCATGTGCAGCCTGAGTAGCAGATCAGCTGCTCTGTTCAGTGGGTGCCTGCCAACTTGCAGGAATATGATGCCCATCCAAGTCCATTTCTCTAATCAGAATAGCGAGGGAATCCCTGGGGATATCACAGAAATCAGCCTGAATCTGTTCAGGCTTCCAGCTCAGGACACTGCAGAGATTACTCAGCTCCTCGTCCAAGCCTGAGGATTCCACCCAATATAGCTGAGGGGACTTTCCTGTTTAACATTCTGTGCCAGCCATTTCATCCACGAAGAGAGCTAGCTATGAGGATTGCTTCTCTGCAGCAGGCTAGGCTATTTCTCACATCATTCCTCTTTCTAGTGCAACCAACCCTTTCATCCTCCTGTAGGAGAAGGCCCTCCATTATACAGAGTCACCTCCTTCCTTTACAGCTATCCTTGCCACCTGCCCGGAGGTCCTTTCATTCAGATCTCCCTTCTCCCTGGGAAGATTTAGCACCAAATAAAATCAACGCTTTCTCTTTGATGTGAGAAATAGCCTAGCCTGCTGCTCATTAAAAGAAATAATTGAATGTCCTTGCATTCTGCTCCCTAAGTTCTTATGTTTCAATCAAAGGAGGTTGTGCCTCACTTCCTCACCGACAAAGTTATCTGATACCCTTTCTGAAAGAAAGAATAAGAACTCACCTCTAAGATCTCTGTACTTGTAGAGCTCACAGGCAAAGGTGGAAAAGCAATCGACTCAATTCTGAATCAGACAATGAAGCAAAAGCAAGAGTTCCAAATCTAGGTGGGTAGTCCAGGCTGGAGTTGGCAGTGAACACTGAATAATAAAGCAGGTGGTCACAATATCAATAGGATGTTGACTTATAATGGGAGAAAGTGAATTCCTGGTGGACCCAAGCAACCATTGTGTCCTTTGGCTAAAATAGCCAATAGCCTTTGGCCAGAGGACAGTTCTATGGCCCCTGACCACTTGGAGACGAGCTCTGGCCCCTTGGCCTTCCTCACAAACACTACAGCTCCCTGACTGTTCCTCCCTGAGTCTGTCAGTCCAGTACCTAAGGCTTAATGTTGCCTGGGCTGCATCCATGACCATAACAGAGGCTTCATTTTAGAGTTCTGTGTTATAAAATCTTTCAATAACACTGTATCACCCACCCACATACACAGATGAAAAAAAAAACAAAACAAGAAACAGCATGGGTGTGTATGGGCGTGAGTCTGTGGGAGGTGTTGGAGGGAAAGAGGAGGAGCAGAGGTGGGTTCACGGTGAAAGCAATGCTTGAGCTGCAGGGCTCGGTGCTTTGCATGAACACCTGCCACGCTCTGGGATGAGGCCTGGCATTGCCTTTATTTAGTCCTATGCTTTTGTAAAATTTGCAAAAGCAAAATAAAAATTCATACAACATCAAATAGTGAATTTGGAAAGATATTTTGAATGTTTTAAGTCAGGAGAGTTGACTCCTGACTTGTACATATATGGAAGATACTTTGTTTTAATCCTTAACTTTTTCATTAAAGGACTAAGGAATAAATAGAGACGTTTTCTAATGTAATTATTGGAATATGAAAAAATGCAACAAGACTTAATAATTGGGTTAACAGAATCAAATTTTAAGAATTCAGATCATCTCAAATGTGGTAATTTATTAAGAGGGAGAGAAAAGTTTCAAATAGAAATGATAATTGGCTTTTCAATTGCTCAACAACTGAATTAATGAAAAAGAGTAAATCAAATTAACACATTTAAAATTTTTAAATTTGGGGGGGATTTGACATAAAATGCTGACATCGATAAAGATGATCTAAAATTCAAGTTCTGTCACTTTAGTGAGGACCTCAATGAAAAACTGTTAAGCCATTAAACCAGGAGTATATAAAATTAGTCAAAACACACACACACACACACACGCACACCATGCCCTAAAATCTTACAGATCATATAAGAGAGAAAAATATTAAGCTTTCTCCAAATTTGACAACTTAAACAATTTATGTCATTACCTAACTTTTCCAGACCATTAACAATTTTAAAAAATCAATCATTGTAGAGAAAAGTCTCAATTATCTTTCTAAGCTTTCCATAGAAAACATTACAATATCAGTGTCATTTAAAGAGATAATTAAAGAATATATAGCCAAAAGTATTGAGAAAAAAGTATTATAGAATTGTGTTGGGCAATTGATAATATATAGAGTTTTAATATTTTATGGTATCTGTGATATATGGTAACAAATTTATAGTGATTTTAAATATTCACTTCTATCTAGTTTATAGTATATTAGTAATTTTTATTTTTTGCTCTTAAAGGGGATGCAATTATTGAATCAGTTTCAGGTCAAAGCTTCAGGCACCCTCTTCCCCCTAAACCTGTATCTACTCTGTAGAGAAGACTAGAAGACTCAAAAGAAGAGAGGAAAACATGCACATAACCAGTCCCTGGAGATCCAAAGAAGTCGAGGTCTTATAGAAAGGGACAGAATTAAAGTTACAGCACAGGCAGTCCAGAGGAAAGTTCATAGCAATACACGCCTACCTAAAGAACATTGAAAAATCTCAAATAAAGAACCCAGCCCTACATCAAAAAGAACTAGAGGAACAACAAACAGAGCCCAGAGTGAGTAGAAATAAGGAAATAATCAAGATCAGAGCAGAATTAAATGACATAGAGACTAAAAGAACAATTCAAAGGATCAATGAATCCAGGAGCTGGTTCTTGGAAAAGATAAACAAAATCAACAAGCCTTTAACCATACTCATCAAGAAAAAAAGAGAGAGGACCCAAGTAAATAAAATCAGAAATGAAAGATAAGTAATAACCTACACCACAGAAATACAAAGGATTATAAGAAATCACTGTGAACAAGTATACGCCAAGAAATCGGACAACTTGGGTGAAATGGACAAATTTCTAGAAACATACAATCTTCCAAAACTTAAGAAGAAGCAGAAAGCCTGAATAGACTGATAACAACTAGCAAAATTGAAGCAGTAATCAAAAAACTCCCTGCACACAAAAGCCCTGGACCAGATGGCTTCATAGGTAGATTTTACCAAATATTCAAAGAAGAACTAACTCCTATCCTTCTCGAACTATTCCAAAATATTCAAGAAAAGGGAAGACTCCCAAACTTTTTATGAGGCCGGTATTATCCTAATTCCAAAACCAAGTAAAGATACAACAAAGAAAGAAAATTACAGGCCAATATCTCTGATAAAAATAGATGCTAAAATCCTCAACAAAATATTGGCAATCCAGATTCAGCATTACATCAAAAAGTTCATATACCATGATCAAGTGGGATTTTTCCCAGGGATACAAGGATAGTACAATATTTGCAAATCAATAAACATAATATACCACATAAACAAAGAGAAGGACAGAAATCACATGATCATATTAATAGATGCTGAAAAAGCATATGATAAAATCCAGCACACATTTATAATAAAAACAATGATCAAAATGGAAATAAAGGGAGCATATCTCAACATAATAAAGGCCATATACAAGAAACCTACAGCGAACATCACATTCAATGGGCAAAAACTAAAAGCTTTTCCCTTAAGATCAGGAACAAGACAAGGGTGTCTGCTTTCACCATTCTTATTCAACATAGTAGTGGAAGTTCTAGTTACAGTAATCATACAAGAAAAAGAAATAAAAGGCATCCAAATTGGAAAGGATGGAGTAAAACTGTCATTATTTACAGACAACATGATAGTACATAAAAAACCCTATAGTCTCCACCAAAAATCTACTTGACCTAAGAAGAAAATTTGGCAAAATAGCAGGATACAAAGTCAATGTTCAGAAATCTATGGCATTTGTGTACACCAACAATGAACTATCAGGAAGAGAAACTAAGAAAAAAATCCCGTTTACTATAGCAACAACAACAACAACAACAAAGTACCTAGGAATAAATTTAACCAAGGAGGTAAAAGATCTGGACTTGGAAAACTATAGAACACTGAAGAAAGAAATTGAGGAAGATACAAATAAATGGAAGCACATACTGTGTTCATGGAAAGAAAGAATTAATATCATTAAAATGACCATACTACCCAAAGCAATCTTTAGATACAACACAATTCGTATTAAAATACCAATGGCAAATTTCACAGATCTAGAACAAATATTTCAAAAATTTATATGGAACCAAAAAAGACCCCAAATAACCTCAGCAATCTTGAGAAAGAAGAACTAAGTTGGGGAGATGACAATACCTGATATCAAACTATACTACAAGGTCACTGTAATCAAAAGAGTCTGGTACTGGCATAAAATTAGACACATAGATCAATGGAACAGAATAGAGAGCCCAGAAGTAAACCCATTCCTTTATGGTGAATTAATATTTGACAAATAGGACATGAGCATACAATGGAGTAAAAAGAGCCTTTTCAATAAATGGTGTTGAGTGCACTGGACTGGTACATGCAAAAAAAAAAAAAAAAAAGAAACTCAACCACCAACTTACACCATACGCCAGAATAAACTCAAAATGTATAAAAGACTAAATATAAGTCATGATATCATAAAAGTTCTGGCAGAAAACATAGTCAGTAAATCCTCAAATATCCCATATAGCAATATTTTTGCTGATACATCTCCTAGAGCAAGGGAAATACAGGAAAAATAAACAAATGGGACTGCATCAAATTAAAAATCTTCTGCATGACTAAAAAAAAAAATCACCACCAAACTGAAAAGGGAACTCAGTTTATAGGAGAATATATTTGCCAATAATACATTGGACAACGGTTTAATCTCCAAAATATATAAAGAACTCATATGACTCAACACCAGGAAAACAAATAATCCAATTAAAAACTGGGCAAAGGACCTGAACAGACACTTCTCCAAGGAGGGTACACACAGGGCTCGGAGACACATGAAAGGATGCTCAGCATCACTAGCCATCAGAGAGATGCAAATTAAAAACACAATGAGTTACCACTTCACACCAATCAGAATGGCTATCATTAATAAATCAACAAACAACAAGTGCTGGTGAGGATGTGAAGAAAAGGGAGCCCTAGTTCACTGTTGGTGGGCATGCAGACTGGTGCAGCCACTGTGGAAAGCAGTATGGAATTTCCTCAAAAAATTAAAAATGGAGCTGCCTTTTCACCCAGTGATTTCATTGCTGGAAGTATACCTGAAGAATCCCAAATCACTAATTCAAAAGAACTCATGCACCCTTATGTTCATAGCAGCGCTATTTACAATAGCCAAGTGCTGGAAACAGCCCAAGTGCCCATTAGTAGATGAGTGGTTCAAAAAACTGAGGCACATTTACACAATGGAATACTACGCAGCAGAAAGAAAGAAGGAACTCCTACCTTTTGTAACAGCATGGATGGAACTGGAGACTATTATGCTAAGTGAAATAAACCAGTCGGTGAAAGACAAACAGCATACAGTCTTATTTATAAGAGGAATCTAGTGAACAAAAACTAACAGGCAAAGCAGAACATGAAACAGGCTGCCAGCTGCCAGAGGGGAGGGATGGGGGGGGCAATGATGGAAAGAAGGGGAAGGGGTTAGTCAAAGAACATGTATGAATGACCCATGGACATGGACAATGGAGTGTGAATGGACTGTGGGAGCAGGGGATGGGCTGGGCAGAGGAGGACAAAGGGAGAAAAACTGGGACAGCTGTCATTGAATGAACAAGAATAAAAAAAAGCGATGAAAAAATAAAGTTACTTCTCTTAATGAGAATAAAAAATTATTTAAGAAGAGGGGAAAGAGGCTTGACTCAAAAGGCTGCACAACACTTCCTCTCTACCTTCTCCTTTTTTTTAATAGCATGTGGTCAGTTGAAGCACTTTGTCCAGTCCACTCTGGGCCTAAAGGTTATGCTCTCGTTCTCTAGCTTAGCCAAAAATCTCAGAGGGGTGGGAATCAGATTTAATAATATTTCTTTTCTGTAATAACACTGTAGTTCCCCCAAAGCTTCATCTCACAAAGATTTTAACTTGGACTGTTTTCAAGGCTTGAAATATGACTGAATAACTACTCTGTCCTCACTTGGGTCCACTCACCCTCCTGGCTTTGCCCTCCTAGCAGTCTATCACAGGGAATTTTTTCTAGAACACAGTGGCATCTAGCCATGACAAAGTCAGGAGAATAATAGAACATGGAAACAGGTTTCCAAAATACCAATTCCTTATCTTAAGTTCACCTTAGAATCAGGAAGATATCATTCCCAAGCACAGAAATCTTTACTGTAAAATCTGATCCCTTAAATTTTCTATGTGGCTTTACACGATAATATTTCATTAGTATACACTCCATAGAAGGAAGAACTTTTCCTCTAAATTGTTGTAGACTTTTATTGGAGATAATATGTCTTTTTCTTATTGCTCAGGTGAGAAATGTGGTCCTATTCAAAGTGGGGTAACTTGTTCCATGCATTGTTTTGTGTTGTTATTGTTTTTTGTTGTTGTTTAGTTTGAGCACACTTCTAAGAACCCCAGTCTCTGAGACTAGCTGTAGAGCTAGACTCCTAAGACCAGCTCTTATTCTTTTACTTCCATAGTCTTTTCTTAACTCTATTTAACAGAACCCTTTTGACAGGGTCTGCAAGGCTATAAATTCTTATGAGCAGAAATATCTAGCAATGTGCAGGATAGACATACACAGTATTTATTGCAAGCTACTTGTATCTGCAAGATGTATAGAGAAGGCTTATTCCCAAAGCCTGTATTATACACATATTTAGAAGAGATGCAGAAATTAAAATGCAATGGTTCCATGAGAGAAACAGCAAAAGAGGAAAGATCTATGCGATGGGCATAGACCATGACAACAGGAAGTGGCCACTGACATCAAGTCAATCAATATTACCAGCCTGTTAAGCTCTGACTCAGTCTCGCTTTAGGATTCTGACCTTTACTTGGGTCTCATTATGAAAATGAAAAGTTCAACTTTTTTTTTTCTTAAAAGGAAAATTAGTCAGTATAATTTGAGGATTTAAAGAAATCAGAAATAACTCACATTTAGACCCAGCCAGATTAATTTAATGGAGAGTGTACCCTTCATACATATGATATAATTTTGTTGACCTGTCTCTTAACTACCAGCCAGGTGTGAAGTTTGGCTCTCCCCTTGGCACTGCACAGCTTCCCCACTCCGTGTCCTAAACCAAGATCTTAATTCTCTCCACCAAGTAGCCATGTCCATTCCCAGGTTCTCTTCTCTTTCACTGTTTGCTTTACATAGGCAATCTCTTCTACACCCAAATATAAGAGATGTAAGCCTATCTATTCTGCCTCTAAATATTGTAACTAAGCTGCCCCTTTTTTTTCTACCCACTGCCTCTACCCCAGACTTTGTCGACATCACTCCCCACTGAATTACTGAAATAGCTTTCTGACTGATCTTGCTACGGATACTCTGGCTCTAATCTCCTATCCAATCTCTAACAGTGGCCATAGTGACCTTTCACAAAGGCAAATCTAATTTCACCTCATTGGTTTTCCATTGCTAATATCCTTAGTCTGGCTTACCTCTGCAACTTGCCTACCTCTTCAGCCTCAGCTTCCCCTGCCGCTACTGCTTACTTTATAGTTTAGTTACACATCCCATATTTTAATTCCTTGACTATGCCATGCTCTGTTTTGCCTCAGGGTCTTTGCATATACTAGGAAAACTTAAAGCAATTAGAAAAGAATTTGTACAATTTTCAGCTACCACATCTACCCACTTATCTGCATCTGTGCACATAGTACTCTACTTTCTCCTACACTACTATGGACAACATGACCTTGCTCTGATGCACGTCCAGTCTTCCTCTTGTACACTAGGCTTGTTCCCCTCTCGTCTACTCAAAGACATTGTCCCAGCATCTTCCTGCTTCATTAAATTTTCCCTCTCACTATATCATTCCTGCTCTGGTCTGAATATTTGTGTCCTCTCCAAATTTGTATATTGAAATGCTAACGACAAAGGAGATGATTTTAGGAGGTGGGGCTTTTGGTAGGTGCTCAGGTCATGAGGCTAAAGCCCTCATGAATGGACTGATGCTCTTATAAAAGAGACCCCAGAGAGCTCCCTAGCCCTTCCAATACATGAGAACACAGGGGGAAGATGCTGCCTATGAACCAGGAAGATGGCCGTAGCCAGAACACAACTGTGCTAGTGCCTTGGTATTAGATTTCCCAGTCTCC
The DNA here is from genome assembly GCA_004026545.1 of Mormoops blainvillei. Taxonomy (NCBI): domain Eukaryota; kingdom Metazoa; phylum Chordata; class Mammalia; order Chiroptera; family Mormoopidae; genus Mormoops; species Mormoops blainvillei. Next base: position 124,418 of record PVJD01000701.1, read on the forward strand.
AGGACCGTAAGAAATAAGTTTCTGTTGTTTATGATCCTCCCAATCTGTGGTATTTTGTAATGTGAGTACAAGTGGACTAAGACAGTTCCAATTAGTATATAAATATGCTGTTTATTCTCTAGCTTAAAAAGAAACTGGGTTCCATGTTGCCCTTTAGTTAGACCCCATCACTCCTCAACCCTCTATGGAGACACTTCAGTAGGACGGCTAGTTCCTCAAGTCCTCCAAACTTTTATTTAAAGTCCTACTTTCAGTAAGATATCTCCCACTCACTTTACTTTACATTCAAACCTCTCCAGGCATATTATACCTCATACTCCATTCCCCACTGTCTCCCCTGGCTAAAATGTACCATCCACGAGAGCAGGGATATTTGTCTGTGTTGTACACTATTGTGTCACAGTGTCCATTTCCATGAGAGCAGGAACCCTATGCCTCTTCATGTTCTTGAGTGCCTGACATCACCCCGTCTCAGAGAGGGCACTCGCTCGCTCTGGTGAATGAAGAAACGCGTGCGGGAGCACTGTGCAGCTTCATGTCACCGGGGCTTCCCCACTGCCATGGCAAATCTGATTACGGTCTTTCAACGCGTGAAAAGCCTAACGTGCTGATAAGCTGTGATAAGTTGTCCACTCAATACCTGCTTACAGTCTAAGTCAGTGGTCAGCAAACATTTTCTCGAAAGAGTCACGTAGTAAACATTTTAGGCTCATAGGACCAAATGGTCTCTATCACAACTCTTCTATTGTTCAGAAACAGTTTTGTTCCATGAAATCTTTACTTACTAAACTGGTGGCAGGCAGGATCTGACCAACAGGCTGTGATGTGCCAACCCCTGGTCTGACTTGTCTTTCTGAATCTCAACTCATCTGTCCAGGGGTTCAGATTTAGTCCTATCCACTGCCTTGTAGGTTATATTATCATTCACAAGGACCTGCCCCATTACTCCTACCTCTCCACAGTTCATCTCCACATTACAGCATAAATCTATTTTAGAATACAGTTAGAGCCAGCGGTAAAGATAATAAACAGTAAAAGAGAACCTCTCTACTTGAAGACATCACATGATTTTTACCCTTAGTATCCCTCAAGCAGCATCATGTCCTATGACTCCTCCAAAGAAAATGTATTAGAATTTTTTTTCTTCTGGACATTATTAGAAAGGTAAATTCCAGGAGGAAAAAATATAGCTCCTTATAATTTGTTTTTAGAAGTGTTTAGTAAAACCCATATTTTTTAATTTTGTAGATGATATATTTCTCTTTCAGGCATACAGGCCTATGTCGCTCAGGAAATACTTGTTTGCTTATGCTTCCAAAATGCTGCCATGGGATAATTTAAATGCAAATTAGAAGCCACCCAAAGACAACTTTATTCTGTTGTTGTGATGTGAGGGTAATCAATGTAGTCAGTTATTTCTCCGGATAAAAATGTCCTTTAAATAAAATAAGTGATACAAATATTTCAACTGATGCTAATTTTATTTTTTGCCAATGTTTTCTAGTTTTGTTTTTAATCAATTAACAGACTCTAATAAAATATTGTAAAAAGTCATTTCTCTAAAAATAATGGCTTTCAACTTGTTAAAGCAATAATCTGTGGCAGTTTAATAATGGACTTTGGTGTTATATGACAACACACAAGTTTGAATGGGCAAAGGTTTTAGTTAACTGCTAATTTACAACAACAAAATTTAACTGACTTTAGGTGGCCATTGTTAAGGCTGATTTTTACCACATTTCAGATAGTCCTGTGAGAGATCTGTTGTATTTATTAAAGGTGCATTAACTCTTTCAGACCAAAATAGGTGGGACCATCTAGCACTAAAGATACAGTTTCTGTTGGTAAACCAGCCTCCAGATGTGGGGGATCTTCATGGAGAGTTGGCCTTCAGTTTTCTCAGGATCTCAAATGCAGGAAGAACCTTAGTCACCTTCAGTTTCTTTCATATCAGGTAAGGGTTACTTTGGCATAATAGTATCACCTCTTGTCATTGTTTCAAATAATTGTAGGTGTCAGCAAGATCTTCTTCAGAAATGGGGGAGGGGGTTCAGGCAGATATCAAAGAAGGTTCAAGTGTTCTCAAGGGAAGAGTGAAGTTATATGAAATCTTTTCTCTATCATTGGCAGTTATGGAAATTGGATAGAATATATAGTATAGTGAATCTCAGATTTCACATTCTGGCATATCTTGGTTAAGACCAAGGATATTCAGGAGATCTTGGTTTCTACTTTGGTTCCTACTTTGGTTCTCTGTGACACTAGGGAAATTATTTACTTTCTCCAGACTTTGGGGTTTTTAAAAAAATCCGTAACATAAAGAAAATAATGGTACCTAACTTAGGGTTGTTCTGAGTATAAAAAACCATAAAACATATCCAGTGTTAGCACAGGGTCTGGCACATGGTAATAGATTATTCTTTATCTTTCAACTTTAATATCCAAATTTTTAGAGTGAAAATAAAAGACACAGGAGAAAGAGTTCTATGTTCATCAAGAAGAAAACATCCTATAATACATAATTTCTTCAACATTATTATTGCCAATGCTAGAATCTGTTTCTAAACTACTCCAATTGCATCTTTGTTAAACCAACCATTTTTATCTTAGCTATAAGAAATAGTAATGAATATGCAATTAATATTCTGAAGAATTTGGGAAATTCAAATATTTATCCATTCCTCACAATTCCACCAGTAACATTGGGAAAAGTCATTAAGTCAACTTAATGATTCCTGTCTCATGAAGAATACCTTATTAGATCTTTTATATTTGACTAGAAGAGATGACTGAAAGAATAGATATTTTTATAGGAGGGAATGTGGGAGAAGAAAACAAATTCTGAAGTATAGAATTATAATTGAGGTTAAAAAGCTGTGAATATAATTAAGACAGTGTTAAGGTACAAAGAGAGTACCAAGAAGAGAAGGAGAACACTCAGGGATTTCTGAGAATGCTGAGGCGATGTGCCTGGGTCCTCTCCACCAGGAGCTGACCCTGCAGATTGATGAGAGGTTTTGGAAACTATGTTTCTGAAATGCTTCTTCAGAAGTAGATTGCACACATGCGCACACATACACACACTGCAAGATAACAAATGACTTCTATAACAAAATTTAATCAATGCTTTCTCATCTTTTTCTTCACAAATGTCTTCAACATTCTGTGTCAGTAACATCTCTAATAAATTTAGCCCTAGATGTAAGGAAGAGTTGGCCAGACATATGTTTCCATATTCAAAGGGAGGCCTTTCTCACTGGACTAACAATAGAGTTAATTTTCCTTCAGGAAAAAAACTTCTTTTAAATAGAAAGAGAGAGAGAGAAATTAAAATAAAGTAGTACTTATAAAGGAAGATTATTCTCCAGAGAAAAAAGACATGTGATTTGTAATTAAAATGCACTTAATTAATAGCCATGCAAACCACTCTCATTAGAGTCCATTTTAATGCTTGAACAGTCAAAAGGGAGTAATTACAATGAAGCCCCGTCCTTGTCTCCTTACTGGGAGCTTCACACACTTTGCCAGGGCCATCTCAAGAGACTCTTCTCTCCACCACTCTCTTTTTGTTCCCTTTTATGTGAAAAGGCACTGAAATAAAATTTTAATTTTTCCCTTTGGTTCCTCCCTACTAACTTTTACTACCGATTTTACAATTAAAATTCTCAAAAAGTCAGAGCACTTCCTTACTTTGGTTTCTAAAATGGTAAAGCCTCATAATAAATTCATTAAGCACTGTGTACTTGTACAGGTAACAGAAATCAACAAGTAATGAACTTATGCAGGTGCACTGAATGGTGTGGCTCAGTGGACTGAGCGCGAGCCTGTGAACCACAGGGTTGCTGGTTCGATACCCAGCCTAGGGTGCATGCCTGGGTTGCACACCAAGTCCTCAGTAGAGGGTACACAAGAGGCAACCACACATTGATGTCTCTCTCCCTCTCTCTCTCCCTCATTGCCCTCTCTAAAAATAAATAAATAAAATCTCAACAAAAGAAAGAACTCATGCAAAAAATGGAATTGGTCAAAAGAATGTAAGGTACAAGTCAACGGATAGCAGCCTGAAGAACCAGGCTTGAGTAGCATCCAGTGGAAGCACGAGCAGCCAGGATCAGTCTGCCTAGGATTCTGCTGCTCACCACCTCGTCACACTGTCGCACGGTCAGCAACCACAACCATCATGCCACTAACTTTTCCACTCCATAGTGGTGCGTGTGACAGTGGGTCTGAGCCATCGCTCTCAAGATTCAATGTCCTGGCTAGAAGTATCAGATTGACCACACTGAGAAACTGCCAGAAAGGCATACAGAGAGGATATCTGTCCCCTGTAGCTTTCCTGGTAGAAGGTTGGCCCCTCTCTCCTACCTGCCCTGAGATTCCTCCCAGACAGGAGAGTGCTGCATACCACCGGACCAAACCACGTTCTACATCTTACCTTCCGTAAGTTCTCACCCCTCTGACTATCCCTCAGGCTATATTCCCAAGCAATGGAGTGACAGTAACAGAAGTTTGAAAAAAAAAATAAGAGCCTACGGAGCACCTCTCTTCTTGCAATTTCTGGCTAAATGAGTATCAAAGCTAGTGTCTTAGTCCATTCAGGCTGCTGTAACAGAATACAATAAACTTAGTGGCTTATAAACAATAGAAACTTATTTCTTTCGGTTCTGAAATCTTGGAACGTCTAAGAACAAGGCAGCAGCATAGTCAGTGTCTGGTAAAGGCCCGCTTCCTGGTTTACAGTTGGCCTCTGGCTGTGTCCTCACCTGGTGGAAGAGGAGGGGGGCTCTCCGGGGCCTCTATTATAAGGGCACTAATCCTAATTATGAGGACTACACAGTCATGACCTAATCAGCTCCCAAAGGCCCCTGCCCCAGTATTTTCTCCTTAGAGGTTAGGATTTCAACATCAGAATTTGGAGGAGACACAAGCATTCTCACCACAGCACCCCGGCTCACTCACAAAGAGGGAGGTAAGGACAAAATCCAAAATACTTTCCGGTCTCAGTCCTAAGCAGTTTTGGGTCAAAGTTTAAGTGCTTGCTTTACTGCTAAACCACTTCAGGAACCAGGCAAAAATAACTCAGGTACTTGCTCTTGAAATGTAAAGCTATTAACTGGTTAAAATAGTTGATTTATCAAGACTAGCAGTTTGTTTGTCAAGGCTCACTTTAAGGCCTTCACTTCAAGGCCCCATTAATCCAAAGCTGCTAGTCTTTAAATTCTGCTCAATTTCGACCATTTTTCCACCTAGCAAGACCAGGCTCTACAACATTATATCTTTACTTTGTACTTTTGAAATATTTCTAAGTTTAAAAGTGATATTCTTTATTTCAGTGAAACTGATATTTAGTTTTGCTTGATCAATAGATTCTGCTGGTGATCTCTTGGGGGAGTAAGCTGCCGACGAAGGCACCGTTACCCAAATGATCAGGAGAGCTCTGGAGGGCCCAAGGGTTCTCCTCTCCCTCACAGACATCAAAATTTCCACAGAATTACACACGAGAAACAAAATTCCATGAATTTTATTTTTATCTATTCATAAATATAATCCCAGCACCTAAAATAGTGCCTCAATAAATATTTGGATAAACAAAACAGAAAATAAATCGTGCATGCAATTTTTATGTAGTTTTACTGATTGGACAAGCATATATTTTAATTAATAGTAATCAAGATGAGAGAGAAAAATAATCACAATCTTGTTATTGAAAAAATCTAATTCTTTTCATATTGCTTTCTAGTTCTTAGCCACATGGAGGTATATATTTTGCAGTGCTATAGCTTTAAAATGGACATACTCATGAATTTTGCTTTTCTTCCCAAAAGGTTCCAAGTACTTCTGTGTTGCCATATCATTATTATAATGATCATCTTAATGACTAGATAATGGTCCATGGAAGTGAATTTTCATTATTATCTCTTCACCGTTTTTCAACTGAAAAGTATGTCTTTCACTTACAGGGAAGTTTTATAGGAACACTTAATAAACCTAAAATCATGAGCCCTCGCCTCTGTTTTTTTCAGTGGATATTGAACAAAACATGCCAGTTGTTATAAGTCAAAATAAGAAGATATGAGTTCTGGTCTTTATTTGTTGTTGTAACCCTCTGAAAATCAATGAAACTTCACATTTCTTCTTAAGACAAATGAAGCTCTCTGCTTGGGTCTCAGTAGAGTATAATTAACATCCTTTGTTAAGGCATTTTACAAATATGATGCACTCCACACTTGCTAAATTCTAGTCACAAATATGTATTTCAGATAGTGAGGATTAAAACAAAACAAAACAAATGATCCCCAGAAAGTCACAGAAAAGACAAGAATAAAAACATGTGCCTGCAGAGGCATCATATCAAGATTTTAGTCCCAGTCTCATCCAGGCAACTCTATCAAATAGTTTTAAGTTGAAATTAGCATGAACACACTTTGTTGTAAGATAAAGTCTGTAAATAACATGCTACATCCAAGTTAGAGGAAAAACTATATGCACATGTCTGGTGTTATTTCGCTAGGGTCACATTAGTAGCCCAATTACAGAAGAAAGTTTTCTACAAACAGAATTTGTCTACATAGAATTTAATTTCATTCTAGATTTTATAGCTATAATTTGCAGCATGGTAAACTATATTAACATTTGAATCCCAGAAATAGTATTTAAGATTATTTAAGAAAAAAGTATTATTTAAGACAGTTTTCTTTCTATGATAAAGAAAATTCCTTAAAAAACACATATGCTAATTTAAAATACCTAAGCAGTTATTATAATTGGCAAAATAATTAGAATAAAATACAAAAAATATTTTAAATAGAATTATGCTCTGACTGAAAAAACAATGCACATGATAAAACATCAGATCCTTCTCCATATTCCACAACATGTAAAAAATAGGACACAGCCGAATTTCTGGAAAGATGCAAAACTCCTCAAACACCAGAAGCTGCTGCTGTTTCCAGCTGATGATGAAAGTACTAGGAACCAAGGAATATCATTTTGGACCTACTTGTTTGGACTAGCACAACCTGCGTGGCCTTTCTGGAAGACCTACTAACTAGGCTCCACTTCCCTCTCCCTGACTCTGTCTGTGAGAGGACAGCTAGACCAATTCTGCAAAGTGCTTTGGAACTCAGTTACAATACTTAAGTCTCAGAGAACTTCCTGAGATAGATCATTCCTCCCCTCTGTGTTCTTCTAGTTCCTTACCTCCATATTGCTCTATGATTTCTCTCTCCCATCCAAACACCCACTGTCATTCTTCACACTTTTTTTTTTCAGTTAGGTCTTCTGCAACCCTTGTTCCATGGAAAAGAGACTTGCATTCATCTCCAGTCTGAACAGTGAACAGTCACCCCGTGTCCCGCCTTCTTTCAAATGTGGCCCTTTGCCAAGAACGTAACTTCCCCGCAGGGCCCGAGAAGGAGGCTGCCCCTGTTCTCAGCGCCTTGTGCCTCTTCTGGCGGTGGGGTTGGTGCTCTCCTGGTTCTCATATCAACTTGCTTGTCATCATTCCTCCACCCTCCTGTAAAACCTCTCCTTTGACATCCATGCCAAATCACCTCTACTTTATCACTGACTTCTGCCAGTCTTCCCAGTCTTTATGTCCCAGTTATTGAACACTGTTAGCACCTTGACATTTTGAGTCCTGCTGCTGTCCTGAGTGACTTCAATGTTGATGTAGAGGAGTCATCTCAAGCTCAAATCTCTCAACTTATCAAATACTTCTTTTCCATTGCATTCATCTTCTTCCATGGCAACCCCTTACATCTTGAACACACCTTAGATGACCTCTAACACTTAAATCTTAAGGTTCAAACATCCTCTCCTCCAAATATAACCTATTTTTTTTTCAGTTTGCTCAGCTATTCTACTTTCACCCATTTCACAGCATAGAGGCTTCTAGAGACCTTGAGCCCTTTCTACGTTTGCACCTTCTTATATTCACTCATTTCCATACCCAGCTATGTTCCCACAATTCGTTACTTCTTTTACTATATTGCAAATAACATCAAATTCCTTTCCCTGTTTTTCTTACATTGTACCCCCACTTTCCAATTTGGGATCAATCAAACTGTTTGCCTTCTTGGTGCCTGTGCTGCTCACACTACTGGAGAATGTTCTAAAACCTCACATATTGGTTACACAGAAAAATTAATGGTAATTATTATTGACTGGACCTTCAATATGGACTGTTGGTCTAGTTCTTAGATATTTTGAATGCAGATGCCCTGCTTTATTTTGTCTCTAGATTTTTTTCTCTGCTACCATCTTCTTTTAGGTCTCAGTTCAGGTGTGAGCTGCTCACAAGCCTATGTTAGTTTTTCTCTCCTACGATATCCCACAGTACTCCATATGTTCCCATTGATGTTTGTACATTATAGCTAACAGACAGGATTGTAGTTTTCTGTTTTTTTGTGTGTGTGCCTTTAAATCCTAAAACCTATAAAGGAAGAGTCTGTGTTGATCTTGTTGAGACCTGCATCTTCAGCTCATAGCTCAGTGTGCAGTGAATACGAGACACTCTTTGTTGGACTAAGCTGTAAGTTTTCTTCATACTTACACAATTTAATTGATTCTGTAATATTGGTGGGAATTTATGCTTTCCTGAAATAAAGTTAATCTGAATTAAAGAATATTGAAGAAATAAGAAATCCAAAGGTACATGTTAACTGGGACACAAAAAGTGAGTGGAGGAGTAAAAAGGGGGACTACTCCTAAAATATATGACAAAAAAACATGGGAAAGTTTCAGAAAGTGAATTGTGAAGTAATAGTTACATATTCTAAAGCTAATATTTTAAATCTTATTTGTATATTGTAAATTACATATTTTAAATTTTTCACTTATGTATACCAAAGTTTTATATTTCTGTGTATAGCTACCACATAACAAGAGGGTGTGTGTGTGTGTTTATGACATTTAGCATTAGTCACAATTTTTTAGCAATCACATTGGAATAAAAGTCAGAATGCCTATTTGGAAATGTGGACAAAGGTCAGTTTTACCTTTCCCAGGCTCAGAGCCACCAACTGTACTGTAAATGATGCTAATCTATCAAATAAAGTCAATCCAAATATGTTAATAAATGATATAAAACAACTTAACTATATGGCATACTATTTTGATTGAATTTCACAGATTTAGAATAGGTCTAAATGCCTGACTCCATCTAATTTCTTTCAAATGAATTGAAGATTCTAAACAAATGAGGTAAATATGTATAATAGATGATACCTAAATCCTAAACCATTAGAAAGAATTCTTACCAATTAGTCAGGATTTTCAGCAAAAACAAAAAAAAAATTGTGTTTGACACAGGTGATTATATGTTTTTACTATACTTTATTTTATGTACATAGTTTTATTTTAAAGAAATCCCTTTGCCATTTTGTAGTGCTCATTTGTAGGGGAAAAATTTTTGATAATTTCATCCTTTCCTGAATTTCAGCTGAACACATATTTCTTGTTTTGGATTTCTTGTCACTTTGATCAATATTGAGTGTGAATCAACATATATATTTATGCAGTAAATAATAATTAAATAAAAAACATTTAGTCAGAGTAATTTCACCTCCTTTTTTCATAAACATACTATCATTGCAAGACAGAAGAACATGACTTTTAAATAACTCTTTCTAAACGCTTCTGTGGCCTATATAAGGACAGTCAAACAAGGAAGGGTTTGTGGGGGGAAAAAAGCTATCTGAGGAACTGAAAAATTATGATTCCTTGATGCAAATACTTAAAGTGTTTCTTTTTTTTTTTTCAGCTCTGCATCTCTGTCATGGTATCATGTTCTTTGATACCTTTTCACAGCCAAATAAATGTTTTACAGGGCTCATTTTTAGAAACTATGAAATTCCCAACCTAATCTATAGATTTAAACAAGTTGGCATAATAAAGATTTGGAAACAGGTAGCTGATGCTCTGGTGAAGTAAATACACAAATTGCCACTTTCTTCAGTGTTTTTAAGAACATGGGTGCCTGGTGAGATCAAAACCTTTGCTTAAGAAAATAAACCCTCCCCTTGTACATGTCACTTTCCTGACATACAGAGAAGGGGTAAAATATCATGGTATTGTATTAGTCTATTCAGGGTATCCCCAATTAGAATGCCAGAAAGTACTATGAGGATGTAAAGAAACTACAGTAGTCTGAAAAAGAAGTTGGACTTCAATACTTGTTATTCTGTAAATTTAGGACATGACAGATATTATAAAACATTCAGAGATTTTATAATGTATAAGGAAAAACAGTCAGCATTATTTAGCTGTTTGTTTTAGATTAGCTTCTCAATTACCACTCATTCTGGAAATAAGATTTCATTTGTTAATAGAATACATAGTAAAGTGTTCCATTAGTCCCGAATTCTAATTGCAATCTCAAAAATCACAAATTTCAAAGCAAAAATAAAACTAGGTTAATAATATCATAGTAAAAGCTTTAGAAACAAAAGTTTTGTAATATTGGTGGAGAAATTTCAACAAACACTAAATTGCATTTAAATAAATCAAAGTCAAAGGAATCCAGTTTCTTTTATGTAGCATGTATCTTTAAGATTATTGGAAGTATTCTTTCTCAATTGCTTCACAGTTATTATTTCAAAAGCCAAATCCAGCTCAAGAATACGGTATTTCTAAGGAATGTTTCATAACCACAATCACGTGCGCCATTTACAAGTTTGGAAAGCTTTGCCTAGTGGGTTATTGATCTCCCACGTGACTTTCAATATGAACTCACCAGATAAACCTCTTGAAACTTGAGCACATATCCAATATTAAGGTACAAGTATCATGGTTACACTACAAAATATAACCCTTTGGCTTCAAAAATCCTCATATCCAAAATATTTCAATTATGAAATACTTGAATACTGTTGATACTTTCTTAAGTTAGAAAATCAAATATGAAACATCAGATATGACTGCTTTAATGAAGCTTCTGTTTTCCTTCCTTTTATTTTCTGTTTGGATTTTTTGTAACAAAATGTTGAAAATCACCATTTTCATGTTTACTCTAACGTACTGTGTGTACTCAAGAATGCTAGCTAATGGGTGGTTAATCAGAGACTCAAATGTCTAACTGGTGTCTGGGACCAGCTCCTCTGTGATTGGTACATAACTCAAGGAAATGTTTCTGGAAGATCCTTGTAAAATGAAGTCTTACTTGACTAAAGTAATCCTTTCCCCTATGTTTAGGAGTTATTGTGTTCCTAAGAGTGACCATTTCCTCTAAATCCTTCTTATTTTCTTTTTTAATAGGGCATAGTAATACAAAGGTACACAGCATACTTCCTCTGACAGGTAATAGAAAACTAGGGATGAGAAAGCATTTGTAACATTCACCACTCACAGATCCCAGAATATATATCCAGCCAGAGGTGTTTCATTATGTCACCAGGGGACAACTTGCTACTTGGTTGTCATTTTTTTTATAGCTAATGCAGCACAGTAGTGAAACACAGCTAGAGAGATTTCTTACTATCTCCTCGTACCCTCCCTCTGCTTCCACAACTCCCTACCTGTGTGCAGAGAGTGGTTTCCATGTGTGGCAAGCTAAACCCTTCTCAGAGTATCTGTGGGAACATACATGGACCACCCAGGGAAAGTAAGCTAGTGCTGGAGTTGGTACAAAAAGGAACTCCCACTTCCTCCTGAAGTGTCTGAGCAGGGAACAGGTAGAAGTCAACAAGGATTGTTAACAGACGTAAAGCAAGGAGGACATAAGGAGTAAAGACGACCTCCATTCCCATTCTAAATGTTACTGAACAACACTTGAAGGCAGGGGATGTCTGTGGACAGAAGTCAAAGTGAGACAGACTTCTTAACACAAATGTGACAAATCCATAATCTTAGATTTATGAACCAGGAGTAAATTTCTGGCTGACTCCTAAATCTACTAGAATATCCTTCTCTATCTCAAGAGGTATTAGTAGAGGATCTTTAAAGATGATTCCAATCAGGAAACTAATAAATTTCAACAAAACAAACATGATTTGTTGCAATAGTTTCCTTTATAAGCATAGTGGTAACAGTAGTTGTGGTTATTATATATTAAGTACCTCCAATATGCCAAAAACAGAGCTAAGTATTTTATTTTCCCAACAAATTCATGGGGTAAAAGCGGGTACTCCTATTATCCTGTTTTTGCCCTTGAGGAATTAGAAACGTGGAGTGGATAAGTAACTTTCACAAAGTCATAACAGCTGGTAAGTGGTGAGGCAGAGCTCAAATTCAGACCGTAAAAGTCGAGTCCCCACTCTTAACCACTTACTACTCTGCTATCAACCTAAGAACTTATTATCACTTCATGCCAGCCCCCTTAGTACCTGGTAGTCCTATTTGCCACCATTCAATATTCAAGGGATCAACTGTCCTTGTCTCTAACTAAAATTGTCCTGTAGGTTGTCATTCTTGTCACCTGCTTTCCCTTTATCAAGCTGTGTCCATTTATCCCTTTCCATTTTCTTCTTTGCCCCAAACATTCCACTCTCTTCATCGTTTCCCCCTTCTCTCTGCCTGTCCTTCTCTTTTCTCTCACCTGATCTTATTGCCATCTCCCTTATCTCTTTCCCTGACCTTTCACTCTGACGTTTTTCTTTACGCACACACACAGGCACAGACACGCACTTGAGAGTGGCTGGGGTTACCAACACATTAAAAGTAAACGAAGTAAAACCGCAAGTCCTGGCCTGAGGGAAATACCCACTTTGCAATGCATATACTAACAAAGGAATCGGATCCAGAATATATAAATACCCGTAGAAATCAATAAGCAAAAGAAAAACTGGGCAAATATTGAATATTTAAATAGGCATATCACAAAAGAAGATATCCAAATGTTTAATAATCATATTAGAAGATAAACAATATTACTACTCATCAAGATAATATAAATTAAAACCACAGTAATATATCACTATTCACCAGAGTAGCTAAAACAAAAAAGACTGAGAATGCCCAGGTTTGGTGAGGATACAGAACAACTGGAACTCTTGCACAAAATTGTTGGGCAGTAATAAAAATAAATATTTGCTTACTAATGACTCATAAATTCCACTTCTAGGAATACAACCAAGAGAAATGAGTGTATATGCCCACAAAAAGATGTGTATAGCTATGTGTACAGTGACTTTATTCATAATAGCCCCAAACTAGAAATAACCCAAATATCCATCAATAATAGAGCATGGATAAATAAATTATGATATATTCATACAATGAAATGCTTCTCCACAATGAAAAATAACAAACAACTGATACATACACCAATATGAATAAATATCAAAAAAATCTGAGTAATAGAAGCCAGACACATATATGATCTCATTTATATAATGTCCAAAAAGAGGAAAAACTAATCTTTAGTGATAGAAATTATCTTGGGTGGTGATTAATTACATGGGTGTCTAAATTTAGCTGGATGTAACTTAAGATTTGCATATTTTACTGCAGGCAAATTATACCTTCATAGAAAGTTTATTTTAAGTAAATGTATAGAAAACTATTTAGGAGAGAAATATAGAAAGCTTTGGTATTCCAAATTAGTTCACTGCCAAGTTCCTAACATTTAAAGCTGTTGATAGATGTTTCTCTTACTTCAGTGAGAGTCAATAAATGGCCATGGAACCTGAGTGATCTTACTCTATATGACAAACTAAGTGGTGCATGAATTGAAGGTTCTCAGCATCCCAGGTCTTACAAATCTGTTTTGTGATCATTGAAAATTTCTAAAGGTTGCTAAATGACAACACACACAACCTAATGCCTTAGGCATATTCCAAGAAAATTGTTAAATAATATACATTTGGACACATTTATATTGCCTAAAAACATAAAGTATAAAAGTATAAAAACCTAAAGTATAATTATGAAAGTGGTAATTTAAGCAAAGCCCTCTGGAATTCAGTCTCTTGACCTAAGCATTTCATAAGGAAGCTAATAGTTGCCTTTTATAACACTCATTTTTGTAAGCCAAAGTTCCCTGCAGAAACCAATTATGATTGGGGCCACACAGAGGCTTCCTAAAGGGATGACACAAGACTCTAAACCACTGAGTGAGCAAGTACCTGATGTACTGATGCACCAGAAGAAAGAGCAAAAAGTTATGATGTTAATAAAGTAAGAAAAATAAATTCAAAGACCATGAGAAGTCTCATTTCCCATCAAAGATTTACAATTGCCAATGTCTCTGTGTAGGCTGACAATGGGACCTGGGGGCATACTAACCTTTAATAATGGGGATCTGGGTTATAGACAACCCTAGCTAAAACAGTCTAAATTTCCCACTAGTTCTTTCTGATAGCTGTGAAGGAATCGTAGGTTCTGGGTTAACTGAAATGGCCACATAGTATAATGCCTAATTTACCTTCTACTTCCTTTTTAAAGCTTAGGCATTCCAGAAAAATATATTCCTAAATATATTTATGTTTCTCAAATACTCAATTTATAAATTATTTTTGTTTCCTAAATAATAGCAATTTTTTAAAATACAGTCTGAGTCTTTGTTTTTTGTTCATTGGCCACCCTCGTCCATGATTTCCCCTGGTTGCCTCCTAGTACAGAAAAGTCACTTTTGTTTCATTTCTCTAAAACACAGATTCTTTCCTCCAAAATATTGAATAAACTTGTAACTGTTATACACAATTTTGTTTACACTTGATTCTTAGATTCTTGATTAAGACAGAAAGAAACTTTGAACCAACAGAAGTATATCATATAGACGATTCTGAATCTCCAAGTTCCTTGGCACTTGGAAACTATTTGTTTTTAGCAACACACTTAAATTTAATTAAATAAGCTTCACTTTTACTTAAGATTTTTAAGTATAGATGTTGGAAGATGATGGTAAAGTAGGTGGGAGCTAAACCCTCTTGCTCGTGTACCAACTGGGACACTTAGCCAATCTTCTGAACAACTGAGGATCAGCCAACAAAATTTGAGTTTATTTGAAGTTTGGAAACCAAAGATTGCAGAGGACTATAGAAAACAGATGTGTAAAACAATAAGACCTGGAGCTGTGAAAGGACCAAAGACGGATCCAGACAGAGATCAGAAGGTTAACACCAACAACTGAGAAAAAATTTCACTTTGATACAAGATAAGGTGGGAGTTGTGAATACCAGTAAAACTGCAGGAGGAGAGAACCCACCAACAAAGGAGCCACCAACAGGAAAAGCCCAGCTGAAAGAAGAGACATCACACAAATGGAAGAAAGGGCAAACCTAGACCATCCAGACAAGGAGATCAAAGAGACCACACCACCAAGTCCCACAGAACTCCTACCACAGGAGTTCGCACTACAAAGATAGCTGGCAGAGCAGAGCATCAGGAATCACAGAACCAAACAAAAAGAGTCCCCAAAAATGGGGAGACAAAGAAAAAACCAGCAATCAAAAGGAATAGAAGACTCCCCACCAAAAGAGCTGAATGAAACAGAGGCAAGCAAACTATCAGATATAGAATTCAAAAGAATGGTGATAAGGATGCTCAAGGAACTCACAGACAACTACAAGGAACTGAATGAGAACTACAATAGTATAAAGAAGGAAACAGACAACTTAAACAAGAACCAGGAAGAAATGAGGAATACAATTTCTGAAATAAAAAATACACTAGAAGGAATTACAAGCAGGCTGGATGAAGCAGAGGACTGAACTAGTGAGCTGGAAGGTAAGGTAGAAAGAAATACCCAGGTAGAGAAGCTGCATGCAAAAAGACTTAAAAAAATATGAAGATACCTTAAGGGAAATGCAAGACAATATTAAATGCAACAACATTTGAATCATAGGAATACCAGGAGGAGAGGAAAAGGAGCAAGGGATAGGAACCCTGTTTTAAAAAAATAATGATGGAAAACTTCCTGAACCTGGAGAGGGAAAATACCACACAAATTCAGGAAGCACAGGGAGTCCCAATTAAGATGATCCAAACAGGCCTACTCCAAGACACATCATAATTACAATGCCAAGTTTTAAAAACAAAGAGAGAATCTTAAAAGCAGCAAGGGAGAAACAAGAAGTAATATACGAGGGTGCCAATATAAGGCTAGCAGCTCATTTCTCCACAGAAACACTACAAGCCAGAAGTGAATGGCAGGAAATATTCCAAGTAATGAAAAGCAAAGGCCTGCAACCAAGACTACTCTACCCAGCAAAGTACTCAATTAAAATGGAAGGAAAAATAAGGAGTTTCCCAGATAGAAGAAGGCTGAAAGAATACATGTTTACCAAACCAGCACTGCAAGAGATGCTAAAAGGGCTGCTATAAGAAGAGAAAGAAAAAGAGAGAAAAAGGAACACAGCTACAAAGAGGGAAACATGAATAAGTACCTATCAATAATAACCTTAAATGTTAATGGATTAAATGCTCCAATCAAAAGACAGAGGGTAGCTGAATGGATAAGAAAACATGACCTGCACATATGCTGCCTACAGGAGACCCACCTCAGTACAAAAGATCTATCTAGACTGAGAGTGAAGGGCTGGAAAAAAATATTCCAAGCAAATGGATAGGAAGAAAAAGCTGGGGTAATAATACTTATATCAGACAAAATAGACTTGAAAACAGAAGCCATAAAAAGAGATACTGAAGGACACTACATAATACTCAAGGGAAGAATCCATCAAGAAGACATAAACATTGTAAATATATATGCCCCCAACATAGGAGCACCCAAACATATAAGGAAAATCTTGGAGGACTTCAAGAAAGATATAGACAGCAACACACATATATTAGGGGATTTTAGCACCCCACTGTCAAAAATGGATAGATCTTCTAAACAAAGTATCAACGAGGATATTGTGGCATTGAACAATGTCCTAGATCAAACGGACTTAACTGATATATATAGAAACTTTCATCCCAAAGAAGCAAAATACACATTCTTTTCAAATGCACATGGAACATTTTCAAGGACAGACCACATGATAGGACATAAAACAAGCCTCAACAAATTCAAGAAAATTGAAATCATATCAAGTATTTTCTCAGACCACAGGGCCTGAAGCTAGAAACCAAAGTCAAGGGAAAAAACTCAAAAACGCTGACATTCATGGAGACACTTCATGGAGACTGCTATTAAACAATGAATGGGTTAATAATGAGATCAAGCAAGAAATCAAAAACTTTCTGGAAACAAATGAAAATGAACACACAACTGTCCAAAACTGATGGAACACAGAAAAGGCCATTCTGAGAGGGAAGTTCATAGTGATACAGGCCTACCTAAAAAAGATAGAAACATTTCAAATAAACAACCTAATACAACATGTACAAGAACTGGAAGACCAACAACAAACAAAGCCCAGAGCGATTAGAAGGAAGGAAATAACTAATATCAGAGCAGAATTAAATGACATAGAGACTAAGAGAACAATTCAAAGGATCAATAAATTCAGGAGCTGGTTCTTTGAAAAGAGAAACAAAATCGAAAAGCCTTTAGGCAGACTCATCAAGAAAAAAGGGAGAGGGCCCAAATAAATAAAATCAAAAATGAAAGAGGAGAGATCACAACTGATACCACAGAAATACAAAGGACTGTAAGAAACTACTACAAAGAACTATAAGCAAAAAAATTTGAGAACCTGGGTGAAATGGACAAATTCCTGGAAAAATACAGTCTTCCAAAACTGAATGAAGAAGAAACAGAAAGCCTCAACAGACTGATAACAGCTTGGAAAATGAAGCAGTAATAAAAAAACTCCCAGCACACAAAAGTCCTGGACCAGATGGTTTCCCAGGAGAATTGTACCAAACACTTAAGGAAGAGCTAACCTCTATCCTTCTCAGACTATTCCAAAAAACCCAAAAAGAGGGAAGACTCACAAACTCTTTTTATGAAGCCAGCATCATCCTAATCCCAAAACCAGATAAAGACATCACAAGGAGAGAAAACTACAGGCCAACATCACTGATGAACATAGATGCTAAGATCCTCAATGAAATATTGGCAAACCACATCCAGCAACACATTGAAAAGATCATCCACCATGATCAAGTGGGATTCATCCCAGGGATGCAAGGATGGTACAATATTCACAAATCAATAAACGTAATACATCACATAAAAAAGGGAAAGGTAAAAATCATATGATCATATTAATAGATACAGACAAAGTACTTGACAAATTACAGCACCCATTTATGATCAAAACACTCAGCAAAGTGGGAGTAGAGGGAGAATACCTCAATATAATAAAGACCATATACAAGAAACCTACAGCCAACATCATATTCAATGGGCAAAAACTAAAATCTTTCCCACTAAGATCAGGAACAAGACAAGGGTGTCCACTTTCAACACTTCTATTCAACATAGTATTGGAGGTCCTAGCCACAGCAATTGACAAGAAAAAGAAATAAAAGGCATCCAAATAGGAAAGGAGAATGTAAAACTGTCATTGTTTGCAGATGATATGATTGTGTATGTAGAAAATCCCATAGCTTCCACCAAAAAACTACTTGACCTAATAAGTGAATTTGGCAAAACAGAAGGGTATAAAGTCAATATTCAGAAATTGAAAGTATTTTTGTACACCAACAATGAAATATCAGAATCGGAAATCAGGAAAAAAATCCCATTCACTATAGCAACAAAAGAAATAAAGTACCTAGGAATAAACCTTACCAAGGAGGTAAAAGACCTGTACTCAGAAAACTACACATCCCTGAAAAAGGAAATTAAAGAAGATATAAATAAATGGAAGCATATGCCGTGTTCATGGATCGAAAGAATTAACATCATCAAAATGTCCATTTTACAGATTCAATACAATGCCTATTAAAATACCAGTGACATATTTCACAGATATAGAACAAATAATTCAAAAATTTATATGGAACCATAAACAACCCCAAATAGCTGCAGCAATTTTGAGAAAGAAGAACAAAGTCGGAGGGATCATAATACCCAATATCAAACAATACTACAAGACTACTGTAATCAAAACAGTCTGGTATTGGCATAAGAACAGACACATAGATCAATGGAACAGAATTGAGAACCCAGGAATAAACCCATGTCTCTATGGTCAATTAATATTTGACAAAGGTGGCAAAAGCATAAAATGGAGTAAAAATAGCCCCTTCAACAAATGGTGTTGGGACATCTGGACAGCTACATGCAAAAAAAATAAAATAAAAAAGAGATTCGACCACCAACTTACACCATACACACACAAAAAAAACCCTGAAGGTGGATAAAAGACTTAAATATAACTTGTGAAACCATAAAAGTCCTGGAGGAGAGCATAGGCATGAAAATCTCAGATATTCCATGTGGCAATATTTTCACTGATATGTCCCCTAGTGCAAGGGACATAAAGGAATGAATAAACAAATGGGACTTCATCAAATTAAAAAGCTTCTGCACAGCTAAAGAAAACATCAGCAAAGTGAGAGGGAACCGACTATGTGGGAAAATATATTTGCCAATGATATATCACACAAGGGTTTGATCCCCAAAATATATAAAGAACTCACAGGAGTACACTCCAGGAAGATAAACAACCCAATTAAGAAATGGGCAAAGGACCTGAACACACACTTCTCCAAGGAGGACACACACAAGGCCCAGAGACATATGAAAGGATGCTCAGCATCACTAGCCATCAGAGAGATGCAAATTAAAACCGCAATGAGATACCACTTCACACTGAACAGAATGGCCATCATAACCAAATCAACTAATGACAAGTCCTGGCGAGGATGTGGAGAAAAGGGAACCCTAGTACACTGTTGGTGGGAATGTAGACTGGTGCAGCCACTGTGGAAGACAGTCAGGAATTTCCTCAAAAAACTAAAAGTGGAACTGCCTTTTGACCCAGCAATTCCACTGCTGGGATTATACCCTAAGAATCCTGAAACACCAATTCAAAAGAACCTACGTACCCCAATGTTCAGAGCACCACAATTTACAGTAACTAAGTGTTGGGAGCAACCTAGGTGCCCATCAGTAAATGAGTGGATCAAAAACCTGTGGTACATTTACATAATGGAATACTACGCAGCAGAAGGAAAGAAGCTCTTACCATTCAGAACAGCAGGGATGGATCTGGAGAGCGTTATGCTAAGTGAAATAAGCCAGGTAGTAAAAGACAAATACCATATGATTTTACCTATATGTGGAGACTAATCAACAGAACAAACAAGCAAGTTAAATGTAATCGGAGACATTGAAGTGGAGAACAAATTGACAGTGAACAGAGGAGAAGGGGGAGGGGAAGATGGAGAGGACGGGGAAGTGTGGTCAAGGAACATATGTAGGAGACTCATGGACAAAGTCAAGGGTGGGGTCGAGGGTAGGGGGAGGGGTACTGGTGGGGGGGAAGTGGACAAAACTGTGCTTGAAAGACAATAAAAAAATTTTTAAATAATAAAATAAAATAAAAGATTTTTAATTATACACATTGCCCAACTACGTACACATATATTAAATATATTGCATCATCTTCTTTCAAGGGTATGCGACAATAACGACAGTTTAGAATAAGAAATCATGTTAAGTTGCCTATGTTTTAAGATACCAAAGTTAATTGAATCCATCACAAGCTTAAATTAGTTTATTTTTATGTTAATTATAATTTCTTATTCAAATTTGTGGAAAGCAAGATAATGATTCTAAGATAAACCCGCTGAGAAGAAGAGTTAACATCAGGTCTGAGGTTGTTATCTTTTTAAAAGTCTGTTGAAAAGGTTGGCCCTCCACTGGCATCTGGGAATTTGGGTTTCAGGAGGCTTCCCATAATTCTCTAAAATGTGAGTGGCTCGCCATGCCTAAACTGTTTGTGCAAGTAATGTAGTTGATCCTGAACAACTGGCTTTCTGCTGGGAAGCTGGAATTTATGCACATGCTAGGCAGAGGGTTTCTAAGTGAGCAGCCCCCAAAACAACCCTGGATACTGAATCTATTTTTCTGTTTTGTATTGTTTATTGCTTTTCATTTTGTTAAAACATTTAATATGAGGTCTGTCCTCTCAGAAAATTCTTAAGTGAACAATATAGTATTGTTAACTATAGGTACAATTTTGTACAGCAGATCCGTAGAGCTTATTCATTCTACATAATTGCCAGTATCTATCCATTGAATATCAATTCCCCCCTTCCTTTACCCACAGCCCCTGACAACTGCCATTCTACTCTCTTTCTATGAGTTTGATAATTTTAGATAACTCACGGAAGCACTGATTCTTCAATAGGTTTCCCGGGTAGAATGTTTTCCTGGTGGACACATTTACATGCGTTGTCACAATTGATTACTAGAGAAATTTAGTTCATCCTTTCTGACTCCAGTGGGAGAAGGAACTCTTGGAAACTTGTGTCTGGTTTTCTCCAGATTTTGGCCCAAGTGCCTTCCTCTTTCCTGATTTTGCTTTGTATTCTTTCTCTGTAGTAAATCCCAGCCCTAAATATGACTTTTTGATGAATCTTGGGAACTGTTCTAGCAAACCATGGAACCTTGGGGTGGTTTTGATGACATCTGATACACTTGGTATCTGTGAATCCTGCCCTCTGCACAGATGAATGGTAGTGGTATTGATCCCAAAGAGAGGGGAAACCAGCTTTGTGAGACAGTATTTTTCAAATATTCAGGTCAAGCTTCCATAGAAAATTCCCCCCTGCTTTCATGTGCCTGATTAACAGATATACATTCTTCTTTGTATGCACAGTTCAGACAAAACAAAAACAAACCCAAACACATATTTCCTTTTTCCATTGCTTCAAAGTAAGAATTTGTTGTTGTTTTATATAAGTAGTAGTAATTCCTTCATACCTTTTAATAACACAGGTTCTTTTAATTGGTCTATAAAAATTCAAACAGCTAAATTCAATATCTTAGAGAACAGTTACTGGCCAAATGTCTCCTGATCACAACTTTTCTAACAACCTATAGGAAAATCCAAAAGTTACCTTCTCTAGACATGCCTTGAACTTGGCAAAGAATGAATTTACAACATAATAAATTATCTTGTTCGTATAGTGTTAGCAAATATTCAGTTTGCCCAAGTATGGACTATTGGCTTCCTCCTCGTTCTTCTTGAACATGCAGCTGGCCAAAGGAACAATTAATGTGCAGGTCTCCTATCCTCAGTTTCTTTCACAGCTGTTTACCTGATGACATTGCTACTAATGACTAAAAGCTCCATTAGTAAACAGGACAAAGAAGAACAAAGACACAAATACTCTGCAAAGTAGGAAATACAATGGTTGCATTATGGAGATGTAACTGTGTGTGATTCTTCTATATGTACTAATGCTGAATGGAACCACCTTATGCTGAGAGCTGAAGCAGTATTGTGGTTAGCAATACCTCTAAGTGTCAAAGGCCAAATTACTAAGTTCATGAATATAATTGCATATTGCCTTCGATTCTAATTACAGTACAATCTACTCTTCATTCCAAATTTGCTTTGCATCAGTGAACATTGCCTACTGTTACAGATATGTGTGCCTACATCATAATTTATTCATTAGTTCTCATTTGTTAAGAAATTTTTATTAAATTACATATGACTAATATTAATTTTATAAGCCTAAGCCTCTTTCCCAAATATTTGTTATCATTCACTAATACCTTTCAACTCCTTGTGAAACATTTAAACTAAAACATCTACTCCTGTAGATACAGTGATGGTACCTGAGAAAGACCACCCTTTTTTTCCTCTGGCTCTAGAAACTCCATTTGCCTCCTATACAAGTCAAACGATGAGCCATAAAATCTCAAAAGACCACAGAAAGCAATCACCATCCAAAGTATAAAATGGGGAAATGCCGCCCAAGGGCACTCACCCAGTGGAGTCTGCGGAGGTGATCGCGATCAGCGGCAGGATCTTCAGGGGCAGGCTGGTCGGTCTTTGAATGTTTTCTGATTCACTTTTCAAGTCAGCTTGCTCCAGCTGTCTGAAGGCAAGAGGGGGAAGCTGAACGCTGCGGCACGAAAGTCGCCGTACGAGGTAGGGTTCCATGCCTCGGAAAGGGTCTTCCTCTTCCGTACTGGAATGCAGTGTTTCCTCAGAGGCCTAAGGCAAAAGCCCAAGAAAGTACAAGTAATCAACAAAATCCTGTTATTTATCATTGCCAGATGTCTTTATACTTTTGGAGAAAGAAATTAAGGGAAACTTACACGTGAAAAATGCTAACTAGAAAGCGATGATATTAACGGAACAACATTTGGTGAAAAGATTAGAACTAATACCTGACGTCTTGGTTTATTTTAAAAATAGTAAATTTGTTCACCAGTATATTTAGAGTGGCTCGGTTGTTACAGTTACCTCTTCAATAATCTTAGAATTTTTAACTTTGTACATAAATTCTATAAATTGAGAGTAAATAAAAATATTTTTCTAACTTCTATGCAAAAACATTCACTTTTATATATATATATTTATATATATTAAATATATATATAGAGAGAGAGAGAGAGAAAGAGACGTATGACATACCCCTACATACATGTCTATGAAGAGAGAGGGAAAAAAAAGTCCTATTTTTTTTCTTGATACTTAGGATCATATCTGATCCTAATCACATGTGTGAAAATATCACATGTATTTTCATATGTCACATGTTACTTGAACATTCTTTGCAAAGGTTTATGGTAAGACAGTGTGAAGGGGATTTTCATAAAGGACATGAAAAGAATATCTGAGGATCCAGTAGAATAATATTTAAATCGCAGCTAAATTTTGCAAATTCGATCCATGTTATCCATATGCCAAGGAAAATCAAGTCTAGAATAAAGTAGAAATTTTAATTCTAGTTGAAAAAATATATACTGCTACATGAGCAATAATTATTTCTAAGTGATTGGAAAGCCTACTCTAGCAAAATTTATTATATCCATATACTCACCAAATGTTCTCAGATAATATGCTGGCTTTTAGAATCCTTGCATTACCACTTTGCTAGTTGTGTGCTTAGAGAGTTCCTTAATTTCTCTAAGTTTTCTGTTTCGGGATAATGTTTACTCACAAGAATGAAATGAGATCATGCATGTAATGTGCATAGCTCATTACCTATATGCAGTGTGATAAGCAATCATAAATAGCAATTTCCTTTCCTTTTGAGTTTTACAGGTGAAGAAACTAGCTCAGGGAGGCAAAGTAGTTTTCCCAAAGTACAATGACTTTGTAGAATCAAGACCGAGTTGAGAACATTTGTTGTGCTCTTTTTTATACTATTATATTTGGGCAAGTAACTGAGGCTCATGGAGGTTGGTTCTACATAGGAACACTGAGGATAATAATATTTAATTCTTAGGTTCATAGGCTGGAGCAGAAATATGAAGTATTTGAAGCACCAATATTTGGCAGAGTTTCACTCAACAAAATACTAGCTATTATTGTTGGAATCCAGACTAATTCCCTTTATCTTTTTGTAGCACCATGCTCTGTTTGATACTTCACTTATCCATACTACTTAACAAGCAGAAAATTTGTTTTTTACTGATTTATATAATAAAAAATGTGAAAGGATTTGCAATGGTGGACTATTATTAGCCTTGGCTCTTATTGTCTAATTTTATGGATAAATAGGATAAAAGGAGGCACCCGAAAGGTAAAGAAGAGGTCAGAGCTCAAAACAAAGTTCATTTCAAATCCTCAATATGAAGATCTAGATTCTGAGAATCTGTGTTTTGAGGAAACTATCTGCTTTGTAAAACAACATTAATAACAAGAATAATGGCTTAAAAAAGGAGGAAATCCTGCCATGGTGACACTGGGCATGGACCTTGAGAGCATTATGAAAAGTGAAGTAAGTCAGAAAGAGAAAGACAAATTCTGTATAATCTCACTTATATATTAAATCTAAAAAATAAAAAAACATAAAAAAGAGGTCAGATTTGTGGTTACCAGAAGTGGGGATGGTAGAAAGGGAAATTGGATGAAGGTGGTTAAATTTCCAATTGTAAGATAAATAAGCATTAGGGATGTAATATACAACATGATAACTATAATTAACACTGTTGAATGGTATATATAAAAGTTGTTAAGAAACTAAATCTCAAGAGTTCTCATCACAAGGAAAAAGTATGTTTCTTTTTTTATTTGATATCTATATTAGATGATGAGTGTTAACAAAACTTATGGTGGCAATCATTTCATGAGATTTATAAATGAAATCATTATGCAGATACGCCTTAAACTACACTGTTATATGTCAATTATATCTCAAAAAACTGGAAAAATTTTAACTAGTAATAATGGATAAATTTATTGAATCCTAATTAAATGGTGCTATATTTTTCATACACCATCTCAGTTAAATTTTAATGAAATCCTCTGAGTTAGGTTCTATTACTTTTCCCATTTTACATATAAATAAACAGAAACCTATAGAATAATGTGTGTTGGTCACACAGCCACATGGTTAGCAAGGTGACCAACCATTGCAGTTTCCCCGGGACTTTCTGATCTTAGTGCTGCAAGTCCCAGGTCTGGGAAAACACCCCAGTCCCAAGGAAACTAGAAGCTGAGATCCAACCTAAAATATCTTTTAGTTACAGATGGAGCTAATAAGCATTATGTTATATTGCCTCTAATAAATATGGTCCCTGGCAGGGTACGGACTACTAGAAAAGAATAGAACACATACTAATTGACCATGACTTAATAAGCCTCAGATTTTTATTTTCAAAAATAGCAGAACTGAGATCAAGACAGCCATATATAAACATTGAAAATTAATTATAATCCCTGTCAATTGAATCAGGAGCTACAGATCTGAGGCCCAACTGTGCCACTAATTACTTATGTGCTGTTAGGTCATTTAACCTTTCTGGGCTTTAATTTCCTTGGACATAAAGCCAAGACATTTTACAAAATGAACCTTAAGACCAGTTCCAGTTCTGAAATACTCTGATTTTCAAAACAGGGAAAGAGTCAAGTCAAGGAACATGTATAAAGGACCCAGGGACAAAGACAACGGGGGCGGGGTGGGGAGGACTGAATGTGGGAGGTGGAGATGGGCAGGGCAGGGGAGAGTAATGGGGGAAAATGGGGACAACTGTAATTAAGCAACAAAGGTGTATACACACACACACACACACACACAGAGCTAATGGCAAAATCAATGTTTAGTGACTTGGCAAATATAGAAAATAAAGAGAAAACAACACATATAACACTCTTAGCTTAGTTTTTAGACTGAGAAAGTGAGCCTCTGAGTGTGATCTTCCATGCATTCATCTATGGACAGAACTGCAAACTGAACCCACACTCTTGGATTGCTATCAGGTCATAATTTGCTTCACTTATTTCTCCAGAGAAGTTAATAAGGCTGCAGATACCTGCCTAAGGATAAACATGAAAGAGAAGAACAGGGGATGAGTCTAGCAGAGCTAAGGACTGAATGCAGGTGAGCAAAGCCAACATTTTTCTATAAGTACTTAGCTACTCTAGCAATAGCACTGCAACTGAAGAAATGCTTTCTGTAACCCAGTTTATCTAATAAAAGACCTAATGTTTGTGACATTCTCTTATAGATGAAACCACCTCAAGAGTTAACTTTTTTTGAGAGAACACCTCTATTAAAAACCAAGTATAGTATTTTTATCTTGATTATAAAAAGGAGGAAGCAGTAGATGTCTGTATCTAACATTTCTATTCAAAAACAGTATAACAAAAAATATCTGGCTTTTAAAAAATTCCAGATCAGTATGTATCAATTACATTTCAAAAATAAATAGAATAACTCTATTATATTTAACATCCTGCCTCAGGTACAAGGCAGGGTGTTAAATGGCCTCACTTTGGAAAGAAATGTAAAACTGACTACTAAGGTAATATACATCTTATGTTATTGCTGGGAAATGGCATTTTTGCAGGGAGTTGAGGGAAAAGATAGTATTTCTAATATCTCTAAGCCATAATTTCTCAAAATGTGATGCTCAAACCCCCTGCATGAGAATCACAGCAGGTGCTTGCTAAAACTCAGATTCCCAGGCCCTCCCAGATACACTGAATCAGAATCTCTATTACTAGGGCTTGAGAGCCTGGACGTGCCCCCAGGATGATCCTTACACATACTAAAATTTGGCAACTAATGGTTTTGACATTTTAGTTATAGTCCAATAAGATTGTCTGGCAAAGATCCAACCACAAAGATGTTCACTGCAGCTTATTTGAAATAATAAATAACTGGATGTAATATAATTGTTGTATTGAGGGATTGGCTTAATGAATTTTAATGCATCATATTATGAAATACTATGAGGTTGTTAAAATAATGCAGAAGAATATGTGATTATGTTCATGATCTAATGTTGACTGGGAAAAGCAAATTGCAAAGTGATCTCATTTTTCTAAACTGAAACAAAACAAAAAAATATTATATTCATAGAAAAATTCTGGAATGATATTTTCCAGTTTCTAACATGGCTTTCTCTGGGTAATAGTAAAAATTTTGGTTGTAGGCAGGGGAGCATAATGAGGGATAAATGGGGACACTGTAATTGAACAACAATAAAAACAAGAAAAAATTTTTGATTGCCACTCATATTTTTGTTTATTACCATTTTCTATACTCTTTGTTAAAGTGTATTATTTTTAGATGAAAAAGTAAAATGAAAACCATGTTAATAAAATGGAACAACATTCAACTTGCAATTGATGGGACTCAGGAATATCTCTAATTCAGTTTCGAAATGTGCAATATCTAAAGATAAAAAAAAATTTGAATGTTTAATGCAAACCTGTAAACTTGTAATAAAATAAAATTCTCTTTGATAATTAACTAACTCAATTGGAAAAGTTGACAGAAAAATAACTTTAATGTAATTCTCCATCAGTAGATGAGTGGATAAAGCAACTATGGTACATTTACACAATGGGATACTACTCAGCTGTAAAAAAGAAGAAAATTTTATTCTCTGTGGCAGCATGGATGGACCTGGAGAACATTATGCTGAGTGAAATAGGCCGGTCAGAGAAAGACAAACACCATAGGATTTCACTCATAAGTGGAATCTAATGAACAAACTGAACTAACAAGCAAAACAGAAACAGACTCAGAGCAGGCTAACAGCTCTAAGCTCTGGCGTGGGGGTTAGGATATGGAGAGACAGAGATAAAAAGAAAAAGGACTCATGGATATGGACAACAATGTGGTGATTGTGTGGTGGGGGTGGAGGTGGAAGAGGGTATAAGGGAAATAAATGATAATGGAAAAAATACAATAAATAAATAATTTAAGAATAATAAAGGATATCTCAAAAGAAAGAAATTTTATAATAATTCAGTTATAATGAATGAACATTAAATATGTTGTTATTATCATTATTATTCTTTTCTTTTGTGATTACTTCAGTTTCTATCTGAGGTATTTAATTAATCTCTTTATTCTCTTTTTTATTCTCCTAAAGTAATTAGCAAACCACTTAACAAGGCCTTTAGTGCCGGGATATACACATAACTGCTTTTAAATTGCTGTAGTTGATGATAATCTCACATTTGTTGATATTTGTTTCATATATGTATATACAAATAAAATTTTCTGGAGGGGAATTGTCTTAAAATATATATTCACTGGCATTACAGGAGAGACTCTTTCTTTCCAGGCACACAGCTAGACCATGTTTCCAGGCCTACTTTCAGGTAGATGTAGGCATATCAATGATGTTACATTATATGCAAAGGATTATAAGCCGCAGAAAAGTGTGCTACTTTTATTCCTGGCTAATGTAACCTGTGATATCCTTCATTTCTTTCCCCTTCTGTAGCCCCTCGCCACATATTAAAGATGGTGGAGAAAAAAGATGAAAGAAACCATGGTTCCTAAGTAAGTGTTCAGAAGAGAGTCACCAATCCAAAACAATTTGAGCTACATGAGCCACAAGTAATTTCCTATCATAATAGGCCACTAAATTTGGGAGTTTCTTTATTGCAGCTAGTGCTATGTAATATATAAAATAACATCTCTATTCTCTGAGTTCCAATGAATTAGGCACTGCCTTTCTCATAAGTATTTGCAGTCCATTTGGTGAGAAAAGTAATCACCAGTGTGTGATAAGAGCTGTAACTGAGGACTTACGGCCCTTTAGGAGCACACAGGTAGTGTGAACACTTTTGTGAGTGGAAGAGGATGCAAGCCAGAAGTGGCATCGATGAAACAAGAAAATTTGGACTGCCTCAGGCAAACTAAGATGTACGATTATCTCATAAATCAGGCATTTCTTTTTGTTTCCTGCCTCCTTTTCCAATCAGTTCTGTTTGGTCTCATTAGCAATCCTCTGTTAAGTTTTTAAGATGCAATCCTCCATTTGTCTACTCATCCCACATGCTGTTGGTTCAAAATCTCTGGAGCTTCCAGAGGGAAATCTGAAACTGGCCTTGATACACGGAGGCCAAGGGGGGACCAAAGAAAGAGGCAAGCCACCCCATGTTGATAAGGGGCAGGCTGAACGAGCAAGGAAACATGCGTAGGATTGTCTTGGGCATCCACAAGATGACTAGATCTCTGCACCAGCCTATCAGAATCTTAGAAGTTTATTTATATAGTGGCTTTAACTGGGTTCAGTAACATATTGCCATCTGATGGTCTCAGCAACAGATTGCTTTCTTGAGGCTTCATCATTGCAAATGGCTCCTACTGTGGGAACAGTGGCAGAATTTATATTCCAACAATAGGGGTTAAGGGTGTAGAGCCTCCGATAGCCCAAGTCCAGCTTGAGGGTCAACTGGTGGTAACGTTTTCTCGAAGACCTCCTCCAACACACACTCATGTTCAAAAGATTTATTATCTACAGCACTGAATACTAATAACTTCTGCCCTTTTATTTACAATTGCAAGGCAGGCTTCAGCCTTGCATAGTGAAGTGATTTGCAGTGAAATAATTTGCTTATATGCCTATTCTCTTTGTTAGCTAGAACCCATTTGGATGTGTGGGAGTGTGCCATAACAACTTCTGTACCTCCAACACTCAACCTGCGCCTGGGACAAAACATGCTAAATAAACCCTACTGAAGAATGAAGAACATAGACAAGTTCAGTTTCTTTAACTGTAAGAAACTGGAAAGTGGGAAAATAATATTAAATATTGGTATTTCTCATAACCTTATATTTATAACTATATTAACCTAAATTAGGTAGAGGCTACAAGGAATTTCTTTTAATATTCTAAGACTTCAGCCATAGTAATTGCTTTGGTCTATCCCCATGTTAAAACTTCTTTCAAATATATATACATTATGATAAATATTTTCACCTAACTTTTCTTAACAAAAGCAAAAAAACATTTACCCAAGTGCCCCTCAGTAGATGAATGGATAAGAAATCTGTGGTACATTTACACAATGAAAAACTACAAGGAAAGATTTCCTTCTGTAGAAAAGAAGGAAATCTTACCTTTTGTGACAGCATGGATGGACCTGGAGAGATATGATTTTATTTACATGTGCAATCTAATAAACAAAATAAAACAGACTCATAGATATAGAGAACAGACTGACAGCTGTGAGAGGGGAGGAGGGTTGGGGAGGGCCTGGGTGAAAAAGGTAAAGGGTTTAAGCAAAAAACAAGCAAACAAACAAACAAACAAACAAACACCTCATAGACACAGACAACAGTATGGTGATTACCAGAGGAAAAGAAGGGTAGGTGGAGGTAGAAGAGGGTAAAGGAAGGATAGTCATGGAAAGAGACTTGGCTTGGGGTGGTGAATACACAATATGATAAATCAATGGTTCATTATAGAATTGTACACCTGAAACCTATTTAATGTTATTAACCAATATCACCTCAATAAATTCAATTAAAAATAAAGAAAAAGAAAGGAAGGAAGAAAGGAAGAAAGAAAAGGTTTCAAGCACTCATTGCTTACAGAGAAATATGCTATGCAGAGCATTATGTAAGTTGGCATGTTCAACAGTTGTGTAAGTTTTCAGGAAGAGGAGAGATTGAGTTGGGGATAGGTTTTTATTGCTTCTAATGTTGCATCCCTTTTTCCTGTCTAATTACTTTTCTCTAAAATTGTCCTGTGAAAAAGTAAAGTTTTCCTGTGCCTGTGTATATAGTATAAAGAAGACAATTTCTGAAAACTGAACTAACTCTTTAAGAAATAAGGTACTCCCTGCTTGGGTAGATCAGATGGTTAGAGCATCATCCAGATACACCAAGATTGTGGGTTTGATTCCTATTCGGGACACATACAAGAATTAACCAGTGAATGCATAAGTGGAACAACAAATCTGTCTCTCTCTCCCTTCCTCTCTAAAATCAATTTTAAAAAGTTTTAAAAAGAAATGATACAACTCAATAGGTTGCTATTGCAATGAATAGAAATCATACTCACAATTTAAAAGTGGTATATGCCAACGGTAGACATTGTCTATATATTATTCTTTTACATTTCCATGAAATTGTTCACAGTACACTAAAGCAGTAATTGAAAATCTGCCTTAAGATTCGCTAAGCCTCATGCCAAATGTTTTATCCCTTATCTCATTAGTTGTTGTATGTGTTTTATACCAAAATCCACTACCAAGGCTACCCAAATAATCTTAGAGGAAATTCATAATTCAATAAAGATAAATACCTAAATTCTTTTCATATTGAAAAGGGCATTGTACTGAATTAACACAATCCATTTTCAAATGGATTATTTGTATGCGATATAGAAAAAGCACTCTTGCAAAAAATGAATTCCAAATGAAAAGGAAAATTTCCACCTCAGGTTAACATAAGGATAGTAAATAGCTCTCAAATATCCATGGAACATAATTCAAATATAGGTTCTGATTTCAAACTGATTAGAAGAGACAGAAATCACTGAAGTCTTTCTAAAACCATTTCCTATAATTTACTCATCAAAACTTCTAAAAAGTTAATAAGAGATGGAAAAATGTCATTTAGGAATATTCTACTGCATATTTTCATCAAGAAGAAAGTCTATCTGAAATGCTAGGACTCAATCTACCTTCTATATATATATCACTGTATCTTTCCTGGGTAACCTTGAAAAATGAGGTAGATTCTATTTTGTTAGCAGAGAAAGGGAAGACAATTTAGGAAAAAACATGACTTACATAAATTATTTCACAATGATATACAGTAGTAGAATCACAACTGTAAAAATATAAGGAGCTAACATTGTTCTTTTGGTCCTTAAATGTCATGTCCTCCTAGAAGAGTGGGTTAAAATTTAGCTGGCTTATTCTCTCTGTGGTTTGAAAATCTCTCATTTGAGTAATTATGGGCCAAGCTACAACATTATGGGGAAGACAAAGATCTCTTGTCTTCATTTTCAGGTTTTATTTAAATACCAATATCAATCACAAATATATTTATAAACATAAAAGCAAAAACCATCATTTGAATATACCATCATTTAAGAGAAGGTATATTTATAATGATAAACTATGTGTCTAATTCTAGAACAAACTAACAGAGAGGAAAGTGGAGACAAAGAAATGCTAAGTTCCCTTTCCACATGGAGGAAGCCAGAAATTATGCATTTGCTCTTGGCTTTGATGTTGATAGAACCATAAAGCATTTAATTGATAAACAAACTATAGATCAAAGAATGTTATTATTAAGTCTAAATTCAATGTTATAGTTAATGGTGAAACATATTTATTCTTATTAAATAAGTAATAATGCAAGGATACACCTCATTACTTTTTAGTTAGCATTATTAATATTTATTGTATTACATGTTCTATGTTGGTAGCTACTTATTCCTTGTAGAATACTGCATGAAGAACTGTTGTTACTCCCATTTTAAAGATTTGAAAAATGAAGCTTAGGGAGGTTAATTTGCTACTTAACACCCACTTTTACAATGACACTAGTAATACCAGTTTTTCAGACTAGGTTTCCCTGATGCCAAAGCTCATAATTTTAAGCCGAATACAGCATTGCCCCCACTTTTCAAGAACTTCTGGCCAATTTAGTAATGTGGTAGATAGAAATGAGGCACAAAATTATGAAAAAGAAAAATAAACTGTTATTGTTATTTGATTAAAATCTGGTTTAATGTAAGAAACAAAAACATGTCAACTAAAAAATACTTGGAGAAAGAATAGTTGGGTAAGTTTGTCCAATTATAAATTAAAATATGCAAAAAATTTTCCTTTATGAAAATCAAAGACTGGTTATTAAAACTGCAAGGGAAAAATGTCTAATTTATAAAAAATAAGTTTGGAAATAAGCTTAAAAAGATATAGATGGAACTTGTATTAAGAGGACTATATAAATTTCCCAAGACTCATATAAGCAAACCTGATATTGCTTGTAATTATTTCCTAGGTTTAATGTCCAAAACAAAAACAAAGACCCTCCCCTGACCAGTGTGGCTCAGTTGGTTGGGTGTCATCCCACAAAGCAATTCCCAGTCAGGGTACTTGCTTAGGTTGTGGGTTTGGTCCCCAGGTGGGGCGTGTGTGAGAGAAAACCAATTGATGTTTCTCTCTCACATCAATGTTTCTCTACCTCTCTTTCTCTCTCCCTTCCCCTCCCTCTAAAAATAAGTAAATAAAATCTTTTTAAAAAACTCATTTTTTCCCTTTTTGAGGGTACCAGAGTGGCCTTCAACTAAAAGAAATAAAAAGAGATGAGAATAAAAAGAATATTTTTAAAATAAATGAGTATGGTTGTGTCCTATACATAAATTTGTACTGTAAAGCTACAATAATAAATAGTTTGGTACTTTAAAATAATCAACAGAAAGATCAATGGAAGAATATAGAGTTCCTTTAAGTATTTCTTATATAGAAAGAATCTAATATGTATTAATATGTGTTAAAGGAAAAATCATAAGCATTGGGGAAGGTTGTTATATAGACCATGTAAAATGGAATAAAAAATGATAAGTACTAAAAAAATAATAAATATTTTAAAAGTAAGCCACAGAGTGATGTCAGCAAAATGGTGGAATAAGAAGCTCTAGACCTTGTAACCCCACAGAAATAGAACTTAACACAAATAAATAGTCCCCAAAGCCTATATGACAATTCCAGAAACCAGTCAAGTTGCAGTACCCCAAGCAAGCTCAAAGCCAAGAAGAGCCACATTGAAGTAAGAAAGGCCTTGAAGTGAGTTAAGTGACAAAACATTGGAGTAAGAAAAGTCATCCCAACTATGACAGCCCTTTTCACAGGACAGCACAGTTTGATGCAAATGAGAGAAAAAGCACAACTCCTGGCTTTTCTTTGGGGAGGGAAAGAGAAGAGTGGCATGAACATCTAATGTCGAATATTTTGGGGATAGCCTGGGAGTCTGGCTTTTGTCTAACTTGACTCAAACACTATGAGGAACTGGAACACTTTGGATGGGTGGGGGTCTCAACAGAACAAAATAGAGCTCAGGAGTGCTAAAGAACATGCAGTGTTGCAGACCAGCACCAGAAAAAGCAAAATATTATGAGCTCCTGAAAAAGAAACTGGCAGACCCCATTAACTGAGAAATCACATGTACAAGTCCAGAGAAGATGCATCCCCAGAAAACGTTTGGTAGGTACCTGCCCACCCAAATTTCTAGCTATGCTGGCTGATAAGGTTCTTACCTCCACAAAGCCAGCCTATACAAATGAGAAGAAATGGTTATGTTTTTTAATGTACAAATATTAGAAAAAACAATAAGACACATGAAGAAACAAGGTGAAAGTCCCATTCAAAAGAACAAAATAAGTTTCCAGAAACTGACCCTAAAGAAATAGAAATCTCTGAATGACCTAGTCAAAAAAAAAAAAAAAGTCTTAAAGAAGATCAATGTGCTACAATGTGCTACAAGAGAATACAGAATAAATAAAAATCAGAAAAATCATGCATGAACAAAATGAGAATATCAACAAAGATATTAAAACTATAAAACATTCAAACAGAAATTCTGGAACTGAGGAACTGAATTGAAAAATTTGCTAGAGGGATTTAATAATGGACATAATCAAACAGAAGAAAGACTGCTAAGACTGGTCCTTTGAAATTACTGCATCAAAGGAACAAAAAGAGGAAGAATGAAGAACAAGTGAAGAAATCCTAAGAAACTTATGGGACTTCACAAAGTAGACCAGATAATGCATTATGGAAGCCCCGGAAAAAGAAGGAGAAAAAGGGGCAGAGAGCATATAGGAAAAAAGAATGGCTAAAAAAACTTCCCAATTCTGAGGAAGGAAAGCAACATCCAAATCCAAGAACAAAAAGTGTCTCAGGTCACTTAAACTCAAAAAAAGCCTAAACTGAAGCACACTGTAATCTAAAAGAACTGAAAAAAAAATCTGGAGGAGATATTTGCACACTGATATTCCTAACAGCACTCACTATTCACAATAGCCAAGAGGTGGAAGCAACACAAATATCCATCAACAGATGAATGGATAAAGAAAATATGACACACACAATAGAGCATTATTAAGCCTTAACAAAGAATAAAATTCTGTCAAAGGCAACATGGATGAATCCTGAGGAAATTAGCCTTAGTGAAATAAATCAATAACACAATGTCAAATATTAAATGATTCTAATTGTATGAGGTATTGCACTCTTAGAGCAGAACGGTGGCTGCCAGAGGCTGGGGAAAGGGAAAAGGGAATTTGCTGTTAAATGAATATAGAGTTTTAGTTTTGTAAGATAAAAATGCCCTCGAGACCTATTGCACCACAGTACATGCACAGGTAACACTACTGCACTACACACGCACTTAAAAATTACCACTAAAATGGTAAATTATATGTTAAATGCTTTTAACATATGAAGTAAGCCATAAAATAAATATAAGTAAACATTTAATTGATCTTCTGATGAGGAAGTATGTATAAACATAAAAACAATGGAAGAAATCACAAATGAAATTAACTTTAAATGAGTAAGGGAAATGCTATTCTCTCAATGGAAAATTAGCCTAGACATAAC
This sequence comes from Mormoops blainvillei, assembly GCA_004026545.1. Taxonomy (NCBI): domain Eukaryota; kingdom Metazoa; phylum Chordata; class Mammalia; order Chiroptera; family Mormoopidae; genus Mormoops; species Mormoops blainvillei. Next base: position 160,258 of record PVJD01000701.1, read on the forward strand.
AAAATCACAGAAAAAGTTCAGTTATCCTTCTAGTAATAATACATTTTTATGAAATCATTAATATGTTTCAATTTTTAATCCATTACATTGACAACTTTTTTAAATGATATTAATATTATAATAACTCAAGAATTTATATATACAACTAGAGGAATAAAAGTTGAAAGCAGTGTGCATTAAGAGCCTTAAAAATAATCCATGCCCTTTAACCTAGGAATATCACTTCTATGGAAATTAACCTAAGAAACTTGTCATCAATGGAGGCCCAAGTTTTGTACAAAGTATTATGTGTTACATGATTAAGGATGAAAGCTTTGAGACAACCAAAAATTCTCTAAGGAAATGACCTTTCAAATATAGCTATATAATAAGTACCAAGTCACTGCTAAAAATAATTTATTGAAGAAATTCAGACAGCATTCTGTCAAATGCAGTATGCAAAAGCCAATAGGCTATAGCATGTTCTCAAAATTTATAATACAGATTGACCATGGGGCAGCTGTTCTGATTGGCGTCTTTGTGAGCCATGTGCACACTCAAGCAACCATATCTAAGGGACTTGCAGTTGGCACTGATCTTGGCGGCAACTTACTCTTGTATGGGTGTCTTCCAGAACAGAAAAGTGGAAATATTGCCAATGATCAGGGAAATTGAACCACCTCAAGTTATGTCACCTTTACTGATACTGAATGATTGATTGGTGATGCGGCAAAGAAGCAGGTCGCAATGAATCCCACCAACATGGTTTTTGATGCCAAACACTTAGTTGGATGTAGATTTGATGATGCTGTTGTCCAATCTGATATAAAGCATTGGCCTTTCATGGTGGTAAATGATGCTGTAAGGCCCAAGGCCCAAGTAGAATACAAAGAAGAGAAAAAAGCTTCTATCCAGAAGAGATGTCATCTATGATTTTGACAAAGATGAAGGAAATCGCAGAAGCCTACCTTGGAAAGATTGTTACCAGTGCTGTCGTCATAGCACCTGCTTACTTCAGTGATTCTCAGTGTCAGGTTCCCAAAGACAGCTGGAACTATTGCTGGTCTCAAAGTACTTAGAATCATCAGTGAGCCAACTGCAGCTGCTATGGCTTACGGCTTAGACAAAAAGGTTGGAGCTGAAAGAAATATGCTGATCTTTGACTTGGGAACTGGCACTTTCAGTGTGTCCGTTCTCACAATTGAAGATGGACTCTTTGAGGTCAAATCTACAGCTGGTGACACTCACTAGAGTGGAAAAGACTTTGACAACTGAATGGCCAACCATTTCAGTGCAGAATTCAAATGTAAGTACAAGAAAGACATCAGTGAGAATTAGAGGGCTGTTTATCGCCTTCGTACTGCTTGTGAATGAGCTAAGCGTACTCTCTCTTCCAGCAACTAGGCCAGTATTGAGATCGATTCACTCTATGAAGGAATCGACTCCTGTACCTCTATTGCCCATGCCCAATTTGAAGAACTGCATGCTGACCTTTTCTGTGGTACCCTGGACCCCATAGAGAAAGCTCTTCAGGATGCCATGCTTGATAAGTCCCAGATCCAAGATATCGTCCTGGTGGGGGGTTCTACCTGTATCCCCAAGATTCAGAAATTCCTGCAGGACTTCTTCAATGGAAAAGAACTGAATAAGAGCATCGACCCTGATGAGGCTGTTGCTTATGGTGCAGCTGTCCAGGCAGCCAATCTTTCCAGAGAGACAAATCTAAAAATGTTCAGCATTTGCTGCTATTGGAGGTCAGTCCTCTGTCCCTCTGCACTGAGACTGCTGGTGGAGTCATGACCATCCTCATCAAATGCAATACCACCATTCCTACCAAGGAGACACAGACCTTCACCACCTACTCTGACAACCAGCCTGGTGTGCTCATTCAGGTTTATGAAGGTGAGCTTGCCATGACCAAGGATAACAACCGGCTTGACAAGTTTGAACTCACTGGCATACCTCCTGCACCTCGTGGTGCTCCTCAGATTGAAGTCACTTTCAACATTGATGCCAATGGCATCCTTAATGTCTCTGCTGTGGATAAGAGTACACGAAAAGAGAACAAGATTACCATCACTAATGACAAGGGTCATCTGAGCAAGGAAGACATTGAGCACATGGTCCAGGGAGCTGAGAAGTACAAAGCTGAAGATGAGAAGCAGCGGGAGAAGGTGTCTTTCAAGAACTCACTTGCATCCTATTCATTCAACATGAAAGCAACTGTTGAAGATGAAAAACTTCAAGGCAAGGTCAATGATGAGGACAAACAGAAGATTCTTGACAAGTGCAAGGAAATCATCAACTGTCTTGATAAGAATCAGACTGCAGAAAAGGAGGAATTTGAACATCAGCAGAAAGAGCTGGAAAAAATCTGCAACCCAGTCATCATTAAGCTGTACCACAGTGCAGGAGGCATCCAAGGAGGAAGGCCTGGGGGCTTCCCTGGTGGTGGAGCCCCTCCATCTGGGGGTGCCTCCTCTGAGCCCACCACTGAAAATATTGATTAAGTCAACCTCATGCACAGATTAAGTATTGTTCCACACAAAATATTGAAGGACCCAAATTTATAGCAAATTCCATGGCGATTTTAAAAGTTTAGTTGCTGTATAATAAAACAGCATTTTTGATACTTGAACATGGACTATGTGCACAGGAAAATAATGCACTTTATAAGCACTGTATTCTAAAGTGGAAAATGCTATGTCTTAAATAAAAACTACTTAAAATTGGCACCATAAAAAATTTATAATACACACAAACACACACATTGCTAACAGACTAAAGGAAATATAGCATAACAATTATCTTAAATTGTTATCTTAGAATATCTAAGTCACCCACATTCAAAGCTAATCATACACAATGCACAATTTTTTAAACCAAAGAGCTAACTAGTGAGCATTGCAGTCTTCTGACACAGGAAAAAAAAAAAAGTGACCATTTCTCTGGTTTACCATCCCCATACAATCTTTTGTATCTTGTTATTGCTACTTTATTTCTCTTCCCTCCACCCACGATGCAGGAAAGAAATGTGGAGATGAATAGGAAGAAGAAGGTTCAGGGATAAGGAAGTGGCAATAGGGAGCATAGAAAGTGGTAAGAAATCTAAAGGGAAGGACAAAAAGACTGAGGCTGTGTTGAGAGAATTCGATGTGTTAAACAACAACAAAAGCACTGAAAATAATTAGTTAGCATCTCATGTCTTTGGTAAATAAAAATTTGAGAAAAAAACATTTCAAATATGTTTATTTTTCCAAAATTATGAAATGTAAGTTATTTAACAATCCTTTAGATTTAAACACTAACAGTAGAAAATTCAAGAGACAGGTGACTATGCTGAGCTACCACCACTGAGATGCAATGAGCAAAATCTAATCTGTGAGAACTCTAGGATATATGACTCACTTTTTTCATCAAAAAAAATTAGAGAGGGAGAACAGAGAGCAATTTATAGACTAAAAAGAATTAAGACGCATCAAGATTGCAAGATATTAACCTTGTTTGAAAGTAATTTCAAACAGAAAAGCCAAAAATTGTTTTTAAAATCGGAAAAACTTTGATATTAAGAAATTTGTAGGAAACTGTACAGGTGGCGGTTATTGAGGTGGGAGTCTCAGCAAGCCAAAGGAGTCGCTGAAATAAAATGGAACTTATATTGCCATTTTTCTAAAGCTGGCTCTATAACTGGGCTGAAAGCTGTATGTTCACCATGTCCTATGAGGAAGCTGTGAAAAGTAATGAAAACAAATTCATAAATTACAGAGTGCTCCTCAGAGACAGCAGCTGTGTATATTTAACACATGATGATGATGAGGAGGAGGAGGATGTAGGATTCTAAGGTTATGTGGTACCACATTGTGACAGGAATTTTTCCATTGTTCATTATCGTGCTGCAAAAATGATGATTCATAGATCTAATCCCACCATTAAGTATCCACTAACCTTTAAACAATTAGGTGTTGCTTTTATTTCTTTGTCCTCAAGCTAAAAATTCAGAGAAAAATGTTATCCCTTATAAATAACATTCAGCAAAATTAATTACCATATCCCCTTCAAATAAACTGAAAGTTTCCCAGAATTTAATAAGCTATTGTTTTTCATAGTTAGCATACACTCCCTCAGGACTTTATTCTAAATACATTCATCCCAGGCACTCGAAATCAAGGCTTTCAATTTTTCTTTCCTTCATGATTATAAAACAATTTCTCCTTTTTCTTGATTTTGAGAATATTAAAACTACTAGCACTTTACAACAAAAGGTGCAGAGAATTTTTACATCAAGAATTTAAACACTAGACACTTAATTTTGTTATTTTGTCGCATTTTGGCCTCTAAGCAGTATTTTCTAGGTTAGCTATGAAATTATTTTTCAGAGTATCACCTTCAGTAACCCCCCCAACCAATGAAAATGACATCAGCTCCTAATGGCTTGATTTGTTATCATTGTCTTCCTTGAAGGACAGAATAATGAATAACTCCAAAAGTTAAGACAGTTTGGATAAGTTAGATTAAAAATATCAGCACATAAAAATGTATTTTTATCACATAGGAGTGATTAACCATTTCTCAGCTGGCACAAAATAATTGAAAAGCAGAGGAAACACAAACATTGATAGGGTATATAAGATATAAGCAAATATCAGAAAAATCTTAAGCATTTGGCTATTCAATTAAAACATTATTTCCTTGTCCAACCATAAATAAATAATTGCCCAAATGCTTTACCTCTCAGGTTTGTTATTCCACATACATATTTTACTTTTGCTATCTTTAATAGTTGATCTAAAACATATGATCTAGTTCCATGTTACTTGCCTGATACACTCTTGGGATTGGAAGTGACTTTAAACGTCCTTGGGTTCAACATTCCCCTTATTCCATGACACTCAACATGTATAGATATTGATATTTCTGACACCACTGACAGATCATTATTCTACCCTTCAATGTTTCCAATCATGGAATCGACAACTAGTCCCTGAGGATCAACCATGTAGATGAACTGGTCTAGGTGCTTGGATACATTCTGTAAATTAAATGAACAAAGATCTTTGCTCTCAAAGAGCTTACCTTCTAGTAGCTCCTGAAATGGAATTTACTACTCCCAAATTGTTTTACTTCATTTATTCAATAAGTAATCACTGAGTGTTAATATGTGTCAGAAATGCATCTTGGTATTGATGAACCAAAGATGAATAAAATACAGTAAGTCTCAGATCAATGTGGGAAAGTTATTCATATATTTAATGGGGTTTTTCTTCTCTATAATTATCCCTGGGTGTTTGGTTCTCTCTTCTAGTCACCCAGATGGAGTCTAATTGCTCTGCCTCAGGAAAGCCCTCTGGATGTATTCGCCTCTCTCCCACTTCCAACTTTTGTTTATTGGCCTTACATTCTCTAGACCTTTTCCTTCAGGTGCTAAGCACACAAATTACTTTAGGGACAAAGAATTTAAAGCCAATGAATGAATTGAGCTGCAAGGAGTAAAAAGACAGAATCACTGCTTCTCCATGGTTGGCTTCCATGTAAGAATGTAAAAGCAAAACACAGACATCTATATTTTAATGAGACATCTGCTCATATTGACACATACTAATTCAAATTTCTAAAAATCCCATGTGGGTTATACAAAGCAGATCAGAAGATGACAAGTTTGGAACCACAGCTTTAGACACTCTTCACATGATAGAGTTTTGACTGCTCGCTCCACAATGATAGCAAGTTTTTAAAATATTCAAGCTTCTTGATGTCTTCCCTGTAGTGAATTCCTCAGAATTGGCATCACAGTTTTACATGTGAGGGAACTGATACAAATACAGGGCTAAAGCATTGCTTTCCTGATTCAGACCCAGTTCTATTCACAAAACAAAAGAATGAATGAATATTTTGTGAGGAGAGGGGCTCACATCATATTATTTACTCATACATATTTTCAACCACCTAAATCTCCAGTTGCTATTAAACTCAAGCAACATTAATTAGTACTTATCTCCTTGGTGTTTTAGAATTTTATATTTTCACGTTCTAAGTTTTATTTTATTATATTTACTTCTGTGCTCTAGTTGGTCAAGTGCTTTTTGTATAATTATTTTGTTAATGAAAGCACTAGCTGTTCTCATTTTTGCCTCATCTATGGATTCGTTCCTTATACAATTAATGGCAGCAAAAATGAATGACAGAATGGTGAGTTGGAGAGACCAAAAGACTAAATATTTGGGTCAGTTACCAGTGGCTTCTCTCTAAACAGACATTGATTTACAAATACAGCCATTCAGTTATTACTTTTTTTAGGGGCATCATCAACTGCCTTTCTACATCTCAGTTGGAAACTTATACGGAAGATTTTGTCAATGCTTGCTGCAATCCAGGTAGACGGAGGGCATAGCACTCCTCTGGTATACTGGTCCTACAGGAAAACGAAATCAGTTTAAGCTGATATTCTTTACTGTTAGTGATCTAATACAAACTCCATATGACCACCATTTTCTTTTCTAAAAGCTCACAAGAAATTTTTTAACAATGTAATTTAGAATTTTATCTAAGACAAATCAATTCATCCAACCACCAATTCGACAACTGTTTACTGATTGCCTATGTTAGGCACTGGAAATGCAGAGACAGATGAGAATTCCTGCCTTTGTAATGTTTCCCTAGTGTGGGGCAAGAACAAATAAACAATATAAATAAGTGAACTGTATGGTAACTTAGACAGTTTCAAGTGTTCAGGAGAAAAATAAAAGAAGGAAAGCAGATAGAAAGTCTGGAGGGTAGAAATGGGGGTAACTTTAGACAGGAATCCATGGAAGTCCTCTAAGAAAGTAATATTTGCAGAAAGAATTAAAGGAAATAAAAGTAATATCCTATTTCCAAAGGATATAATTGTGGGGATTCACTTTCTTCCTCCTCCTGAAAATTTGAATTATTTGGTCCTATCTTTAATGAACTCTTAATGTATTTCCTCAAAGTCTTCAGCAAGTAATTTAACTTCTATGTGTCTCCTCATTTGTGAAATGGGCATGATAATAGCACACACATCATGCATTTATTGTGAAGATTCAATGAGACAAAGCATGTAAAGAGTTTATACAGAGCCTGGCACATGATAAACACAATATATTCTGCTACATGTTCCTGTATGCAATTCAATTAATAGAGAATTGACAAATTAGGAATTAATGTAACTATGCTACAGGCATTCTGTTGGTCAGGCAGGATTTTTCCCAGCATGTTATTTTCTCACTAAGTAACAACAGTCAAATGCAAATACACTAAGAAAGCTGAACATAGCACACTGGGACAGATGGGGGTGGGGTGGGGGGGATGGCATTATTCATGATGTATTTATTCTGCATACTTCCTTTTGCCTCCTTTTGGTCTCACACTTCGTCTTGGAAAAGCCTATTGCATGGATCACTTGGTTCTTTTGTCCATTTTTTAAATGTCTCTATAGAATTAATTAGAGAGGTTTAGTGATCACATCCAAAAGCTCTCTATGCCATTTCAATCACATCAGGTAGGCTTTGATGGAGGGGAGGTGGATTTCTTCACCACATTTAACTCCACTTCTTCCTTCCCATGTTTTTTCTACCCTTTCTAATCTGAATATATTATCTTTGGGGTATAGTCTATTTTATTGTCATGTGTCCAATTTTATTATGTGGCATGAATAAGTGAAGAGATTTCTTCTAGACATTGTTGAAAAGGCTGCAGATGCTTCCAATGCTGTGCATGCTTCATGTCCTATTTCAAAATTAGATATGAAGTGAACAATTATATTTTTATATATGAGTTGCAATAAGTAATTAAGAATGAAACATGGACAAATTGTTACAGCCCTGAGCCCTGATTCTGAGAATCAAAGAGAGAGCTTGGAGAATTGTGGGTGGTGTAAGGTTTAAAGCCTTAAGCTCATGCTTCCAAATGTGTTCAACATTAGATAAACCCTATTTTTTCTACATAAACATAGGTGCATCCACAAACAGCTTATAATCACCATATCCTAAGCTGACACATACCTTTATCCGTTGTAATTAAATACCAGTAAATGATATGAACTGGAAATGCCAAATAACTTGGGAACCATTAAAACCCCAAACTCATATACACCCATTGTTTTTATTTCTAAAACTTTATTTACTCAAGTGTAGATTTGAAGTGACATAAAGTTGCCTTTTGATGAAAGCTATGTAAGTTTTTTTATTCGGCATGAAGTATTTATAAAGATACAGTGAAATCTCATACTCTTTTAAAATAGTATGACATATAGATTAAATGTTTTCCTACAACAGATTGTAGCTAAGTAATGTGCCATTCTGAGATTAATTTTTAGTTCTAAACTCTTTATTTTATTCCATTTTATAGATAGTAATGATTTCTTAAACCTTAAAAATAAACAGTAGAAAAACATCCAATTATTAGTATGATCTAAAATAAACTCAAACTAAAACCTATTAATACTGTCTTTCAGTTCTATCAACAACAGCACAAAGTGTGCTTTGTATAAAACAAGGCTGTGAATTTACGACGCTTTGCTCCACATGGCAAAGTTAGGTATTTGTCACAGAGATTGGCTCGCAAAGCTGAACATATTTACCATCAGGTGTGTTACAGAAAAGGTTTGCTGACCCTGACCCCTGGTCTAGGATATAAATTAGCTTCGGAACAGAGTGCAGGCATTTTATTTCCTAACTGATGACTTGATCATGAAAAACATAAATTACAGCACTTTTAAAAGACTAATCACTCTAATTAAGAGTCTCCTTAGACCCAGGGTCTAAAAAATGGATAAAGAAACAAAAAGCTTTAATTGACATTAAAAATTCAACCTATATATATTTAGATGCTATAGATCTTCAGGCTACTGATGCTTAGAGCCACTAATAGAGATGTCACTGTGACAATGGTACAGGAAGGTAGGACTACTATGAATTTGACTATGGGTAGAAATTCTTGTATATTGATATACTTCCAAGAATTCTCAGAAAACCTCTAAAATGCATATTATACTAAAATAACATTTAAAAATACCCTCCTACAAATGCCTAGGGTAAATTCATAATCAAAATCTTAAAAGAAACCAGATAAGTTTTTGTAATGGGTCTATAATGGTGAGAAAGAACCTACCCTCCTCAGCAAGAACTGCATAAATGTGTACTTCTATCTTTTTAAAATGTATTTATTTACGATGCCACTCTAAATTTCTATTTTTTAATGAAGGAATTCTGTGTTGTCTAAATAAGACTTTAAATGATTCTATTTTATTCTATTTGGAATATTTCACTGAAAAATGAAAGTACTAAGTGGCTCTATAAGATAGCATAAGCTGTGAAACTGAAATAATAATCAGCATAAGGAAAGATAAGATGTTCAGAAGGATTCAGAAAACTCTTGATTTCTGCAACTGAGCCTTAGATAGTAGGATCGGTAATTCCAACTCTCCTCTAGGTGAGAACACATTTAAAGAATAAAATTGCTATAACCAAAGAATGACCTATTCTGTCATTGAAGCAAAAAGTGGTAGAGACAGCATTACTTTTTTGAGCCACATGGATATTGCAGATGCCATAGGCAGTTTTACAGCATGATATGTCTGCATAGGAGTCCTCTCATTAGGAAAATATTATACTCCCAAACAGGTAAAGACTAGATAATTGAAATAATTGAAAGGACAACTAGAATCCTATAGAAATATAAAATGATTCCAATTTTAGGAGCTACCAAACTATCTGCCCCATCCCTATTCTAATCTGATGTCTTTGTCTACCTGTGGGTCAAGATTTACCCATATATTGAGTCCAATTTCTACTTTTGGCTGCAATAAGGTTTGGAGTCTCTGCTCTTAACAACTTTGCAAACAAACTTCCCTCTTGCCTCTGGGACCCATGAGTGTTTGCCTAAATATATTGCCTGTATTCTGACTCTCTATTTCCTATATTCCTGGCCTAGGTCCCCTATTTCTGACTCCCTTAAGCTTCTACATCTGGTTTGGATCAATAAGAATTTCCTGACTGCAAATTTTTTAAAATATATTTTATTGATTATGCTATTACAGTTGTCCCAATTCCCCTCATTCCCCCCTCTGTCCAGTACCCCCTTCCTCCAGCAATCCCTCCCTTAGTTCATGTCCATGGGTCATGCACATAAGTTCTTTGGCTTCTCCATTTCCTATGCTATTCTTAACACCCCCTGTCCATTTTGTACCTGACAATTATGCTTCTTAATCCCTGCACCTTTTCCCCCATTCTCCTCCTTTCCCTTACCAGCTGATAACCCTCCAAATGATCTCTCTATTTATGATTCTGTTCCTGTTCTGGTTGTTTGCTTAGTTTGTTTTTTAGATTCAGTTGTTGATAGTTGTGAATTTGTTGCCTTTTTAATGTTCATAGTTTTGATCTTCTTTTTCTTAAATAATTCTCTTTAACATTTCATGCAACAATGACTTGGTGATGATGAACTCCCTTAGTTTTACCTTGTCAGGGAAACACTTTATCTGGCCTTCCATTCTATTTTTTTTATTCACTTGTTTATTTTATTTTATTTGGTATATTTTATTGATTATGCTATTACAGTTGTCCCATTTTTTTCTCCTCTTTATCCCCTCCACCCTGCACCCCATCCAATCATCCCCATGCCTTGCCTGTCCATTCTAAATGATAGCTTTGCTGGATAGAGTAATCTAGGTTGTTGGTCCTTGCTTTTCATCATTTTGAAAACTTCTTGCTAGTGCTGTCCAGCCAGCAAAGTTTCTTTCAAGAAATCAGCTGACAGACTTACAAGAACTCCTTTGTAAGTAACTCTCTGCTTTTCTCTTGTTGCTTTTAAGATTTACTCTTTATCTTTAACCTTTGGCTTTTTTAATTATGATGTGTCTTGGTGTAGTCTTCTTTGAGTCCATCTTGTTTGGGATTCTCTGTGCTTCCTGGACTTGTATGTCTATTTCTGTTACCAAATTAGGGAAGTTTTCTTTCATTATTCTTTCAAATAAGTTTTCAGTTTCTTGCTTTTCCTCTTCTCCTTCTGGCATTTCTATGATTCAGATGTTGGTATGTTTGTAGATATCCCAGAGGCACTTTATACCATCCTTGTTTTTTTGAACTGTGTTTTCTGCTTGCTGTTCTGGTTGAATGCTTATTTCTTTCTTATGTTTCAAATCATTCATCGGAATCTTGGTTTTACCCCCTCCACTGTTGGTTCCCTGTAGATTTTTCTTTATTTCAATTCATGTAACTTTCTTTTCTCCCTGGGTCATTTTTATGCTGTTGCCATACTCTGTGAGTTCTTTGGGCATCCTAATCACCAGTGTTTTGAACTCTGTCTCTAATACGTCAGTTATCTCCATTTCATTTAGTTCTTTTTCTGGGGTTTTATTCTGTTCTTTCATTTGGGCCATATTTCTTTGTCTCCTCAATTTGGCAGCCTCCCTGTGTTTATATATGTGTATTAGGTAGAGCTGCTTTGGCTCCCTTAGTAGCATGACCTCTTTTAGAAAAAGCACCAGTGAATTATGTGGGGTGGTGCATTAGGTAATCTCCAGGGGGGGGGCAATGTGCTTCAGGGCTTTGTGGCTCTGTATGGGGGAAGGATTTGGGGATGCAACAATGCTGCTGCCTGGTTTCTGGATGTTTGTCTAGTGCTTGCTCTGTTTCCAGTTACTTCACTTACTCCATGTACATGACTGGTGCCCTTCCAGCTGTTGCTCTGATGCTGAATCCCAGAGAGGATGGGTCTGCATACATTCTAACTCCATGTGGGTCCTTTAAGTAAAGTCTCCCAAATGCCCAGCAGTTTCTTCTGCCACATCAACTCCCAGTAGTTTTTATAGCCAGAAGTTTTGGGGATTTATCTTCCTGGTGCTGGATCCCTAGGCAGTGTGGTCTGGCCTAAAGCTGGAATTCCTTGCTCCTGAGGTATTCCTCCCGATTTGTATCCACCACGCATGAATGTGGGGCTGCCTATTCCACTGCCTCTCCATGCCACACCATGTTTCTGTGCCTCTTCACCCATCTCTGTGTCTCCACCCCTCCCACCCGTCTGGACGAATGTGGCTTCTTTAAATCCTTGGTTGTCAGACTTTTATACAGCTTGATATTCTGATGGTTCTGGATGTCATTTGTTTTGAGGTCTAGTTGTAGTTTTTTTCTGTAATTGTGCAAGGAGGCAAAGCATGTTTACCTATGCCTCCATCTTGACTGGAAGTCCTCTATTCCTATTTTGTAACCACCTATGGCATAGAGTGGCTGGGTACCTATTCATCCATCTCCTCTACTTCCTCTGAGCCCAACTTTTTGAACCACATAGAATTCTGACTTCTGGTTCTAATTTTCTATCATCATTACACATTTCCATAGCATTTTGATTCCTAATCTCAAATTCTTATCTATACTAAGGTCAACAGCTTTTGGCCAAGACTAATCTTCTCTTATGCCCACCTTCCCTTCTACATGTTTGCCTTTAATCACTTGACTTATGCAAGCCCTGGTTTCTGATTATTGTCTAGTCTTAACATGCTGAAGCCACAGTCACTCTATTCAATATCTGACTTCCATTCTGCCAAATGCATTACTAAAATGTGGTAACTATTTTTTGGGTACTACTTTGGGTACAGTGTGTGTGAGCAAGCATCATGCAGGTGTCTGTGTTTAAAATTCTCACAAAAGTCTAGTAATGTGTACATCATGTTTTTCATTTTATAGACAGCAAACAAGAAGCCCACAAGTACACCAATCTGCCCTAAGCCATAAAACTAATAAAAGTTAGAAGATGACTAATCCTTTTTCTGTCTGGCAATAAAATTATTTTGCTTTTACATAGGTGCCCCTCAATAAATGCTACCTATTGTTATTCCTACCCTTATGTAGTTTCTCCTATGCTGATTCTGGCTTAGCCATATGAGGTCTGTCTGGAAAAAGTCCAGCCATTGTTAATATAAAAAGAACAGTTTGCATGACATAGATGTAACCTGTAGCCAAGGAGAGTGGACTGGAATGCACATGCGTGAACAATCATGCCTTCACTGTACTAGTCACTGGGGATAGTAGACACCATTGAATGAGCATGTGTACTGTGTGGCCATTGTATTAAAAATGACTGAGTGAGTAGAGCAATGAATCTGCATCAAAGTTTGCGTTAAGCTTGAACATCCCTCTGTGGAAACTATTTGGAAGATTCAGAGGGCTGCAGCTATGGGCAACTGGTGACTGGCAGCTTCATCACAAAAACACTCCCACTCATGTATCACTTGTCATGCAGAATTTTTTTGTGAAACATCAAATCACCCAGGTAACTCTGCCCCCCCTAACAGCCTAGATTTGGTGCTCTGAGGTTTCTGGCTTCTCCCAAAACTAAACTCACCTTTGAAAGGGAAGAGATTTCAGACTATCAATGAGATTCAGGAAAATATGACAGGGCAATGATGGTGACTGGGACAACTGTGTGAGGTCCCAAGATGCCTACTTTGAAGGGGACAGAGGCATCATTGTCCTAAGTACAATGTTTCTTTTATCTTCTTCCATAAATGTCTCTATTTTTCATATTACATGGCTGGATGCCTCTGGACAGACTCATATGTCTTGCTTTGGCTAAGGGGACATTAGCAAATATAATACAAGCAAAAGCTTAATAAACATATTCACACTGGGTGGGCCTTGTTTATTTAAAACGCCTGCTCTTGGAGCCAGCCACTACATGCAAACTCTGACCAATCTGAGTCTGCTGTGAGGATGACCAAGTTTATTATATGTATTAATATAAGCCATGTAGTTGAGCTTAGAGGTGCCAGGTATGTAAGTGAAGTTTTCTTGGGCCTTCCAGTTAAGAAAAGCTACTGACAAAATGCAGCCAAGTGATTGTAACCTAATTAGTGCCAAACAAAGCAAACACTTTCTTAGGAAACCCCTACCTATAATAAATAATAAAGCCACCAATTTCAACCCACAGCTTGCTGGCTTAGAAAATATAATTTTTTCTCATTCTTAGCTCCTCCAAATGGCAAAATGTTCTCTGAGTAAGAAATAACCTCTAATTAAAACAAGAGAGCTACTAGTAAAACATGGCCTCTGATAAATATTAAATGAAAAAATGTGGTAGTAAAATATCTCTTAAAACTCTTGAAAGAACCATTCAGATAGAAGATAAAAATTTCTAAAAATCTTAAGGATATTGCTTCATAGCACCTTGACCCTCAGTCTAAAGTAGAGAAGTGTGTGTCTTGAAGAGGTTATGGGAGTAGATTGTGCTTAATGGAACGGCATATAATTGGATATATGAGAAAACCACAACATTTTTAAAGGAAGTAGCATCTTGCACAAAAAGGGAGAGAGGCTGGGCAAAATGAAAAGAGTTCTCCAATTGTTTACTGTCATTAAAAAGGTTGAGAAAGCTACTCAGCTATGAACATGGTCCATTTCTTATGGAAAAAAAAGATGACTTAGAAGACACAACCAAGAGTAACTGAGAACAGTCAAGTAGAAAAGCAAATTTAGAGAACTGGGGCCTTTTCAAGAAACATTCCCTGTCCCTAGATTTGAGGCAATTGGTAACATGTTCGCCGTTAGATTTCATAATTGCTACGAAACAGTGACTGTTATGTGCCTCCCATTCCCCTTCTTCTGAATGGCCAACTCTTTTGCCAGAGATACAATAATAATTGTCTCATCATTGTGTGTTGTGGGGAGAGGGATGTACAGATTATATTAATCTTTTAAAAGATCAAGATTTTGAATAGAGAGAAGCTATACCTGAAGAGCTTCAACTTCAGATGTGTTTAATTTAGATGATAAGATCCTGGACCTAGAACCTGAAAACTAATGTATAATGTGATGAAACTTTCAGAGAAGAGACATGCAAAATGTGGCCAGAAGGAAGACTGCGATGCTAGTCACTAACAATTCCTACCCTCCCTATCCATGTATGCTGTTCCTCATATCATGAAGTTGAGTCTATTTTTTTCTTTCCCTTGACCACAAGATGAGACTTGCAACTCGAATAATGTCCTAGGACTTCTGAGTCCAGGCCTGATAGATTCTACTTTCTCTCTCTGTGTAGCCAGCTCTCATGTTGTAAAGAACCTTGGCTGGACTCTTCAGCACATGGAGTGTTTGATGGTGACACTTATGTGTTAACCGGGCTAGGCCACAGTACCCAGATATTTGGTCAAACACATCTGGATGTTGCTTTGAAGGCATTTTTTACATGAGATTAACATTTAATCAGTAGACTTTGGGTAATGCAGATTTCGCTCCATAATTGTGTGAGACTCATTCAAGTATAGAAACACTTAATAAAATGACTGATATCCCTGAAGCCTGCCCTAGGACTTGAGTTGCAACATCAACTCCTCCTGGGTCTGCAGCTTGGGAGCTCACCTCCATAATCACTTCAGACAATTTCTTTAAAATCTCTCTCTCTCTCTCTCCTCCCACTCCCCATCCTGTTAGTTCTACTTCTCTGAGGAACCCTTACTACCTCAGAAAGAGGAAGAGAGACCATATAGAGAAGCCATGAGGCAGAATCGGCCAAGTTGATACCACGTGAAATAGAAGAATCACCCAACCAATCCCTGCCCAAATATCTGACCTAACAAATAGTGAGGAAAACCCTAATTATCACTGTCATTTTGGGGTTCATTAAACAGCATTAGGTAAGTAAAACATCTTTACTTCCAGCCACTCGCTTTTCTATCCTAGGCATGAGCTTAATCTTTCTCAGAGCTTCAGCTCTGAGGAGAGTCCAAGGTCAGCATATAACTGGGAATTTGCCAGTCTCCAATCAATAAAGCCCCAATTTCATTCAAACCAATTATTTGGGGTCATGTTTTCCTCTATATAATAAACATTTTGGAATTTTTACTAGATAGGCCAGGTATTATAAACTTCTTATAGCTTCAGCCTTCACTTAAAGGTCTATTTATAAAAATAGGAAAGGGGAGTAAACCCAGACAAAGATACTTTAAGGGGAAAAGGAAATTCAGCCCTCAGCCCTTTCATTCAAAGACTTATTGACCCCTAGAGTCTCTAATCCACAAAAAATTCAGAATTGGAGTCATTGGAATGCAAAAAGGTGTCACCAAGTCACTCAGTGACATGCAACAAAAATAATTGGATACAGCTTAAGAGAACAGTATTTGTGAATGGGCTCAGCCACAGAAGCCATTGAGAACCAAAGAATAATGAGGTCAATTCAGTCTTGCCTATCCCTGTTCAAGGAAAATGTCACACTGTAGCTACCTTGAGACCCAGGCTCAGGGCACAGGCAGCACTAGAACATGCGGCAGACAACAAGAGTGCAGGGTGCTGTGCAAAGCTGCTCAGGATAGGAATTCACTGTCATTTTGTGTATGTAATCCATCTGTTAGTGCAGAACATAACACATTCGAGGGTATGTTTATTTATGTAAAGAATGCAAATATTATACCCTTATTAACATACTGGATGAAAGGCTGAAGTCATATTTCAAGTCAGTTTTCTGGGACTCTGTGACAGATGCAAGAGCACAACATGTACCAAGTATACTTGTTAGTAACCCTTCTGTAAGTCTAGACATTACTATTTTCTCTCCTCCCCCTGCTGCCTCATCTCCCCCGCCACCACAAAAAATAAAAAGAACAGAAGCAGGCTATCTTACATGTGTTCTGACAGTGGACCATTTCAAGTTCATTGTCAAGCACATGTTAGCACTGAACTTTGAACTTTTTTGTATAATTAAGAGGACCATATATCTCTCCCCTGTACTCCTGGAGCTGTGTTAATGGCTGCTGTCCTGTAGTTGTGGTTTTTAGATAACTAAACTAAAGCTTTCAGTTTAGATATCTAAAGATATCTAAAATGAAAGTAATTATGGGAGTGGTTCTGATAACTTCATTCTCCCTCAGATAAAGATTCTTTTCCCAAACTGATTTAACTTAGAAAATGGCATAAACACTTTCCTCAGATTCCCCTGCTACCGTATCTTCTCCTAGGTTCTCTCTAATTCTTTGAAATAACAGTAAAGTCACAGTGTTTATTGAATTTTTATAACATGATAAATTTGCAGTAGGAGACAAGGAAAATTAACTGAAGACATGGAGAGTACCTAGACTCAAGAATTTTACAGTCTTTTAGATAAGGCTTTAAAATGCCTTCCTTTAATAATACTCCACTATAAAATGTGCAAAACAATGATGGCTGAAACTTTCTGCCATACTTACCTCCTGTTATTAAAGACGGAGACAGCAAGTGAAGTTCCTGAGAGCAACGCAGCTCTCTTTTTTAAGAAGTCATAGTTATACCCCGACATTTTCCTTCTCTTCTACACATAGTTGCAAAGCTGACAAAATCCACATAAATGTGTTCCTTTGCTTATACTGGCCCCTCATTCCTATTTGGTAATTGCTGATTTCTGCCTTAGTTGACTCCCTATAACATAGTCCGAAGTGGTCACTGCAATTCATTTCATTCTCACAAGGTACTTCTTTTGTTTCCCTGGTCCTCTAGCTGGTAAGGTATTTCTTTTTTTTATTATGTGGAAACCATTAAAGAGGCTATAACTATTTCAAAAATATCATGTCCTCATGCATCCTCATCTCATCCCTCCTTCTGGTGCTGATTCCTCAGCACACCTGTAATCTCATCCCCACCTGTGATGCTCAGAGACATTAATGCTCTCGGGGCTGTCCCTTTCTATCTCGCACAGAAAGGCAGTGTGATGGAATGGTTAAGAGGCAGCCTTTGGAGATACACCTTCTGGGTTTACATTCTGACAGCATCACCTGTATGATCTTGAGCAAATTAAATAACCTGCCAGTGCCTTAGTCACCTTATCCAAACTATGGATAACAGTGGATGTACTGATTGGTTTGTTATGATGTTTAAGTTAGTTAAGGCATCTAGAACACTGCTTGGTATACATAAGCACTCAAATATCGTTAGCTATTATCACCTCCAATGCTACTTAAATGCTTTCTCTGCCTCAACTGTTTTCTTAATCCTTCCATGTCCTTAAACATCTGTGCTTTTTATGTTTATTACATCAATGCTACACTCCCCATGCCTCTTTCTGTTCTCTTTCTTCACTTCTCCACCGACCACTTCCTCCACTGTAAACCTTTCTTCCTGCTTCAGCTGCATCACTCTGGGTGCTTCTGATTTCTCTTTTATCTCTCAGCCTTTTTCTAAGCTTCTCTGGGTACTTTCCATCCCTCCAATCCTAAATTAAGGTGTTCCCTGAGGCCTAGATCTACTCTCTCTGCACCTCTGCTTCTCCTGCTGGGATGCACCATGAGGCTGCGCAGTGTGCAAAAGCACGCCTACAGCCTCGGGGAGAGTACACTATGTTTGAGTATCTTGGCTAGTCATTGCATTAATTTTTTTTGTTTCATTTTGTTTTGTTTTGCTAAAGTGCCCTTAGACACAAGCAGAATCCTACTTTTCAGCAAATACAAGTCAAATACTACGAGGTCAGCATGTTTTAATTTTAACCCCCTAAATAGAAAATATCTACATGTAGTGAGTGATTGGAAAACATGGTACTTTAGAGTTGTTGGAGAACCAAATGTCACTAATATCTTAAGTGGCTTAAAGCGAAATTACACACTACTGTGATTTCAAAGAGGAAACTAATAATTCCCAACTATAGTACTAGTGCTTCTCTAGAAGAGTAAGTATCTTTTGAAAAGACAAGAATGTTCTTTTTAACAACCTAGCATGTTTTCTTCATTTCATTTTAGACTGAACACGCACACACACAGGCACATACACCACTGGTTCCCATGAATTGGTTAAATTTCCTACCAAAAATGGACTTGGACAATTGTTCTATTTACAAACATAAAACTATGTTCAGTTATATTTCCTCTTGAAGTTAGTCTGAAAATAGCAACAAGCCTAGAGATTCTGACTTTAGAGAACTAGCGTGTCACTATCTATTGCTTTAAAATATATTTATTTAAAATTATGTTTTCAGATGGAAATATTTAGAGATGGTTACAAACAGTGATGTTTGGAGCAAAAGCTTGTAAGTGGTAACAATGGAAATGATAAAAAATCAGAGCTATCTTGAAGCAGAAGGTATATCACAGGGAATTTGGTGGCTCAAAACGACACAGCACAGACCCCCATTACAACAGGGGAACTCTAAGTGAGTACAGCAGTTGGCTACAAATTGGTCAGGTGTGTTTTAATGCTCATTTAAAATCTAGGTTTTTAATCACTAGAGAGATGCAAATAAGCCTCACTGGAAGCCACTGAGTTGAAAATCCTGAGAAAACAGCTCCATGAAAACACCTCATTTACTATATAATATTTTAACCGATTTTGAAAACTGTTTGAAAGTTAAAAAGCAAGAGAGAAAAATGGTGGAGATGTGCAGTGCTTCAAAAGCACAATCAAACAAGCAGAGAAAAATTGCTTGAAGCATCATCAAGATAACTTTCAAATCAGTGAGGGAGGGAGGACTGAGACATGGGCAGGCTGGCGGTGCAGAGCGTGGCTGGTCAGGTTGAATCTGTTTTGATTCAAAAGAGGCAGTTGAGATAATAGCGGTTATTTTTATAAGGCAAAGCATCATTGAATAATCAAGAATCTGAAGGTAAAATGGGGATAAAAACACAGATACAAATGATAAAACTACTTCATTTGTCCTCTACACTTATAGTCTATGCAGGCATGTTTTTTGCCTAAGTACTTAAAGGTAAAACTTGCATAGAAATTTTCAACAAGATTTAAGCATTTTAGTTAGCATGATATTAACTAGGAAAAAATGATGGATTCACATCTATACTAAGCAAACCTTTGGAAGCACTAGTACGCATGAAAAACACTATGCCCCTGACTACTCCAGCAACCAATGACTTTAGTAATTTATCCAAAAGTATTTCTGAGCTCCTGTTGTGCCAACCGCTATGCTATATCCTGGGGATTCTACTCTGAATAAAGTGGATATAGTCCCATCCTGACAGGGCTCACATTTACCAAGGGACGGCTTCAAAAGTTTGGGTTTATTTTCTTGATTTTTCTAGAGGTGTTCAATAACTTAGTAAAACTGCATGATCTTGAAAATATAGTATTATTCATATCTATTATTTTATATAAAATTATAATAAAATGAGAAGAGACTTAGAAAACTTTCACTACTACCTAGATATCTAGACGCACTCTTGCTAAAACATCCAAAAACAAAAACAAAGCCAAAACACAGTACTCATGGTTAGTTTTCTAATTTAGCTGTAAGTTAGTTTATGTCCATGGGAATAACAGAGACCATGATAAAAACAAACAGAAAGCCTACATATTATGGGTTAATTTCCTGTTTACACTTATAACAAATTGTAGATCACATGGGTTTGTTTCTTTAGCAGATTTATTCCCACCCTAAGTGTGAACATACTTATTCAATTATTGCAAAGGAAAATTATGGTGACTGTTTTTATAGAGTGTGACAAATTGTAGCATGGGACAGAAGTTTGAGAGTTGAATGGAGATATCAGAATGTGAATAATTTGAGGCTCCGTTCATTTACATGTGACAAAAATTGACTAATGCTGTCATTAGTCACAAAACAAAGATTATTGTTCATATTTATTTACTAAAATGGCCTTTTTGAATATTTCCATAAGAGTATAAAAAACTAACCAGTGGATCAGAGACTCCCTATATCCACTCCACAATAGACAAGTGAGTCAACAACTCAGCAAGTAAATGAAGTCATTAAAATTTTTGGTGAAAGCAGCCTGACAACATGACACCATCCTTTCATTTGTGATTCTCAGTTGCTTCTCCCATGGAATTCCCTGTACATGCCTCATGTCTTTAAAAATTATTTTCCAAGTACCCACACATACTTGTGAATTTGTTTCCTAAGAACAAGGCAACACGAAGACCGGGAAGAAAAAAACATATGCTGAACCCAATGTGTGTACTTAGTTGTCTTTAATTCAGTTCAGTTATGTATGAAAGAAACTCAGTGAATCAAATCTAGGGGGTCATCTTTTGGTCATCACTCTCCTTCAATACATGCATCCATCAGCTATTTTCCTTCACCTATTTTCCCAGGTTTTACCTCTGGCCCCATGCAACCCATTTTCCACACAGCAGGAAGAAGAATCACTTAAAAATCTAAATAAGATCATTAATCCCCTTGCTTAAAGTCCTTGATACTTTGCTGTGGCATTTAAAATAAAATCCACTTCTTGGCTCACTCTTTCAACTACCTTCTGTACCATAACTCCCTGGCCTTCCTTTTGTTCTCATAGTAGCTTCCTTACATGCGAAGGTCTTTACACATACAATTTTTCTTTGCCCAGGTGATTTGTCCCACAGCTCTTAGCTGGACTATATCCTTCTAGTTATTCTAAAGCTTCTTTGACTACACCCTCTCACTCCCCCACCACTCTGGATTTTCTCATTATGTTTGCTTCCATCATAGTACTTACCTTCTGAACTATCTTGTCCATTTATTGAATTACCTGCCTATTGTCTGTCTGCCGCTTACTACGTGATAAGCTCCAAGATAGGCTTAACCTGTTTCAGTTACAGGCATATCCCTAGGGCCTGAAATGGTGTCTCATTCATGCTGAGCACTAAAAAAAAAAAAAAAGTTTAAATAGCTGAATCTCAATATAGCATAAACTTATCAATAAATGAATCAGGAATAAATTTAAGCATGACTAGATTGTAGAGTAGAATAAAGAATCTACACATTAAAAAAAAAACACATGATACTAAAGAATATTGTATTGTACTTTATGCCACCAAATAACCTGGATTAAAACTTTGGTCTCTTCTATTGTCCTGAGATTGTAAATGTGTTAGAAAATTCTGAAGATCTGGTCTCTGTACTCTTTCTGATATATGGCCTCAACTGTCATTCATTTCTAAGCAGAGGATCCTTAAACATTTCTCTTCTCTCTCATGCTCTACCTGCCCAAACACATCATCATCCCTCAGAGTCAAATCTTCTTCCTCTGCTCTATTGGGATGGCATCCTTCAAAGAATTCTCTTTGCCTCTTTTCTCTATGATCTGTCTTTTATCCCTTCCCTTCAACAAGCACCTTGGTAAAATTCTTCAAGTTGGTCCCTTTGTTTCTACAGTCAACACCTTGAGTCAGAAGTCCCTCATTACTTGCCTAAACTATAATTAAACTTTTCTAATTGGTCTTCTTTAGTGTAATTGTTCCCTACCTCTAATCCATCTATCCCTAAATCATAACTCTATTTCATCCCCTAACTCAGAACCTTCTATGGTTACCACTGGCTACAGAATGTAATCTCAATCTCTTAGCATAAAAATGAGCACACTCCATAAAATGACCTTGATAGTATTTACAGTTTATAATCCTCAACCACTTTCCTTCCACATTTATTTTGCATTAAAAACTCTTCATGACTGAACATTATTCAAACAGCTTCAGTATTTGTTTCACTTCTCATTTTTACTCTCAATAGTATCTCTGCCCAGCATGTCCTTCCCATTATCTCTGCACTTTTGGTACTTTATACATGATGATCTGCTGAGTAAATAAGCCCCTGTCTTTCTTTCAAGGCCAAGCCAATGGCAAATTATCCATGAAATCACCCCCAGTCCATCGCATCAGATTACTCTCTTCCTCTAAGCATTTTTTGCACTTGATAGTTGTATTTTAGTATATTGCACATACTCTACTTTGGAGCAAAACTGATTGGGTACATATCTGTCCTTCCCATGAAATTAAAATTTTATTAATGGATAGGACTGTTGTTAATCCCTTAATAATTCCTCTATAGTACCATTTAAGTAAATTGAAGGTGATTGTTAAAATTAGGATGAGGGTGAAGTGTTTGTGGCAGTGGTGGTGACAGTGAAGATGTGGCAGATGAGTTGTGTATGTGATAGAGAAGATCCCAGTATCATCCTCAGTGATGTGGAAACTTCTCAAACTATGAATGAATAATATTTTCCATTTTTGGCCACCTAAGATCCCTAACGAAACCAGGCATATGCACCAAGAAGCTCTTAGACCATGAATGTTGGTGATATAATCATTCCAATCACCATTAATGATTAAAGTGCTTGGTTAAAGCATTAGTCAAGATTCAAAAGCAATTGATCTAATTAGTTCCCATATTCTAAAGCCCTCATCACACATCTTCCCAAACTGTGCTGAAAGAGTTGGTCAATACCCAGGGTCAATAGTAGAAAACTCCAAACCAGATATTTCTAGCAAAACATTCATTCCTATACTCAGATGAAAAATATCTGGTCACATTTTGAAGTTAGCATAAACCAAACTTTAAACACCTATGTAATTTTAAAATAAACATATTCCACAATCAGATTTTGCTCATAATGTGACATCTTAAAATTCAGTATTTTGTCAAAAAGGGTTATAAAATAATGTAGAACATGAAGATGTAGTAGACAATTCAGAACCCTTTACATTTTATTTCTGAAAAAGAGGATATTTCCTTATATTCAGGGATATGTATCTTCCTTGACATCTTTAGCATATTTTGAAATTTATTTGCAGAAATGGGTAGAGAAGATTACTACTCACGATTAAAGAAACTCTGCTTTATTCCATAGATACTAGAAGAAGACATATTTAACAAACATTAATTAATGAGTAAAAAATTTTTTAAAGATCTTTCATGTGGCAAATAGATCTTAAAGGAGATTAAACCTTGCAGGGGCTATTGGCTCTCCCACCACCACATCACTTTCAATCCCATCCTGCCAGTGTAGAGTAAATGAAAACAAGAACCATGGAAATGCAGGAGCCAAAGAAATTGCTACAGGCCCACAGGCTGCTGCGGAATTCCAACCAGCAGCAATGAGAGGCCCAAGGATAATATACACATTCATTCTCCCTCTAAATATATGTTTGAATCAAAGCTGAAGTGCGTTTCAGTCAGCCAATCCTGCCTCATGAAAAAATGTATACATGCTTGTTGCTAAACCGCCAAGCTTTTTATTGAAATTACACATTTAAAAATTGTAAGGTATTTACAGCAAAAATATTTAACTACCAAAATACCTACTCAAATTATACCAAATTTTGATCTATAATGAGGCTAGATAAAAGCAAAAAAGTATACCTTACACTAAGAGAAATGATCTATCATATACTACAAACTAATAAAACTGAAATTATTCAGCTCATAGAAAGAACGGTCAAAACCTGATGCAATTATATACAGAGAAAAACTGTATGATAGGCTACCAGTGAAGTTGAAGCAAATCATGAGTAAGAATAATAAAAATCAGCTTTATTTTCTGGCTATTATCTTGAGAGGCTATAAGGAAGCATTTTATTATCATCTAGTTAGTGAACAATGCTACAAATTATGTTTTTAATAAAGTTTAGAAATAGAATAATTTAGCAATTTTGGGAAATACAGTAAAGTCTTACTATATATTAAGCTATAGTTAGGAAAAATGTTGATCTTTGAATATAATATACAATAGAATTAATGATGTACTGGAGAGAATACAAATCTATTGCTCTTTCAACTGTGGTAAGTTGATGCTTATTCATCTCATCTGACCAATGTATATAGTCACACTGAATAATTTAGGCTTTTTACTTTAGTAAAATCATGTAATTTCTACTTCTCTATAATGTTCGTATCTGTAGAATTGCAATATAATTTGTTTTAACTTCTCCTTGAGGACCTCAAAACACTCCATTTTCTAAGACATTTCATAACTAAAAAGAGAAAGATAATTTAGAGATTAATTTGTTTTAAATAGGAAAGATGCTCATTCTCATGATACGTTATTGTTGTGTCATCTAAAAACACATTTTGAGCTTTAGAACAATACAGACATGTATTCAAATCCTACCCCTTCTAGGTAAATCTCTGTGTCTCTCTGAGCTGGATCCTTTAACTGTACAATGGAGGTTAATTTACTGAATAAGATAGCTGTTAGAAATAAGTGAGATAACATATGTGAAACAACTGCCTTAGAGCTTTCCGTTGAGTAGTCGTTTAAAAATATTATTTGTCCTTTTGCTACTTAGTCATAGGTCCTTTTAGGTGAGGATGTAAAGCAAAAGATATTGCATAAACACATGAAACTTTGTTGCTGTTCAGAACTTCTCATAAAGAAAAACTAGATCCTTCTTTGAAATCCATACTGCATATTTTGAAGAACTTCAGTCCTTCTTGCAAAATCTTTGTCTTTGAAGTTAGGTGAGCATAAAACTTAGTATGGCATCATTCCGTGGCTAAGCTGTGGTTGTTACCACCAAATAAAACATCTCTGTATCATAATCCGACTCTCCTAAAAGTGCCATTGTGATGGGAAAACATCTCCAGATTTGGCAAAATGAATGTCTGAGTCTAGGGTTGCATACAGTCTCTCTCCTAATACACTTTTAATTGTGTTTATACTCACTGAGACCTACATGTCCCTGGTAAAGTACCTCACCTTTCAACTGTGCTGCTTTTAGGAAAGCATTAATTTTCCTGGGGAGACTGTAAGTGTTTCCTTCATGTCAAAATTCTTCCTTGGGTTGTATAATGAGAACCAAAACACAGGAATCCCCAACATTTTATCTACAGTGTCTGGTAATCACCTAATAAATGATCATTGTGGGTTTAGAAGAGTTTTGCAGTAGGAATTCCAAAGGAAAGCTATTCAAACCTCTCTTCAAAAGTCAATGTTATTGGTTCTACAAGAAGGAAGATGCCTTGATTATCCTACCACTGTTATCTAGAGATTCAAAATATGCTTTCAAAAAGAGTGAATAAGATGGTGGATTTTATGTTATGAAATTTTCACCATCATAAAGAGTGAATGATACTGAGCTAGCTATACAATATCACTGTTAAAAGTCAAGTAATTGCCATATCCTTAGCCATTAACCTTGGTATTAATTAATTTCATCCACCTGACAGGCAGATGTTCCCTTCATTCTTGATAACACTCTAAGGACTTACAGATTCTGCCCATCAGCATGTTGAAAACTGGTGTGGGCTTTTCCAGAGGGGACGTTTTCAAACCACCTGGATGAGTCAGAGGGTCATGTCAGATCACAGTCGTCAATACCATTTATAGACTCAGTGCGGTCAAAGTAAAGCATAGAAACAAATTTGGCAGTAGGCATGTGGGAAAAAGAAACAGTTTGCTCCTAGTTTTATTTTTCTCCAATAAAAATATTTCTAAGGTGTAGTTCTTGGATGAAATAAAAATAATACATATTGTTAGCTCAGAGTCCTTTTCATGATAAAAAAAAACTAAAAGGTTTTGTTTTTGTTTTTATTTTACACATAAAGAACTACAATGTTTCAAAGGCACTCAGGACTCCTTTCCTCACTAGCAGAATATATCTTGTAAGTTCTTGTTCTCCCTCTCAGAGGATTAAGTAAACATTTTTTGGAAAGAGAAGTTGTGGGAAGGCAGTAAAGTGACAGGTAGAGAGGAACAGGAAGGAAGAGCATATACACAGCAGCAAGGAGCATACAGATGAAGAATAGTTCCTGGGAAGGTAAAGAGTCCGGTACTGTCAGAAGGTTATAGGTGGCAAATGCATTTGTTTCCCATTGCCTCTATTCTCTTACAGTTCCAAGGGTAAGAAGTCCCAAATTAGCCTTACAGTGCAAACATCAAACTGTCTCAGGCCTGGTTCCTTCTAGAGATGCTGCGTGCAGTGGGGGGTGGGGAGGGAGTTGTTAATCCTTCCTCTCCCAGCTTCTAGAGGCTACCAACATTCCTTGGCATATGGCCATGTCACACCAATTTCTATTTCTATTGTCACATCTCACACCTTCCTGTCTCTCTCTTAAAAACCCTCTCATGGTTACATTTAGATCCTACCTGGACAATTGAGGATCATCTCCCGATCTCAAGACCCTTGAATTAATCACATCTGTAGAGTTTCTTTTGCCATATAAGATAATACACTCACAAGTTCCAGGACTATGGATGTAAATGTCTTTTGGGGCCATTATCCAGGGTACTATAGGTAGTAATAAAAGTTATGATATTATCTATAATTAATATGTGTTATTCATTACAGCAGGCACTTACATGCATTATATAGCCATCTTTCTCACTCTCTAAGAAGATGGTAATGATTAAGGATGAAATTTAAAATATTCAAACACTTGTACATCAGGGCTGCATAGCCCTTCCCATTTGGATTGAGAGAGTTACATGTGGCCCCAGGAAAGTGGCCTGAAAGGCCATGCTGTGCATATTCGAGAATATTGATAGCGTTGTCAGCCTCGGTCCCTGGTCATAGCTCACTAACCATGTCCTGGGGGAAGGCCTTCTGCTAGGTATTTTTACATACATTATTGTATTTAATCCTTATTTTAACCTTCTTGGGGAGAGATTTTATCTCTACAGATGAATAAGTGTGAGAGAAGTTAAATGACTTGCCCACATTCATACTGAAACTCACCATGATAGCCAGGAGCCAAACTCTACGGGACTATAAACTCCTTTTCCCTCTATCAGGTTAACCTGAGTCTTACTCAAAAATCTAAAATAACAATGCAACCTAGAGGTGCTTATGGATTTTTAACCAATGTGAGAGTCCATATAATAAGTTAGATGTTAGATTTGTAAAAATAATGCAGCAGGCCTGTCTTCAATGACAGAAGTCAGTGTGCAACATCTGCTCCCCAACAAAGGGGGTCCAATCATCTTAAATGACTGACTTAGTTCTTGGGATGGACCCAGAAAGGCTTATTCCAACCAGTATATTGCTAATGGAATCTAAGTGATGTCATGTGAGCCTCGCAAGCATGGGGCTTGGCACAAGAAAATCTGTTGCGGTCTAATATCCCTACCATGGCTTTCCCACTAGTACCACTATAACATTCTCAGATATTCAAACTGTGATTTTAAAGTGACACAACAGTCAAATTAATTATACCCTTTTCAATTTTCTAAGGTCTATAGAATTTAATAGCTACCAAATACATAAAACATTGACTGATGAGTTTTAAAGTCTGGCTAGAAATATTACAGTTCTCATCCTTCATCATTACTTGGAAGTGTATTCATTTTGTTTGATATGCATCAAGTGAAGTTATTCATGTGAACCTGACAGATTTTTGTTAGTTTTCTGAAAAAAATAATTATTTTTTAAAAATATGAGAATCACTAAGAGGTGTGAGGATGATGGGATGGGGCGCAGGGCAGAGCAGATAAAGGGGGGGGGGGAATGGGACAACTGTAATAGCATCTTCAATAAAATGTACCAAAAAATAACAAATAAAGTGGAAAAGTAACATGAAAAAAATATGAGAATCAACCACAGATTCATAAGATAAACTTTGCTTTAAATATTTCGAATAACATGTTATCACTGGTTCCATGAACTTATGTCCTCACAATCCACGCACGCGCTCTTTTACAGACACACAGCACGTAACAGTGTAAGGAGCCAGGAATCGGTGCCTACAAGTTATCACAGCGGGAAATTTTTGTTTATTTTTAGCAACATCTGGTCTCCTGAAATATGGTAATTCCTATATTTGAAAAGGAGGATATGAGCTTATCAGCACAGTGAATCACAGGAGCTTGAACAGGGTGGCTGATGGGATAGTAAAGAGGTGCTGGTAAATTTACACAGGTCATTAACATAATCATTTATTCAACTTTCTCTGTAAATTTCCGTGAATATATCCAAAAAGGCGTATGTACTCATATCTTCAAAATCTCATTAAAAACACTGGGGAATTTATAAAATTCACAGAATTTGGGGGAACAAAATGAACAAGCCCTGAGTCTCTTCTGTGACCTATCACTGAAGTTAGTGTCTCTTCTACCCAAAAGCCGCGACCAAGGCCTCTGTTGCCTAGTTGCCCTCATGTCCCCACAGGCCTTGGTGCCTACCTTTGTGGAGATAAATTAAATATAGTAAATGAACCCTGACTTGGACACCTTAGAGTCTATAGTTTTACTCAAACCAAACTGTGTTTATTTTTTGTAAATGGCCTTAGAATTTTATTCATGCCTTTGAGGGTAAGGGTAAGGGAAGGAGAGATGAGGAAAACATGAAACATATGCAAAATTCAAAATGCATATTTTTTCTAAGTATTTTATTTTATAATAAACATTAATGTCATCTCTGGCTGCAAGGAGGGCAACTTACTGTGAGATGTTACCAGAGACCAGAAGAACCCCGTGCACTTTCAATTAACTGCATGCTAGGTTAATGCAAGTAGGATGTTACATATTGTTCTCAATCACAGCACAAAACCAAACTAAGAATAAACACATGGTCACACTACCTTGTGTGTAGGGACAGGGAGAGAATAAGCCATTATAAAACCCTAAAGTTTAGGTAACCAGAGAATACTATAAGCATTATAAGTTAAAATGTTTAGCACCTATAAATTTATTTTTAATAGATGTATAAAGTACAGAACTGAAAAGCTAACTTGAACATTTTTCCAAACCATGCTCCTAACATTTCAATGGAGAAATAAAGAAAGAGCATTGTTATTTCCACTTTATAGGCACTAGCTCTTTGTGGAAAATATTAAGGCTTATAAATTATCTCTAATTTGTTTCTGTTTCAAATTAGAGATTAGTTCATTAATTTATAACTGCCTCTCACTAATACTTGTAATAAATCTTTCCTAGTCTGGGCCTATTTATTCACTCATTTACTCATTCATCCGTCCTGTTAATATTTATGAGCACCTACGTTGAACCAGTGTCTGTGCTGTGTCTCAAAATTCAAAGGTGGACCAGAGATGAAATACTCTCTGCCCTCAGAAAGTTTTTAGTGAAGCGGAGAAGACAGATATCAGAAAAATGATTCCAAATATAATTGATAAATTAATTAAATAAAATGGGTGTTATAAAGAAGACATATAGCACCTTAAAAAAGCATTTAAGTTCTATCCTATTTATGTACGATATATTTCAGCTGAAGAAATCAAAGCTGGTGCTGAAATGTGGAACATAAGTGGTCAGATTTTTTCTGACACTTTTTATTTTTAAAGTGATTTCTTAACACTAAAAGATCTTAAGATGACTACTTTGTTTTAATGTTATGCATGTTATTAAATTGACACAAAATAAAATTTTGTATAATATTAAACAAAAAGTGAAATATAAAAGATATATTATTATATTATTAATATCACCATAATTTTGAAGATTGGGGAAAAATGAGCTACTTTTTTTGGCGGGCCATATCTATTTTTAAAAAAACAATGTTCTTAGTATCTGTATCTAAGATGTCTGTGTCCCTAAAATCATGTAATCCTATGTTTTTAATCCACAACAGAATACTGATATGTAATTTATGGTTTTTAAGTTGCTTTCTAGGCTCATCAAAAACCCATAGATGCCCTTTCCTCAGCAGTTAAAACATAACAGCCACTATGAGGGACTTCTGCTACTGTTTCGAGGTTCCTTTCATTCTGTTTGGGATGATGACAAACAGAGTCAGTGGGAGCACAATGGCTGTTCAGGCTGCTCCACTTAACATTCTTGAACATACTATTTGTTGCAGAAGATAAATTCTGGTTAATTGTAAGTGTGATATTTTTATCATTTGCTTAGAAATACATTTGGAATGCCAAACCCCTCTATTTGCCAAACTGGAAACACTATGGGGGGCTCTAAACTCTTTCAAGTTGCCTGTCTTTATTTCTTGAGGTGAATTCTTTAAATTTCACAAGTATTAATACAAGAACTGAAGACCCATTTATCTATCTTTAGCTTCCATCAGCCACAAGTTTCATATTTTTTTAGGATCTAAGAAAAATTCTCACTGAGTTTTTCTAAGGTCTATGCCCTGCCAGGACAATGTTAGAAACATAATAATTTTAATGGTAACATTTGAAAATAACTGAATTATAAAATAATGAATACTCATCAAGACCTCTTCAGTTTAAAATATTCTGTCCTAAATAAGACTGTTTTGCTCTATCTCAAATGCTGTTCTCTTGCCTGGATATTTCTAGCAGCAGGAAACAAAACAAATTAAAACAAAACTGTAATAAACAAAGTGTCTAGATTTTTGTAATAATTCACAGAAAAAAAGCAACTCAACAAATATAAACAGATGATTACATATGTAAAGTCATTATCAAAGATTAATAAGGAGAAAAGGTTTCATTTGTTTAAGACATCACGAAGATCAATAACATCAATAAATATAGCCATATATTCTAAATTGCTTATTACTCAGCATTCCCAGACTGGCAGCTCCTAGAGGGCAGGGGCCAAACCGTACATCTATTGATTTAGCAGGATTATATTATATTGAACTATAGACTGTAAATATCTATTAAATTTAATTAAATACCTGAAGAAAAGTATAAAATCGCGAAAAAAACCTCACTATTTTTAAATGAAGTCTCTGTTGACACATGGGTACTTCTCTCCATTACCTCATATAAGCTCTAAACTTGCAGCAACTGTGACTAATTTTTATAGAAGTCTGGGCAGAGGAGGAACAAGGGGAATTTAGTGGAGGTAAGTTATAAAATAAGGTGTGCTCATGTCTCTGTGGTTGATTTCCTCGTGCCTTCAAACCAAAGATAAATAAAATTTAAAACTTTGTTTAGAACAACCCAGCCTCTTCTCCTTTCCATTAACATTAAATGTCTAAATTACACTATAAATATTATATAGGATCCATTATATATTACATATAATAAATATATATTTATACATAACACATATACTACATGTATTATAATACCCAGTCATTACTTCATATGTAAATATATGTATGTGCATTAAAAATAATTAGGTACCATGACTTGTCTTAAGCACTTTCAAGTGTGATCTCACTTCCTCCACATAATAATTCTAAGAGATTATTATTACCCAATAGGAAATAAGAAAATTGAAACAGCTTGAAGTTAAGTGCCTTATCTAAGGTGACCCAGTTAGTAAGTGGCAGAACCAGGATTCAGAGTCAAGAAGTCTGACTACTTAGCCTGGACTACTAACCACTACTCTCTACTATCTTCATCTCATACCACAGGGTGGAGAGGCCCTGGAGAGAGGGTGGTAACAGAAGAAGCAAAATCACTTACAGGAAGGAATAAAAGGAAAGAAGGAAAAGATTAACAAAGAAACCAAGGGAGGTGGGGGAGAAGAGAGGAGAGGTAAGAAAGAAAAGGGTAGAAAGGTGAAGAACAATAGGTAGATACTAATAAAAGAAGGCAGTACAAGGCAAACCAGGGGGTCATCAAGGAATGTGTATAAAGGACCCAGGGACAAAGACAACGGTCGGGGAGGTTTGAATGTAGGAGGTGGGGGTGGGTAGGGCAGGGGAGAGTAGTGGAAAGAAAATGGGGACAACTGTAATTGCACAACAATAAAAAAAAAAAAGGAAGTAGCATGAACTTCTGTGTCCTTATTATACGATTTCCCTAATGAAATTGTAGGAAGAGGAGAAATTCTTCACTAAGTGCTCATTGCTTTTCATCTCATCTCAGCATAAACTTGGGTAACTGCCACATCAAAAAATTCATAAAAGAAAATACCAATTTACGTATGATTCATACTCCCACTTCTCCTCACCAAAATTGCCAGATTTCTTCATTGTAAGTAGTAATATATCGAGTCTCCCTTGAATGAACCCATCACAGCATTTTCTATCTCAGCTTAAAATACAAAAGACCATGGGCCTGCAGTAAACATCTTTATCCACCAAGGCTTGTAGGTTGCACTGAGAGTCAGAAGCACTGATCCCAGATGGAAGTTCACACTGAGACTCTGCTTAGATGTTTGTCATGAGTGACAGGGAAAGGGAGGAAGCAGGAGAAACAGTATAATCTGTCAAAAAATCCTGGATAGCTGTAATGATCAGTTTTTGTGCTAAACAAAGTTCCTGTGGAAAAGCTACAGCAGAGTATTTTAGCTTTTTTTTGGCGGGGGGCGGGGGCGTTGCTGTAAGCTCTGGCTATCACAGAGTTTCTTCTTGTTCTATGATTCCATATATCTATCATTTGAAAGCACAATGATATATTTCAAAAGAGAAGCTAAGAGGCTCTAGTTCTGGATTCTGCTCTCAATCTTGGGCTGAATTCTAGCTAGCCTTTCTGGGCCTGAGTTTCTGTATCTTTAAAATAAAGTTTCCTTTTCAGCTTCCATAACCTGTGACTTTTTGTTCACAGCTTCCTTTGGTGATCACCATTCTGCACATGGAAACCAGCATGTGTAAGTATGCTCCCACACATGTGCACACATACATATGTTCTAGCTTTATATTATTATAACTTTCTACCTCTGGTAGAATTATACCACTTTTATTCATGGTCAGTGTTTATCTAACCTAAAGATCTCTTTGGACAGCACAATTAGCATCTTACTAGGAAACCTATTCCATTATCTAATAATACCAACTGAAAGGAATTTTCAGACATAGATAAACAATTGTATTGGAATTGAGATTTAAACCATATATTAAAGCTAGTAAAGATGTAGAGTTCTGTTATAACTTAGATAGGTAATTGAATGACAGCTTAACATTTGATGAAACAAAAGTCTTTGCACAGAAGAAATTGGAAACGAAGAAGAACATTTAGATGATGAAAGTAAATGCTATATCAAGCCAGGATTATCAGTGAAGATGTTAGGTAAAATAGAAGTAAAGACCAGTACTCAATCCAGCAAATACCCATAGGGTTTAAAACTTGAGAAGTAGCAAAATACCTATGGTAGGATATACTTATCTTCACATAAATTCATATAGGTTATCTTCAATGTGGCATCTGAAAGCTCATACGATTGAGAGGCCTAAATTATGCAAGTGGTATTTATTCATGAAAAAAAAAATTGCCCTGGCTGGTGTGGCTCAGTGGGTTGAGTGCCAGACTGCAAACTAAAGGGTCACCAGTTCAATTCCCAGTCAGGGCACATGCCTGTGTTGTGGGCCAGATCCCCAGTGGTGGATGCTCGAGGGACAACCACACATCGATCTTTCTCTCCCTCTCTTCCTTCCTTCCTTCCCCTCTCTCTAAAAATAAATAAATAAATAAATAATTTTTTTAAAGAAAAAAATGTTAGAAGAGTGATATGGAATCAATAGAATTTGGCAACAAACATTTGTCCAAAATGATCTTGTGATGCCAGGAAGATATCTTCTTGTACTAGAACATTCTGCAGTGGTCCTCTTCTTTCACCCATCTATTAAAATTCAGTATTGTCAGCATTCCAGAATATTGCACCCTTGTAATGCCATTCAGTCTTACAAGTTTAACAGTAATTTCTACCTGATGACTTCTAAATATGTACCTCCAGCTGCAACTTGTACACACCTCCAAGCCTGTGATCTCTCCAACCTGTGTGTCTTGCAGGAAACTCAAAGGCAACATGTTCAAATTTAACTTACTATCTTCCTCCTCTCAGTAGCTATTTCTTCTGTTTCATGATCTCCCTTGACAGTCTGATCACCCACCCAGGAAAACAAGCTTGAAATACAGAAATCATTCCTGACTCTCCTCTCTTTCTCATTCTCAACATCCAAACAGCTACCAAGTCACACTGATTTTTACTTTCTGTTTTTTAATTTAATTTATCTTCTCTTCATTCTTACTACCTTTATACAGGTTCTTATCTCTTACCTTAGCTATTAAATCATCTTAGTTGATCTTTTGCCTCAGAAATCTATTCAACAAAGTGATCTTTGAAAAACAAATACTTCATTTCCTTCCCCTCCCTGTCTCGCCCTTAGCATAGCCTATGGGAATATCTGCTTTGAGCTACTCTCTCATCTCTGTTACTCCATGACTCCTGTTTGTTTTGCTTTAGCAACACTAAAATATCTGTGCTTTCATCGTGTATTCTTTGGTCACCCCCTCCTAAAATTATGACCTTCTTCTTTAATCTTTTCCCTATCAATCTGAACAAATATTTCACATATTTTCATACTCAGATCTAGTAATACCTCCTCACAGAAGCTTTTCCTCCTTTACTTCCTCTTCAGCAACCCTCTAGTGCTTCCCAGCCTTGTGGAACTATCTCTGTCTTACACTTAGAATATTGTACTGTTCTTATTTATTTGTTCCTGTTTGGTCTCTCTCATCAGCTAGCTTTCAGAGCTTTGAGTGCAGATCTTTGCGTATTATTTGACATGCTCAGTGCCTAGCACTTCGTAAATACTGAGTTAAATAATTAATATAAATATAACACTGGATTTCTATCTCTAGTGTTTTGTTAGAGTGTATGTAAATGAGGTTTGGATATAGGTGCTTATGGCTGAAACAGTTTTGTATTATAAGGAAATAGATGCCATATTCAGAGAGAAGTTATATAATTCCTGTCTCTGGGTTTGGAACACAATTTACAAGTGACAGCAATCATGTTAATAAGAAGAAGAACTTAACCTTAGTTATATACAGAAGAGTTGACAGTCCCATAAAATTGTATGTAATATTTGTGTAAATATGACTATTCTTCTGGAGAGAAAATATGATTCTCCAAATCTGCTGCTTTACAGTTTGTTGGTTTTAAATCTTCTATTGAAAGTGTAGAAAAATGCCAAGAAAATACACTATATTTGACCTTCAGGTTAACCAAATCCATAGAAAAGCAAGCTACCGAAAACTGATGTTTAAAGGACACTTGAAAAATACAGTGAGATTTTAAAGGGCCCTGAATACATAACAAAAGTTTTGAGCATTTTGAACTATGTTGATTACTCTCATTCCTGTTTCTTCTTAGAATCACTTAAACTTACTTGTGAGTGTACTAAACTCTGGGTCTTCTTGGGGTTTCTTTTGCATTTGATCTGTTAATTTTATGTTGTGATTAAAGAATACTATTCTACAAGTGGTTTCTCAAAGCAAAATGATGAGAAGTGAAAAAAAGAAAACCTTCAGAGTTAAATGATAACATACCCTTAAGAATTATTATGCTTTTCAAAATGTTCACCTTTTTATTTAGAATTTTAGCACTGCTATTGTGAAAATAGTTTATCCAAATATATATACATATATGTGTGTGTGTGTGTGTGTATATATATATATATATATATATATATATATATATATGAAAGTAATATCCCCAGAAAATGTGAACTCTTAACTTGTCTCCTGGGGGAGAGGAAATGAAATAGAATTAAGAACTGCTAAGAAGTATTTCTATACGAAGCTCTTTTATGGAATGAAACTAAATGATAATTCATAAGAAAGATCATAAAAGTTAGAATACCCCTATAATAACATCTGCAAGTTTACTGTTAAAATGTGATAAAAAAACAGTTTATATTGCCAACATTTAGAGGAAAAAAAGCATAAGGTACTGTTGTTATCCATAAGACAGATGTCATATGATAACACCATAGTATGGAAATTCTCCTTGTTTATTTTTATGAAGAAAAATAAATCTCAGATTATAGTTATATATTGTTCTAGAACTCTAATTAGTTATATTAAGTCAAAACTTTATGTCAAAAATTACATACAGCTATATAGATATAATTTTGTAGGAATGGTGGAACCCATACCAGTACATTGTTTCTAGCTTTTTTTGGAAATTAGAACATCAGTGAAAGCAGAAATTCTATCTATCTATTTGGGCATTGTTTTATACACACACACATTCAATAAAAATGTGCTTTCTATATTCTGCACAGCACTGTAATGGTAGCTACATGATAGGCATTTGGCAAAACCCATAAAACACTAAGGATTTTGCTAAGAATTACCTACTTTTTTGCAGTGGGTACCTGAAAACGCTGGTGGCAACTCTCTGTGAAGTTTGCACATCTACATTTCTTGATTTCTAGTAGTAATTTCCCTGATTCCCTAACTTGAAGGTCTTGGAATAACTGTGTAAACTTCTGATCGCTTGTGTTTACACTGTCCATGTGAAACTTCTAGAATGGTTTCTGCTTCCCTGACAAATGTGGCCATGTGTGTTTATTACCTCTTCCATCTCAGATACCATTAAAGGGGAGAAACATATAAAACCATGAAGGTAATAAAGAACTAGAAGAGAGTCATCAGAAAATAAATTTCAACAAATTTATGAGTCAAGCAGATAAAGAAGTAATAACTAATGAAACAGAGTAGAGTATACCACAGCTTGAAGTGTCTAGAAAGGATGTAAATGAGAGAGAGAGAGAGAGAGAGAGAGAGAGAGAGAGCGCCTGGCACAACCAAAAAGGCTCAGAATTCTAAAACACAAAGTACGGTGAGGTCAGGAAAGAGGACAGGAGTGAAGTGGGGAACTGACAATAGGAGCCATAACTGTAAATCTTCCGCTCTCTAGAAGGAGCCACTACCCATGCTTGTAGGAAAGTGTATATCAGGGAGTTAAGTGTCTCTGCCAGAGGGAAATATTTGAGGACTGTTCACTAAAAAGTAAAATAGGTACATAAATGAAAATAGTAATAGTTCCTGACAAAAGACATCCACAATCTGGCCTGTTCTGATCCCAAATAAAACTGTCAATTCAAAGACCCTTGGTCATAAAGCAAAATTCAAGTCAGAGCCCATTCAGCTTTTCACTACTTGAATTTGAATAAAAAATTATGGTTGTCAAGCATCAGAAAATTTGCCTTGAAAGAAAGAGCCCAAGACACACAAAAAAAGGCAAAATGACCCCAAATAAAACATAATCTGGAGAAACTTTATTAGTACTTCTAACTACTACAGTAAGAAAGATTTAAGAAAATAATGCTTCTATATAATAAGAAAAAGGTGATATGATAATGTAAGAATTGGAGAACAAGAAAGAACTAGTTAAAATTACAAACAGGATTCCTAAAACAAATGGTTTAATGGAAGGTTTAGAATCTAAATATAAGAAAAGCTCCCAGAAAGTAGAATTTTTAAAAAAGAGAAGCATAAATTCTTCTAGGAAAGATATGAGACAATGAAGATCATCAAAGAGATCCTACATCCAACTAATATTTCTGGAATAAGAGAAGAGAGAAAATTGAAGATGGTAAAATATCAAAGCATTACAATATAAGACAGTTTCCAGGGCTTATGGACCCAAGTTTGGAGACTGAAAAGACCCACAATAATGGGCAAAGGCTGCACCAATAAGCCACGGCTTCCCCAGGAACCTGCCACAGCTACTACAATGAAAACCTCATCAGCTTCCAAAGGAAGCCTCATGAGGTGTCATACTGAAGACCACTGCAGCCACTGCTTTCACCCCACTGTTCTGGAATCATTTCATTCACTCTTACGAGTTTAATTGCAACCTCTGTCTGAAGAACCCTGAATGTGTATGTTCAGTTGTAACTTGCACATCTTGCAGAAATCTCAAATGCACCATGTTCAAATTTGATTTATCATCCTCCCCCACAGACTAGCTCTTCCTCCTGTTTCTTGATTTCTCCTGTTTGTTTTTTCCTTTCATGGGACTATCATCCCTTTGACTAGAAAAAAACAGATATTTGGATGTCATCCTTTACTCTTCTCTCTCTCTCACCATCAGTACATGAACAACTATTGAGTTGTGCCAATTTTACTTTTTTAAAAGAAAAAATCTGATCTGTCCTACCTTTTTGATTTCTAGCTCTATGTATATTTATACAAATTTGTAGTAATCAAAAGTAATATTGGCAAGGCACTAGACAAATTGATTTATAGAACAGAATACAGGTCAAAACCATATCACATATATATGGAAAATTACTGCAATACTACAGAAATCTTACCATACCAAAAGTGGGATTTCAAGTAAATGAGGAAAGTATGACTATTTTAAAATATGGTAATGGAACAATTGGTTATCCATTTAAAAAAGAAATTTATAGACCTTTTGACATATAATCACAATTACAGATGGATTTAAGACAAATGTAAAAAAGAGATCTATAAAAGAAATAAAAACAGGAGATTATATTATAAAACCTTGGATTAGAGACCTCTTTAACACAGAAGATTATTAAAATATGGTATGCAAAATATGGTATTCAGTCTGCACTGAATACAGAGCAGTATAGTATAGACCACCACCTTCCTCTTTGGTATAAACAATAGCAATCACTGACACTGTTTATAAGTAAGTTTCCCCCAACATGTTCTTTTTCTTTGCTTCCTTCTCCTTTTCATACCCATTCCATTAAACTATTTTATAACCTTGTTCTTCTTTTCTGAACTTCTTCGTGGATGTAATTACCATCTCGACTTTCAATGCTCCAAATTGTGTCAGCCATCATACCCATGGGAGTGTCACCTAAACTTTGTATCCATCACAAATAATAACTCGCACTGAGGAACAGTTACCTCATTAAGCACTCACTGTAGTTTGGGCTTTGTGCCCAGCACCTAATATACATCATTTTTAATCTTCAAGACAATTTTCAAGGGAGCTTTTGATATAACCATTTTGTCATACTTGTCTCAATCTCTATTTCTTAACAAAAACACTTTTCTAAAAAACTGATATGTATTACCTTAAATAACTGACATATAAAAGAAATAACAATGATGAAAGTAAAATTAACAGTTTTATAATCTCACTACCAGAAAGAAAATATTAGGTAAACATGACTCCAGACATCATTCTAACAATGTATTATGATAAATGTGTTGGGAAAGACAAAGAGAAAAAGAGACAAGGGTGGGGAGAGATGGGGGGAATGAGAAAAATATTTTTCTAAAAATTTAAATAATTTTTATTTAAAATTATAAAATTTATTGTAATTGATGTTAACAGAAAAAAGAGATAAAATTATTAAAGTTTATATAACCACAAGATATATTAGAAAAAGACTTTTCTAGGATTAAGAAAAATATTTATGAAAGCTTTGAAGGCATTGGGATTATTTTTCAAACTATTTGAATTTAGACAACTCACTGTCCTTTCTTGGACAAGAATATCTTAGCATTTTTACATTCACTCCTTTTATCCTCCTCCTTCCATTTCCTCCCTCCTCCTAATTGTTATTCTTACAATGACCAGGTTTATAAATGCATAGTTTCTCTATAAGCATAGTTTTCATAATTGTTTATGATTCATCCTACAGATGAATTTATTACAGAGAAATTATTCCGGATGTTCCTCAGAAAATTTGCCAGTGTTTGTAAGTTGTACATGTGTGCATGTGATTATTTTATTAGTGCATTTTTCTTTCTAAAGATTTAAGTTCTATCAAAGCTGGGACATTGTTTCCCTTTGTTCACCTCTGTAACAACACACCCCACCCAGTGCCTGACACAGAAAAGGTATTCAATAAATATTTGTTACATGAAGAAGCAAATGTGTAAAGGGCACCATGAAATGTATATCAGAATAATAATAATGAGATTCAAAAGAGGATGAGATGCTCAGGAAACATTTTGTAGGAGATATTGTTTTCAAGGAGCATTACATTTTGCCCTGGCTGGTGTGGCTCAGTGGGTTGAGCATCATATCGCAAACCGAAAGGTCACCAGTTTGGTTCCTTGTCAGGGCACATGCCTGGGTTGCGGGCCAGGTCCCCATTTGGGGGCAGGCAAGGGTGGGCAGCCCATTGATGTTTCTCTAACACATCGATGTTACTCTCCCTCTGTTTCTCCCTCCCCTACCCTCTCTCTAAAAATAAATAAGTACGATATTTGTAAAAACAGAATTGGATTTTGAGAGATAATGGAGTCACAGGTCAATGTGCTTTTATTTTAGGGGTGGGATGGAGTAGCAGTCAGGAGGCAATTGGCCCAGTACAATGGGGCATGAAGTAATTTTTTACATTGTGTGTCTTCTGAACACAGAACACTGTCTGGAAGAGTAACACCTAAATGTTAACTGTAGTTATCTGAGTTTAAATTGATTCCATATAATTTTTTATTTTCTATCTTTCTCTAAAATCTATCTTTTAAATAATAAACACATATCACTTGTATAAGCAGATGAAAAATAGTGTTATTTTCATTTTGTAAAATTATAAGCCTATGACAACTAACATCAAGGGAGGGCTTAACTTGTCCCAGAATATGCTTTAAATACTTTAACAATATTGATTCATTTCATATTTGAAACAAAACTGTAAGGTAAGTTTTATTGTTGTGCCTATATTATGAATAAGAAAAATGAGAACAGAGAGAAGCGAAATACTTAGGTCAAAATCACACGGCTGTTAAGGAGAGGAATTAACTTTTGAAACCAACATGTCCACCTCCAGAAATTATGCCACTGTCCACAACTACCTTTCACTGCAAAGCAAAACTTCAATGATTAGAGCTCTCTGTATACTATTCCCAATTAGAAAAAATCCAGGAAGTATTAATGACAGGCACAGGCAACCCCCACTTTGCAATCTTCTCATTTTCTGTTCTTCTACTTTAAAATTTCTGGTACTGAGCATCAACATCAAGCTACATAAACAGCTGAGATTGTGCCATTAAAAATCTGTTAAAGTGCCCAAAACCCTCCAGTATTATTCCTCCATCTTTATTATTATTATTTATTATATTTATTATTTATTATTGAATCAATGGATAATTCATCACCTTTCCTCAAAGGGACATTTCCAAATCCTTCAATTATATTGGCATTTCTGCTCCCAATATAAATGTCATGGCTCATCAGGGTCATATAATGAAATGTGATGTTGCCTCTTTGCCCGGTTTTGCAAGGGCATTTGATGACTGCTATTCTATACCCCTAATTTATCATCCTGCACTGACTGCCTTGACTAAAATCAGAGAAGGAACTGCAGGTAATTCTTACCTTCTAGGCAAAGTCTGTGCCTTAATGTAGGATGGAAAACCAAATAAAATAGTGAATCATTCTTAATAAACCTTGAATATACATCGTGCACTGTAACTTTGGACCTTTTTGGTTTCCTTTTTTGTTCAACTCAAAAGGGCTCAGAAAAACCAGTTTTGATTTATAAGCCTCTTTCTTCCAAAAAGCTCTTTATTCTACTATTAAGAAATTGGATAAGTCCGATAGAATCTATGTCTAATCCTGATTCCTTAATAGCTAGGCTATCACCAATGTAGTGCATGTCTGTGTGTGTGTGCATAATCTTTTCTTTTTATCATGCATGAAATTTATGTTTTACGTTCACATTTTATATTATATCTTATGGTAATTAAGTATATGAGTAGGTTAATGACCTTACACTTTTTATCAATACTTTAAAAAATATTTCATGTCCCTACACACTATATATTCTTGCATGATAGTTTCATTTAGTACATGGAAATGTTTTTGAGAGATTTCTTGATAACATAGTAGAGTTTTAACAACCAATTAATTTCATTGGAACAATGTACACAGTTGACCTAGAAAATAGAAATAATATATTCGAATACAGTCGATATAATTTAACCACGTATTACCAACTTGTCTAATTTTGTAAAGTCCGGCTCCTCCCTAAAGCACAAAATCACCTCAGGAAAATACCAAGAAAATTTAAGATAAAAGAACACTTTTTCTTGCTTATGCTTTTATTAGGTGAGTCATCTCATTCCTCGTCATTACTCTGACTTGGTCTACATCCTTAAATTCCTTCTTTTAACAAATCTCATTTGCTTCCATCTATGCCGATGTGCGCTGCTTTCTCCTGAGACTCAGTGGAAAGGGAAACTGTTGTGCTTTCATCTAGTCATGTGTTCCTTCAGTCATCGGCAGGGGGCTCAGCCCTCAATGCAGCAGCTTACAGTCCCACAATTATGTCATCATCCGTCACCATGGATAATTTTTCCAGAGAAATTACTCTTCTTCTGTGTTTTCTCAATGAGCACAGACAATAAATAATAAAAGAGGAAAAAGAAATTCCAAAAATAAGGCAATAAAAGAATAGCATTCTCTGTCGTCTTTCGACATAAGTTCTGTCCTCTGATATCTGATATATTCACTCATATATACCACGTTTCACTTAGGCGTATATCTCAATTCCCTTAAGCCTGAAAAAAAATACTGAGGTGACCAATATACTAGACTGCAACTACATTGTTATGCCCCCTGAGGAAAAGCATGTGTTTGGTGGAAGATTATGTGGCAGACTGGAACAGTAGGAAAGAAGACTACATGGGCCCAGAAACAGATCTCTGTACCTGGCTTCGCAAATATAAACTAGAATTGAAGGAGACAGAGAGGAAAGTTCAGTCTATTTTCTTGACTGTCAGGAAGAAAGACATACTAGAGTTCTCCTTTAATTTGCTTATACATTGTTCTATGGCTCAGAATAATAAATGAACTATTATTAGTAGTAAAAATGTAAAAAATGACCCAAATTTAGAAAATCTAATTGATTTCAAGAAGAGAAACTACAGGGAACATTTTCTCAACTCACTGAGGTTTTGCTTCCCAGTCATTGTCATCAGCCTGGCTCAGTTATGAGGCAGGACTCTGAAAAATGGAATTGATTTATTAAAAAATTGTGTATTTACTCTTAAATGTTTAAACTTTGGCCACCTTCAAAGTACTCTTCATTTGATGCAATATTGCTCAAACAGTTTTTGAACTCATAGATTTTGATGTCTTTTAGTGCATCTGCTGTTTTTTTGTTTCACCTCTTCCACATGGGCAATACGTTTCCTTTTGAGGATACTTTTCATCTGGGGAAACAAAATAACATCATTCGTGGTGACACTGCATGAATAGGGAGGGTGGGGTATGAGGGGGTCATGCTGCTTTTAGTAAAAAATTGCTGAACACTCAGTACAGTGTGGGCACGCGCACTTGTAAATCACCCATCAGGAAATGGGCAAACACATTGAGCCCTCAAAAAAAGAAAATGCATTGAACCCAAATGCAGCCTCTAACAACACCACCAGCTGCTACACTAATACAGATGGGTTCCTAGAACACTCACCTAGTGGGGGAAGCCTGTACTACAAAAGGTCTGCCCTCCAGAAGATAATTCTGGTTTTTTTGGGAACCCCCTCTCATAAACCATAAAAATTCTCTATGGGATTGAATGTTTCTTACATTGCCTTTACTTGGCACAGTATGATAGGATTCTGCAGAAGCATACCCAGGACTTCTCTGCAGCCTGGACCCAGTGCTGGGATCTTGTGCCCCTTCCAGCTCTTTGTTTTTCATTGGGTGGACTTGGGTGAGTTTTGCTTAGAATTCCGGATCTCCCTCTTTTAAGGTATTGGGGCCTGATTTCATTTGAGCTGTATTTTTTAAATCCTCAAAGTGGAATTAAGGTTAAGGGTTAACAGAACCCAGTCTAAGA
Source organism: Mormoops blainvillei (assembly GCA_004026545.1). NCBI lineage: Eukaryota > Metazoa > Chordata > Mammalia > Chiroptera > Mormoopidae > Mormoops > Mormoops blainvillei. The sequence goes on from PVJD01000701.1 coordinate 204,258, forward strand.
CAGAAGGAAAAAAGGGTGGCTCGTTTTTAATTTGGCTAAGCGACTGGAATTGCTTTCTGAGGTTCTAAAGCAAAGACTTTCAATCCCCAAAAGAAACGAAAATTGACATGGGAAATTGTGCCTCTAAGGCCAGAAACTCCCAGACCCCAGCCTCATTAATAGTCCATGAGGTGTGGGAAGACTTCACTTGCAAGTGCTTTGCAGAAATGGGAAGAGTTAACTAGAAATTGTATCAAATTAAAGTGGTCAAAATGCAGTTTTCTTTGAGTGCCAAAATTAATTTTTTTGCATGCAAAATTAGGAAAATGCTGGCTCTACAATTAAACTAAATGAATGGAAAGCATATCTTGATTTAGAAATTAGAAGCTTCTAGGAGATAAATTCTCTTAAAAAAAGAAGTCGATAAAAAATTTTAGAGACTGTCTTTAAAAATAGGTCTTCTGAAGCTAATAAATGCCAACACTCCAGTGCTCCACCTATAAGGCTCTGAAACCAAAGTCTTTGAAATGCAAATGCCTGGTCTCTAAGAACTCCGACCTGACCCTCTTTTAAAATGCAAATTTTGGGGAAGATAAATCTTATTAAAAGGGTTGAAAAACCTTAGCCATATCTGAGCAAATCAATTTAACTTATTTCAGCTATTGGTAAGTTTGATAAAAGTTATGGAATATCTAGATGCTTTGGAAGAACGTGCAATACTGAAATGCTGACTGCTAGACAAGTCTGGAGTTGGCCTGTTTTTGGCTATTGTTGCAAGGAGGCTGCGGAGTGGATTTGGAACAGTTAATACATGTCTGGTGCTTTGTTAGAGGTATCTTTCTTAAAAGTATATATTTGCCAATCGAGGAACCTATGTTCCTACAGGTTATGAAATGTGTTCATAAAAGTCAATCTAGGGAATACTGGTTGCTTACATTTTTGTCATCACTGGAAATTGAGGTTTCTGAAAATTAAAAATTTAGATTAAGTTGTAAGGAAATTGTATGGGTTTGGTAACACAAAGCATGAGGCATGGAGATACTTTAGAGGGAAAAGAAAGCAAATGAATTTGATACCGAGAGTCTGCCCGGCCTGCTGGGAGCAGGCTGAGGGTGGGGAAAAGAAGGGGTTGCTGGCTGGAGGAGATTGCAGACCACCCAGGACCACGGTGAGGCAGTGCCAGGTCCCATGGGTGAGGCTACATTGCCCGAGTAACCAAGTACATGCCTCGAGGATGCTCTGGGTGGTAATTGCCCTGCTCTACCCATTGAGGCTGCCCTTGGTGCTTCCTGAGACGTCATGTTGGGTTTCCAGGGTCCCTTACTTAGGCTTTTGGTTTGGTGGCTCTCTGTCAGTATGGGCAGCTCCCTGCACATGGGAACTAGGGGTGAGTGGGCACAGAGCTGATGGAGTGCCATGGAGTATCCTCCATCCTCAGGCAAGATGGCAGCAAGGTTCTTACAATGAGCATGCAAAAGACTAGGAAGATAATTGGATAGAGGGAAAAAGTCCTCCTACCCACTTCTCGTACCAGTTGGAGGTAGGGCCAGGGGAAGACAGGCACATGCACAATAGAAATCAAATGGCAGCAGGGGAGGTGCTGTGCAAAAGAGGCCTGTAAGTCTAGCAAGGGGAAAGAAGGGATTGGTTAGGAGGTGGACCCACCCAAAGCACACAAAAGTTTAGGAAATTAATTGGTCATTCTGAGAAAGCACCTGGTCTGTCCCACACTTGAAGCTAATATAAACCAAGGGGAATGCTCTCTGGCTTGTCTCTTGCTGCTTGGGACATGCACTTGGACCGTGCACTGGCCTCTCCGCTCCATGGGCCACATAACCTTAGTAGACATGTGGCCCATGGCCTCCAGGAGGGAGCCTCTCTCTCTCTCTCTCTCTCTCCCTCTCCCCCACTCCTCCCTCTCGCTGAGCTGGCAGAGCATTTGCTGGTGTGCTTGTGTGCTCTTCAGCCTGAGAACATGGGCCCTTGCTGCCTAGAAGCTGAGTGGCCAATGGTAGTGCTAGAACCACATTCAGCCTCCAGGATGGAGCCTGAAGCCAGACAGCAGCTGGGAATAAGCTAAGCTACCTGGATGACTGCTTAGCAGCCACCTTGGGCTCTAAAGGATGGTACTTTAAAATGGAGCCGGAACTCTGGGAACTGCCTTTTGTTTTGGTGTTGTTGAGGATGGCTGGGTTTTGCCTGGGTTTGGCAGAGGAGGTGAGATTTGAGATGGAGAGATCCCCATTCTCCCAGATCATTCGGCATCCAAATAAAAACATCTTTCATTTCTCACCAGCCTCTCTCTCTAGAGTTTGTCTTTTGTGGTCTCAGACAACTGAATACACATTTTCGTTCAGTAACAAATTATTCTTAAGATGGTTGTTTCTAAATGGGTAGGAAAGTGGTGAAGGCTGTAGAAGTTTGTGAAACTTTTAAGCTTGTATTGAAAAAACCCAGCCAGGTTCTCTTCTGTTGCTTAATTCCTTTGACTGAAATTTCCTTTACTTCCAGCGCTTGAAGCTTTCATGAAAAACCTCAACAGGTCTTTCAGCCGGTTCATTAGCAATGCAGACAAGGTTGTGGTAACAGCAACAAAAAATAGTGCCACTTTTAAACCCTAAGTTAAAACTTTAAGTGGCTGAAGTTGCCCTTGCCTTCTCTACAAAAGTTAGTAATTCAGACTATGTCTATGGTCTTTTCATGTATGGTCTTGAGGTAATATGTGTTTGTCGGTATATTACATGTAGTGCCTCCAGATGGCATTACTAGGGTGTAATATTTTATTGACTTAAAGAGACTAAATACTTATATAAATTAAGCAGGATCCTTTATTCTGGACAAAATATTTGATATTAAAACCTGTTTAAGTTTAATTAATGTCTTTTAAAGTATCACCATAAAATCTGTGTTTATTTTACCCAGGTTTACAAAAAAGGTTTATATTATGGTCTTTTGGTTAAGTATATTTGACAACTTTCCCAAAGTTTAAATTTTAAGAGACATTTCTTTTTAAAACTGAGAGATGACTTTGGGTTATTTCAATGGGCCCTGGAAAACCTCCAGGATTATTCTCTGTCCTCATAAAAAAATTTTTTTAAGTAATTAGGCCTATTTAATATGCCTTAAAATTACATGAAAAGCTTTGCCAAATAAAAAATAATAATAACTATATTCTATTTACATACACATTTTTAAAAATTAGAATGGATGTTTTAGAAATTTCAGCCTGCCCTAGGGAGGAACTTGCAAAGACTGAAAGCCAAGTTCAAGCATAGAGTTCTCAGGGATTGCAGGCATCTTGTCAGTGACATCAGGCAAGCCAAGAGTGATGGTTCCAGCAATACTACTCCAGGTGTTTGTGGTCCACACATTAGGAGTTTATGAATTGTTTCCAATGCTCCAGACACAATCTCAATAAACCATGTGCAGCAGTTTAAAATCTTGCATATTTTTCTTTATATATTGAAATTGTATACTTAATCTAAAGAAAAATGTGGGCTTTATATTGTTCTCTGTCATTTTACAGTAATTATTATATTTCACAGGAAAACAAAGTTTTTTTAAATCAATTGCATTATAATCAAATATATACCCATGTCATTTTAAGTTTTGTGTTTTATAGATAGCCATTGTTTTACTATAATGCATTTGCAAGTATGTTACATCTTTAGAAAAATCTACGATAAAGTTCCTGAATTACTCTAAATTACAGGTTTCTAAGCAGGTCATATCTTTGAACTAGATGAAGGTTTATAGAACTCTAAGAAATAGCTGAATTCATATAAATACTGGCAAATGATCAAAATAAACAAAAATGGTAAAAGAAGAAGAGAGGGAGGGAGAAAGAAGGAGTACATTAGAATACTACTGTGTCTTCAGAGACCCCAAATTCTCAACATTTTGAGAATTTCAGTACCTCACTGCCTATCTAATTTAGTTAGCATGGTTTTCCCAATCTTCTCCTTCTAAAAATGCTCTAGTTTCTTTTGGTGAGTGAAAAGATTACTTTGATTACCTCAAAGTAACCTCAAGTAGATTTGTCCTTCTTCCTCTAAGCATCATATACCAAGCCACCAATCATGTTCCAGGCATAATCGTGGGTGCACATTATTATATTATCTCTAGTTTTCAAAAGTTCTGCAAGTTAAGAATTACTCATTCTGTTATGCTGAAAAATAAAAGTGTTGGAGAGTTTCAATAGCTTGCCAAGTTCAAGTAGTAAATAATGCATCTAGCAAACTTGTGCTTATTCAATAATTCCCAAATGTATCAATAGGCTTAACTCTGCTTATAGAGGCTTTCCCACGGCAATACAGAACTAGATCACAATGTTGGACAGAGGTGGGATTCCTGAGATGGGCAAGGACATTTTCGAGAATGAAGCTTAAGTGTTCCATGTCACAGAGATGTTATGAATTCTTTGATACCTATTATTTAAGTAGTTGGCCTAACTATGCTTAAAATGGAACTTCTAACATGGCAATTTCCTATGGTGGCACCCAGTTGTCTAAGACAATTTGCATAGCCATTTCTATTTTTTGAGACAGAAAGAATTTTTTTTCTTAGGATTTATAGTTGGTGGTATTAAAGGGAGGGGAGTAAAAGACAAGAGAATCGTACATGCTACAAACTGAATTGTGTCCTCTCAAAAATTCCTATTTTGAAGTCCTAACCCCCAATAAGTCTGTTGCCTTATAAGAAAAGGAAGAGATACCAGAGGATCTCTCCCTCTCTCTCTCTCTCTCTCTCTCTCTCTCTCTCTGCCATTTGGGGACACAACCAGAAAGCAACCATCCAAATGCCAGAAGAGAGACCTCTCCAGAAACCTGAATAGGCAGGAATCATGAGCTCACACTGCTAGCCCCCAGAACTGTAAGAAAATTAATTTCTGTCACTTAAGCCATTCATTCTGTGGTATTTTGTTTTGGCAGCCTGAGCTGACTAACCCACTGAGGGCGTGAAGAATGTTATGGTGTCTACCACCTTTATTACCTCCTACCCTAGCTTGATGGGTGAGTTTTTAGCCCAAATGGATAGAGGTGTTGTAGTTACATGATAAAGTAACTATACTTGTTTAAAAAAAAACAAACCCAAACATGAACAAACAAAAAAACCTCTGAGCAAAAACAGAAAAACAGTTCTGTTTCATAGTCTAGGTTAGAAAATACAGCATGGATTTGGGAAAATGGTCAATTCCTCTCACACATATGGGCATTAAAGACCACAAATGCATTGTTGGGACAGTTTGGGGTTGGGCCCAACTGGTGCAGTCTGCTGTGCAAAGACAGCCTTCTCCTGTAGGGCAGCAACTAGAGAAGCTGGGATGAGGGACAATGATGAACACAGTTATCCTTAGCACATATAAAACATCAGGGGGCTCCCGGATGTAATGGGAGGACATTTGAGCAGGAAGGGTAGATGGAGAGGACAAGAGAGTCTGAGGTGCTACAGCCATGCAGGTGAGGCACTAAGACACACAGCAATTAGGACAATGCTGTGCATGTAATCTCAATTGTGTGCACAAGCTTTGTGAGACCTGGGGGTATTTATATTCAAACAGTGACATTTTACAACGTACATTAACGCATGCTTTTTATAACATGTTTATCATAACATTGACTTTTTAAAATTCTACTTGAAATCTAGTAACAGCATATTAATACTAAAGTAATGGTACTCTTCCTTTGTCCTTATTTTGTTTTTAGAGAAGAAACTGTTATTATCCATGTCAGAGGTTTTTGCTTGATATTTTCATGAAAGAAAAGGCTCTGACACGCCACTACAAAGCACACACTCATTTTAACTTCCATAAATGTTTAGTTCAGTCATACATTTCTCTGCTTCTGGAAATACATGTCGTAATGCAAAATGATCTTCCCAAGGGGGAAAAAAAAAACCAGAAAAACATATTAAGTGACTTGGCACTCACAAGGCTGGCACCTCTAAGAAAAGGCATAGGAGGATTCTGACAAGTTACTGTCAGGTACCCCATTTAAGGGATACTCACTGAAAGACAGGCACGTCAAATTCCTCAACATACCTGCCCTCAGTTTTTAAGCAAATCATTTAAGCTTTCAGGTTATTTCATATGCATATCCATGCTTCAGCTGAAATTTATTGATCACTACTGAACGTCTTAGACAAAGGACCATAGTAGGATAAGACGATGGTCTCAGTGGCCTTTTAAATGGCAGTATCTGCAGGGCCTACTCCCGGAGTGGTGCATACGGGCATGGGGAAATGGGAAAAACAGCTTTGACAGGCGGTGTGTGGCTCAAACTACTGGGAACTGGAAAATAGCTACGGGTCCCTAGAAGAGAAGTTGGCTCTATCAAAAACAAAACAAACATACAAAAAATAGAGAAAGAAAAGACTCATAAACATGCCATCAGTCCCATTCACCCAAATGTCCGTTTCTTTCACCACACACTTGGGGAGCTGCCCGAAGGGCTTCCTTTCCCTAGCCGGGCAGCATGCGTTATTGCGACACTCTGGGCCCTAGACAGGTCTAGGATTTAGATTCCCGCTCACGGCTGTGGACAGAATGATGTTAGATGCCCCTTCTTCAGTTAAGGGGATCAGAGGCAGGAGAGCACAGACGTGCTTCTGTTTAGGGAGAGGGAGGAGGGAATCAAGGCTCTGCTCCATGTGCAGGTCCTTCTTTTATTCTCTAATAAGCCCCCACTGACTTCCAGAGACAACCGACCCTACCAGCGGTAAACACAGCTTTGCAGTGGAGGTGTGTCTTGCCGCTGATACAAGGTCATACAATTCCCTTCTCTTCCCTGCCAGCCTGTCAAGCCAGAACTTGCTTTATCTGGGCAGGAATATCCCATCTTAACAGTCTTGCCAACCCAATGTAATTGTTTGCTTGGGGCCAAGCTCAGCCACTCCCCTGCCTCAGCTATTTGCATTAAAGAAACATGCCTAACCTTATAAAGATATCCCCATTCATTGGGGTGCAAGCTACCAGCCCTTATTGGAAGGAAGAGAGAGAAGGCCACACTGAACTCTTCATCATCCTCTGAACTCTTGATCACCACCTACTTTTTTCTATTACCTTTTCACATCCAGCTGTTTACTATTCATTTTTAAAGATGTTTAGTTTGACTTTTTCTTTTTTTTTACTTTTCTTAGTTCTAGATTTCTTAATCCTTAAATTAGTTTTATACTTCAGTGCTACATATAAATAAATATACAGGAATGGGAGGACTTTCATTATGGTAATGTTGTTAAACCCCTTGAAATCCTGATACATGCCAAAAAAAAAAAAAAACAAACCCCAAAACCCAGTGATGATGTAATATTAAAAATAATTCTCAACTGTGTATCAGCTTTCAACTTGAAACAGGCCATCCTTTAATTTTGTTAAAGGCAAAGAACTGAAAACCATTTATCTTATACGAAAAAATTGCTACTCAATCACTAAAGTTATTCAATATTTTAATACCACTACCAAGATAGTACTTCAAATTGTCCTTTCATTTCTACTGAAAAATTAGAGATATTTCCCATAGCAAAGCACCACAGTGAAATTAGGGGTGGGGAAGAGGTGACTGTGTCTTTTGTAAAGTGGGAGAGGGACAATTATGAAAAGGGAAATTGGCCAAGGAGAACTTGCAACTCCATCCAATTGGTTCTCAGGCAGATCTGGTTCAGGAAATGGAACGCATGTTAACTAAGGATTTTAAAATGCTGTTCTTAAAACTACCCCCATTAGGTAACCTTTGTAATGCCTTCACATATCCTATTTGGAAATCACAGCTCAACGTAATGTTTCTGGTCTGACTTCAAGATGGCACTGCAAAGTGTTGAGTCTTCCCAAAACCATTGATGGGAGAATGTATAATGTTGTATTCCCAGTCAGGCCTCAGTACTCAGGCCTTGGGCCCCTCAGGGAATTTCTCAGTGCCTAGGAAAGTCACAAACACTTTACTTTTTAGTTCTTTATCATTTATTTCTTTATTGCTCTGTGGCAATTAGAATCTGAAAAGGGTAACTTCATGAAGGTCAGAGACACTACTTCACATCCTTTTCTTCCTTCTCCGCATTAATGAAAAGGTTCTTCCCATCCACTCTGCACCCCTCACTATAGCAGAATCTACTCCAACATAATACAAAATGGCTTTACCCCCAATTCTCCCACTGTAAGAGCCCTTTCTCTCTCACTCCCCTCATATAGTGTCCAAAACCATGTTTCCCCTTTGTTTTCCCGATGGCTAGGACATCCCAGTCCAGTGCAAAGGTTATCTAATCCACAACTTGCCTTATTTTCAGGAATTGGCCAAAAGGTCATATACATCATCTCTCTGGCCAGACCTGGCAGCATGGCCCCACCAAATACATGGGAGCCAGGTAATATAATCTGACCTTATGCTGGGACAGAAGCAAAATGTTACATGTTTGGTGAACCACACCTGGGCTGTCACAATGCCCTTTCCTCACTGAATGCCGTTTTCTCTCCCATCCATTTCAGCCATGCTGGCCTTTCATCAGTCTCTCAGTTACCCTTTGTACATGCTGCTCCATCTACTAAGATTTCCCTTCATCCACATTTGCTGATGCCTTCTCATTCTTCAGTAGCTAAGGTCATAGCTAAGGTATTGCCTTCCCAAAGAAGTTTATTATAACATTGCCCCTCTCTCATTCTGAGGTAACCGCTTCTGTTACTTTTTCAAATGTCTCTGATATGTTTATTTTTTTGTAACTTGTGTGCACTTATAATTATATGGTTATTTGTTCATCTGATTAACTCATGTCAGCCCCCTCCATTTAACTGTAAATGTCCTAAGAGAACACACTGGATCCATTTTGTTCACTGCTATCAATGTAGCTAATGCCTAGCTTACAATTATACAATAAATATTTGTTGAATAAGTCAACGAACCTAGTACCTTTTAGAATTTTACCTCAGCTACCTTTATAAAGAAATTTCTCCCTCAGTTCATACCAATGAATTGTGTTATTTTAGACATAAAATATGGGATTAGTGCTACATTTGACAAGATATGTTGAGTATCAAAAACAATACAAAACAAGTAAAAGGAAAAAAAGTCAAAAGTAGAAGAGAAACATGCAAAAGGGAAAAGTAGAAGAACCATTCATGAGTTTAATGAAGTAAAACTCTACAAAATTTCATATTCTTTCAAAACAAACTCAGTACAATAAATTTATATGGGAAAACCTGAGTTTGATCATCAGATGTAATAAGCAAAGAAGATTGGAAACCTATAAAAAATTGAATCTTAGATTTTCATAACCAGATATAGCTTACTTTCCTTAGCTTTTAAAAATAGACTCATTGGCTCAAATTTGTGTAGTCCTAACTCACTAATTTATTATGTGGGTCTTGGGAATACTCTTTCATATTGTGTAGCTTTTTAAAAAACTTTTAAAGATTTATAAACACATATGGGACTGTTTAAGGAAGTGGCCCTAGAACTCTTTGTCTTAATAATAGCCTTTTTCCTTCCCAGTTATCTATCTCTTTTTCTGTGTATATTTTATTGATTATGCTATTACAGTTGTCCTATTTTTTTCTCCCCTTTATTCCCTCCACCCTGCACCCCATCCCATCATCCCCCTACCTCTTAGTTCATGTCTATGGGTTGTATGTACTGATATATATATATAGGCACGTGCCCTGACAGAGACATTTTGGTTCACAGGCCAGTGCTCAATCCACTGAGCCACACCAGCCAGAGCCCAATGTCTATCTTTAGTAATTCCAAAGGCATGGCCTGGCCTGGCTACAGCCAAAGATTAGACATTATCATTTGTCAAAGACATAGTTCTGACCCCATTGGTTTTTAATCTTTTAGCTTATTACACGTTCCCACTAAAGTTTAAGCCAGTTTTCTTCATTATAAATTGCAAACTGAGACTTTTCTGTTTAGAATTCTATAAAAGAAGTAAACACAATTTAGGCCCAATTATCTTTGTTATTGAGCAATTTCGTGTCATGTCACCTTGTGGAAAAATTCTGAGAACTAATACAAGAATATGAATAATCTTTACCTGTGAGTTCATGTGAATCAGAATTGGTAATGGGCTAAGCTAATGGTTACAAAGTAAACTCCTTATTTGATAATTAATGTGGTTGTAAGTGTAAGCATAGAAATGGTGTAACCATCAAAAAGAAATTTTCAGTATCATAGGCATGTGCTGTGACCTCGCTTCATTTTGAATTGTAAGTTAATTCCTTGACACTAACTACTCTTATGTGATCTTATATGATGTATTCCCAACCATTTACAGAAATTACAAATATGATGTTTTGTAACAGTGTTTCTTAACATGCCCATTAGGGAACCTGGTAAAAGTGACTGGTCTTCTCCCCAGGGGGAAAAAAATAAAAAATATACTATTTACCCACCAAAATTTCCATATAATTTCAATATGTTTAGGGACCCATTTGTAGTAAAGAAAAATGAAATGAACATAAAACAAGCTATAGAGGAACTATTGTAAAAGTACATCATTTTTTTGGTTGATGTCCCAAACATTTAATTCTCTTAATGTCAGTTATGCAGAATTAATTCTCTCAAGTAACTGTTAATCCTACAAATTTATATGGTAAGCCACATTGAATAATCTGTGGTTACTTGACATTGCAAAAATGTTAGAAGAGTCTCTATGATTGGTAACTATTGGGTTGGCCGAAAAGTCTATCTGGTTTTTTCCATAAAATAGAAGACATTTTTTATTTTCACCAATAACTTTATTGTTTTGGATGTTTTTAGTATGTCAGCTATCTCCCTCCTCATGGCATAATGTTGATCATTCTCATTTAACATCTTGATTTGATCTCTATCAACTTCAACTGGTCTACCCAACCATGGAGCACTGTCCAGCGAGAAATCTCTAGCATGAAACTTCTCAAACCATTTTTGACACATTTGATCGGTGTCAAAAAGCACCTTCTCCATACACTGCACAAATCTTTTCCTGTGTTTCAGTTTTGTTTTCACCTTTCTTGAAATAATAAAGCACAATATGTTTTGTGTTTTCTTCCATTTTCAATATTAAAATGGCTACACGAAAATTCACCAATTTTGAAAAGTTTTTTAAAAGTGCATGCGGAAATGACAGCTGTCACACTACAATCTAAAAACATTGTTTCAAATGAAGTTAAAGACAGCTAAGCACTACTAGAGTGATCTTATCAAAAAAAAAAAATGAACTTTTTGGCCAACCCCATATTTGCTGCTTTGGGCTCCCTGAATTACCAACTTCATTAACTTGCCCCAGCCTTCAGGATACCTAGGGTTCCGTCACCATCTAGCAACTGGGAACCTGAAGCCTAAGTTATAGCAGGGGCCTCAGGAATATACTGCCAGCATGAAAATCAACACATTCTTATTATGTAGCGCCTGTGACTTATGTAAGTGTTACACAATATTTTGAATATAACCCCTAAATTTATCCATTTAATTTTTTTTCCTAAGAGTAATAACCTACCTGGAAGGACAAAAAGATCACTAGGGACATTTTTTTAATTCACTGATTTTGGAAGTGAAATAAAGCAGCTGACTTTGTCCTGTCTATAATTACAAGTTAATTTTCCAGAGGGAATGCAAGAAATGAGAGGGGAAGGGAGTTTGGAAAGAGAATATTCTGGGCACATTGAGGTAAAGGGTGGGGGAAGGGAATATAGCCTTAGGATGTGCAGCCAGATGTTTTTTATTGCTTAGCCTCCTGTCCTTTAGGAAACCCTCGCTCCCTCATTTCATATGAGGGTTCCTATTTACATTCCTTACTTTCCAACTTCTGGGAATGGTCAGTCATATTATCTCATTTTTCCATAAATAGCAATGTTTCCAACAATAAACATATAATCCAACCAATAAGCCAACCAGAATCCTTCATACCTTGATATATTAATGGTGGAGAAAGGAGCTTTCTGATAACAGGCTGTGTGGCCATCTTTCTTTTCAGACAGAAAGAGCCTGTGTGTAGAGGAAGCCAAGAAGAGATAGGAGATGGATGGAGAAAAAAAGTCCCATTAATAATGAGGCCAGTCTATGAGGTTCTGGTTCTACAGTTATTTCTTTTAGTTATAAGCCATCAAATATCCTTCTGGCTAAAATAACTGATGCATTGTAATCATTATTATTTTTGTTATTTTAAAAGTTAAGGAACTCTGAATTGGATTTCTGCCACCTGTGATCAAAAGAGCTCAGATTAATTTAGAGGGCAAGGATAGAGGCCATGTTTCTGTAGCAAGGGGTCCTGAAATTGATGCAATTATTTGTGACAAGAAACAAAATTTTAAATAGAAGGGAGAGCTTGCCAATGTTAACACAACAGACTTTACAGCTGTGATCACTTTTAAATGCACATGCTCTAATAATTTTTAATTACTTAATAAAAGGGTGTGAGAAGCACCTATTATATGCTGTAGCTTAGAAATGCCATACTTTCATTCTGATAGCCAAAACACACAAATACACACACACAGTGACTAGTTAAATATCAGCTAGAGAAAAACATTTTAAAATTAAATTTATTGGAGTGATATGGTTAATAAGATTATATACATTTCAAATACACAATTCTATGATTCATGACCTGTATATTACATTGGGTGGCCACCACCCAATGTCAACTCATCTTCCATCACCATATATTTGGCCCCCTTTACCACCTACTACGCCCCCAACCCCCTTCTTTCTGGTAACTACCATACTTTTGTCTGCATCTATGAGTTTCAGTTTTATATCCCATATACAAGTGAAGTCACATGGTTCTTAGCTTTTCATGACTTACTTATTTCACTTAACATAATAAGCATAATATTCTCAAGGTATATCCAATGTTGTCACAAATTTTTGACAATTTATGTGAATAAAGCCTTAAAGATTCCAAATGAAATAATAGGAAGCCTGAGGTATAGTTTCTCAAACATCTTTTCCAATAAGAAAGAATATGTGGAAGCTTAATCTTTAAAAGAACATGTAGGTTTTCTGATACAAAATCAAACAACAAATCATTGCTTTGATTATTAAGTGATTTGTTACTCGATCTCCAAGGAGCTTAGAAAGAACTGTTCAATATGGATCTTTTGCCTGTGAATTTTTTACACATTTAAGAATCAGTTTCTAGCCCTTCTAATGACTAAATGAGACCATGAGTACATTTTATGAACAAGCACATAATTATTTCCATTCAGTAGAGAGAGTTATTAAGCTCCATAGCACTTACTAAAAGCTTTAACCATGAGAGGAATTTTCCATAAAAGTAGGAAACTTGTCACAATGATTTTAAAAAGTAGATCATAAGGGAGTATAAGGACAAACAGTTATAAAGTAATGAGTCGCAGTGATTCCATCTGTTGCCTGATGCAGAAATATGACTGTGGACTCAAGAGTGCACGGGGGGCACTAGGAACAGAGTCAGGACCTTTGTACTACAAAACAACCTTAAAAAATCTTAGTAGAAACCCCAGAGAGATCTCGTTTTTTCTGGCACTGTAGTTTCTCTGACCCCATTCCAGTGAGGGCTAAAACCTCCTATCACTACCAGCTGGAACGAGGCCAGATTTGTAATGTGAACAGACTCTAGGTCCATTGACAAGCCTTGGAACGAGATCCATAGGCCTGGGCCATTAGTGCCTCTGGGGCTACCGTAAACAACCACATCTGTAAGGGCAGTGTTATAACCAACTATGCTACTGGGCTCAGGCAAACCAGGCCAACCTCACTGCCAACTAGAGCCTGCCTGGTTCTAGCATTTCATCAGGACTAATTCTAGTCTCGCCACACCAACACTTTCAGAGTCAAACCTAAAACCAACAGATTACAAGTGGTTAAATGACAAATAGATCTTAATGTGTCTAGAAGAAGACATAGTTAGGGTAAGTGTATAGGTCACATAACATAAAAAGGCAAGATGGTAGGGCAGGTTTGGAACCTCCCTGGAGAGGCCTTGGAATGATACTGTGATCAAACAAAAAGAATGTATTCAGCACAGAGCCTGTCCTCAATTCTGTGCTGGGTGCTATACAACTGACATGATTTAGGTCCCCTGGTCTTAAGCTACTGATTATCTTTCAAAAAAAGAAAACAAAACCTCAAATTTTCTAGAGACAAATTATTTACTCTATGACTCAAGTTTACTGTGCATTAAGAATAAATAAGAATGAAAGGAGGCAACTTTAAATTGTGGTCCTTCTCATGCCATATATTAATTTAGACATATTTTATAGTACAGGCACACAAAACTATCTAGAAGTAAGTTTACTTTTACAAGCCACTGAATGCTAAGGAACAGTTTTAATGAGACCAGAAATATGTTGGTCAAGGCTGAAATTCTAAAAGCTAATGACTGAGGCAATTGTGATGCTTTCATACAGATGGGGGGTGGGGAGATAATGGAATTCTGAGCCTTTATGGTATTACATGGCTCCCAGGCCATAAGTTTATAAGAAAAAATTTAATTATTTTATCTCATATTCAAGTCTCCTTACTAACTCCCTTTTTTATTTTCAGAATAGCAGCTAATGCCTGGGAAAACATCATTAAAATGGACATTTCTACATTTAGTGAGACTTTTATTATGCCTGTCAACTGGGCCTTGAACAGGCAATGTATTTTCAGGGCTTCATATGTGTGAACTCTTAATGATATTCATTTTAACTAAATAGGAAATGATGTGTTTAAGTTAAAAATGAATGTGAACCAGTAATATTATTATTCTGAAAATTTCAGAATAGAGTTCTGAACATGGTAGAGAATGAAAATGAGAATGGAAGTGAAGAAGAGATAGGAAAACTAGGCTTCATGATAGCCATGTATTAGATATTGATTCATTGAATGTTATGAGGTAAAATTATCTCTGTTTACAAATGAAAAAAACAAAGGCTTGGAAAGGTTAAGTCTTTTGCTGAAGGACAAAGAGCAAGTCAGGAAACTGCATTATGAACCTTGGTCTTTCTGATTCCAAATCACATCCATATCTGAAAACTATATATAGAGTAGCATAACAATGTAAGTAAAAAGGGACTGTGAACTGTTTTTTGAATTTCTTCTCAATAAAAGGTCATTAGATTATACTGTTCAAGATGTGACATTAATTATTAGAGTTAATTCAGTCTAAGATATCAGTAGAAGATACTTTATATTTGAGTGTTTGAGATGACACAATAAATTTGGGTATAATTTAAGATCGATAATCTATTTGCTCCCAAGATATATAAAGTCCACAATTATTAGAACAATAAAGTAATATTAGAGATTAGTTAATAACAACTCCTCTGCCTGTTCATGTATTTCTTTATTCATTCAATATTGTGTGTGTGTGTGCACGTGTTGTATCTATCAGGTGCTGTGATGGCAATTAGGAAACCAGTAATGTAGAAGGCAGAAAAGGTCTCTGTTCTGAAGTTTATAGAAGCCTGAAACTCAGAAAGAAACCAAATGTATACCTCCCTGTATAGGCTAGTGGTGATAACAAAAGACTAGAAAGTGCTCTCTGGTCAACAACTTCAACC
Source organism: Mormoops blainvillei (assembly GCA_004026545.1). Classification (NCBI taxonomy): domain Eukaryota; kingdom Metazoa; phylum Chordata; class Mammalia; order Chiroptera; family Mormoopidae; genus Mormoops; species Mormoops blainvillei. Next base: position 219,727 of record PVJD01000701.1, read on the forward strand.
TCACTGTATATGAAGGGAGATTACTTACCTGAGGAACACTGCTTACTTACTTATAAGAGTTGGAATTGTTTCTGGTCTAGCTCTAACTATCTCCAGCAACTAGCACCCAAGAATGTCCATTACCCTCAACTAAACTGAATTTCCTTCCCAATAAACCTTTTGTCACAAGGCACAGCCAGACACGCTGAATTAAGATTGACTTCCACTTACTGCTTGCCTTAGGCAAACTCTTAGCAAAACTGCCAACACAGCCTAAAGGAAACAAAGCTACATGAGCAGGATCAGTCTTTGAATAATTAATTGAAAGCTGAGTAGAATGTTAATTGTACATGTAGGTAAAATCAGGCTTGAGTTTTCTGCCCAGGGCTTCTGTTTTTTCTCACTGCAGTGGAATGCCACATTGTGTCACCAGCAGGCCAATTCCTCTTGGCCTTTGACAATGGCAGCTTGTGTGAGAAGAAGGACATAAGACTAACATAACCAATATGTTACGGAACTGCATCACAGAATCACAGAATGAGTAGGTTCCTATAGACCTGAAGTGTGAGGGCGTCTCTTTGGTATAAGAATGGAGAAACAGGACTTAAACTGGCAAAAGGGACAGTAGGACTGGAATGGGAATTGAGAAACTTGCTCTTTCTCTTTACCTCTCAGCATTTTATGGCTTTGAGAAATGTTATTAAGTTCCAGTTATTCTTTTTCAAACTAAATAGAGCAACAAACAAAGTGAAAACCACCCTTTCTGCTGCAACACACACACACACACACACACATGCACTCACTTCACATACTACATTTTTAGCAAAATTAAAGGAGAGGACCCCACTATCATCACAAATACCAAATTACTCGTAAGCATGGGCTGGGCCCAAACACCCAAACCAGCCAAACTACAGGAGTGGTGGGGTGGTAGGAGTGGTCCTGAGTGTTCTAGGCATGGTGGAGAAGAATGAGGACTGCTCAGGACCTCAGTGCTACTAGTCAAAGCACACTGGCTACACAGCACTGTGCGGCAGCAAAGGGGGAGCCCTTTGGCTAAGAAATTGGGAAAGCAATACTCCGGCACCTCCCATTCCCTTCTTCACAGCATTCGCCTCAGATTGGTGGTGCAGGAATATTCAACTCATTCTAATCTAACGTTTCTTTTTAAAAAAAATCATATCCACACCAAGGCACCATTAAAAAGAAAAAGGGAAAACAGTAACACACTCCCCCTGTCCTTTGCAGAGAAGAAACAGATCAGGAAAACCTTCCAACAGTGCAGAGAAAAAGTATAACCTGATATTCTAACATGAGATTTTTTTTTTAATGGAAACAATTATAAATCTAAAATAAGTGAAAATATAGAAATATATGTACACACATATATGTGTGTGTGTATTTGGGTACATAGGTATAAATTGGACACACATTAATGAGAGAGAGAGAGAGAAAGAAAGTTTTCCAGCCAAATAGAGATGAAGAGATGTCCAAACAACAGGAAAATGTGAAAGGAAACTAACAGAATCCAAGAGAGAAATTGAGGAGGAATGAAAATCCATTAAAAAAAGAAAAAAATATTTTTAAAAAGATCCCATTGCAATGACTACAAGGTAAAATAGAATGGAAAGCACATCAAACAAGGAGGGAAAAATGAAGACAGTAAATAGGACTAAAGACAGAATTTTAAAATATTTGTAGGAAAGCGATAGATATAGAAGACAAAGGAAATGTTACATATAATTATTAGAGACTATGAAGAAGAAAACAAAAGTGATTAAAAAATACTTATCTATAATTTAGGAAAACATTAAAATTTAAAGGGTATATATAAACAGAACAAAGATCTGGATGATAAACACTAAGATATCCTGCTAAAATTATTAAATATTAAAATTTTAAAAAAGAATCTTTTGTCTTATGAGCAAAACTACCTAGTCATTAAAAAGGAAAATAAAATGAGTTTGCATCTGACTTTTAACAGAAAATTTCAATAGCAGAACACACTGGAGAAATACCTAAATGGCACTCGAGGAACAAAATTTAAGCTAAGCTGATTTTTGAATATAAAAATTATGGACAGACAGATATGAATGTCCACAAACTCAAAGAATATTGTTCCTATGATCTGTTGTTGAGAAACTGATAGAGAATGATGAGAAGCTTTTGGGAGAAAATATGAATGATGGGCAATGACAATTTAAAATAAAGGTGAGGATAAGATTGAGAGAACAACATGCAAATATAATATATCCCAATAATATGGAAATAATACTACTAAGAAAATGGGAGGAAAGTGAAGAAAGAAGGGAGAGTAATTACTAATTAAGTCAAGTATAATAACTAGAAGTCAAAGGATATCATTTAAAGCTTGAGAGCATACAGGCAAATATTAAGCTAGATAAGGGAGAAAAGGAACAAGGAAAAGGTCACAAACTATATCAATGCTCATTTAGAAAAAATAGATTCTTTAAAAAGAAGGCATATAAACACAAAATATGAAAGAATCACTAGAAAAATAAAACCTTTGTATATGCTAGAAGAACAAATCATACCAAAGAAAATGAACCACAAATGGAATACATTAAAAATAAATAATATATAATACATAAAATATAAAATAATATGAAAGAACTAAGAACAACTCAATAAATGGAAAGGGCCTAAATCATCTGTTGCAATAAAAAAACTTTCAGATTGCACACTACAATATTTTATAGATTACAAGCTCTATGCTACATATAAGAGATACATGAAAGTACAGTGTTTGCAAAAATTAAAAATAAAAGGATGAGCAAAGATATACCACAGAAATGGAAAAAGGAATCAGGGGTTGTGGCCTTACCATCAGACAATGCAGAATACAAGAGAAAAAAAATTATGGGACAATAAAGAGGGCAAGTTATAATGTTGAAATCTATAATTTATAATGAAGAGCTAACACATAAATATTTATATGCAATATAACACACTATTAATTCTCATAAAGCATAAGTGATAAAGGATTAAAGAAAGCAAAAAATTATAATTGCTGGCTTTCTAGAAAACAACTATAATAAAAACACTACATATCATATCCTGTGGAACACAGCTAATGTAGCATTCAGAGGAAAATTCATAGCCTTTAGTGCTTATGTTGACATAAAGAATAGGCTATAAGTGAATCAAACATTTTTACTAAAAATAAAAAAGACAACAGTAAAATAAATAGAAATAAATGAAGGTATAAATTAATAGCTCTATTTATTAAACATAAATGGGAGGGAGGGAGGGAGGGAGGAAGGAAGGAAGGAAGGAAGGAAGGAAGGAAGGAAGGAAGGAAGGAAGGAAGGAAGGAAGGAAGGATAGTATAGGAAAGAGAGATATAGAGAAGGGAAGGGAGAGACGGAGAGAGTGGGGGGAGTGAGAGAGAGGAAGAAGAAAGAAGCTCTGCTCCCTTCATACTGAAGCCACTTGGTTACACTGTCCATCCTTATTAATTGTTTATAAAGAGCATTTTGTCACAAATTCTTAAGTGGATCTAAAATATTTACACTGGCTTTTACTTTCCTAATGCATAATATGAAATAGCACAAATAAGTCATGCGGACATTTGACACTACTCTGGAAATAACAGCTGAAAATACTTGCCTTCAGAAGCTACTACTCTTTTCCAGGTTTTTTAAATCTTGCATTCTTTCATACAAAAGAATACCTAAATTGCAACTACAGTATTGATTCTACTGAAAGAGAGTGATATGAGATTATGCATGAAATGGTTTAATCATTTATCCATGGCCTTGGAGTGAAACAATATGGGCAAACATTAGCTCTTAGGAAACATGTTCACACACACATACTGAATTATGCATTTCTTTAATTCAGCAATTTTCAACCTTTTTCATCTCATGGCACACATAAACTAATTGCTAAAATACGTAAGCACACCATAAAATAGATTATATTTTTTAACTGATCTGACAAAAACATATGTATAATTTTGATTCATCTGTACCAGATGGTTATTATGTTGGTTGTTGTAATTTTTATTTTACCATCTAAGAGAAAAGATGTCAGTGCCCCTGACTAAATAGTCAGGTATCACATGTTTTAAAAATTCTTGCTGTACACCTGGGCACACCAGTTGAAAATCACTGTTTTAATTCAAAGCTGAGGCCCAGGCCAATTTAAGGAGTTCATGGAGTGTGCCCAGGACAACTTCAATGAGTTTGTGCTGTGAGATCTGAAATTTTTATAAGGTTATTTAAAATTTAAAAAAAATCCATAGGTTCTATGGCAGTTCCATGTATGCTAAATGTGTTCATGACAGGATTAAGTGTGATATTTGTTGAAGGCACAAACTCAGAGTCACAAAAAATGAAGATTTTTTTTTTGAGTGAATGAAAATAGTCAAAGGAAAGGCATGTTAAATTTCTAGTTGTCTAAAATACTCAAAGCAATCTGTGAGAAGACTTTGAAATGTATCTTGCGAAAGGTGATTTGGAATTAACAGCTTTCTGTGATTTGAAACTTGGCAGGGACATCAAAGAGGTATAAATTGTCAAAGTGACCATGTTCCTAGGAAATTAGGATCATTGATAATGGAAATGTTAGTTCTAAAAGAAACCTTGCATTGCAGGGGTGAGAATGAAGTGACATAAATCATTATAGCTTCTTGTGTGGTCCAGCAGAAAGCTAGAATCAGGGAATCCTCACTGGATGGAGTCTTAACAATCTCCAATGTAACAGAATCTGTTGTGCATCAAAAATGAGAAGGGAAAGAGGAAGACAACTTTTCTGGAGAGATGGAATCAATGCAGGTCTAAAATTCAAAGCCAGGAAATGTGATTCAACACCTGGTTGCATGTATCTCTACATTCATTCATTTTTTAATGAACTTAATAATAAAGTGAGAAGAAAAATATATTTTTATAATGTATACATTCTTGACACCAATTCTGAATCTCAGAGTACAACATCTTATATTCATTTATTTACCTCCCAAGAGCAAGGCAAATATAGTCTAAAATATTGTCTAGTCTAAAATATTGTTTCTGAAATATTTTGATCAACCTACAGCAGGAAGATAGGCTGATAAATTTCTACCCCTGTGCCACTAGCAGCTAGGTATGAGACCTTGGGCCAATTGTTAGCATCTCCTTCCCTAAAAAATAAGAGGATTTGGGCTAGATGCTTACAAAATTTTCAGCCCTAAGTGATACAAATATATTGTCTCAAAATAAAATGTTTCACATGCTTGAGATGAACCATGGAAACTAGGAGCTGAATCCTAAATCATTTAGTGATGTAATTGTCTCTAAAAACGCTAATAGAATTTCACAAATGCTTCCTGCCACACCTACTCTTTTTCAGAAAACAGAGAGTATAAATTTATGATAATAGAGTAAATAACCAAACACACTGAAGTTTAATTTTCTTGTATTATTATATTTATAATTTACTGTGGATGACTAACCCTTATTAGTATTCTTTGCTGTCACTACCACTGGAAGCTGTCTTCTGTCTGGGTCTTGCCAAACCATGATAGTATACCATTCTTTAAACTATACACAAGTCTGCCCGAGAAAATTGAGAGATGATTTCAACTGAGTTTGAAGTTATTGAAATTTTTATGTGCTTTCCATTCATCTTAGGCACCTCATCTAGATATTATACCAGAAAACTAAAAAATAATTAATTTTAAAAATCATAATACACTGTAAATCATCTAACTAGGCTCCCCCATCCAGATGGCTTTTAATTTTCCAGCAAAGTAGATCACTGGACGTGTGATTATAAACCAGGGCCTTTAAATGCAATCTGTGGAGAAATAATCTTTCAAACAGCCCACTAGCTACTCATTGCTGGCAATTAAAGTTGGGGAGGGGAAGGGTAAAAGAAATGGGGGAGGGTATTTGGGACGGGTAGGCGAATAATGTTGGATAGTAACACACTTTCACAAACAATGGTTTCACTGAATTGATAAGATTACATTTTAACTTCTCTGGCACCCTCCAGGATAATCTGAAGTCTCCAGGACTTAAGTAGCTATGGAACTAGTGTATCAATAATCACCATTTTCAGAAACACTGATGGACGACAGGGAGAGAACTAATAAAGAAGAATATATAGAGATGATGACCCAGAGGTTGAAACAGAGTACAGACAGAAATCTTTCTTCAGCTCTTAGGATTACTGAAAACAGAAGTGTTTGTAATCATGTGGTCATAGTCAATATATCTTACAACCAATATGCTTGAGCACAAACCAATGAGTATTAAGTTCATGACCAACCAGAGGGACATTCATTGTAAACAGCCAGATGAATCACAGGGCTCTAATTCCTACCAAGAAAAGGAAACTGTCTTCATCCTAATTCTATCTCTGCCTCCATTTCTACTTATAACCTTCATTTGAATAAAGAAGAAATAACAAAAAAACAGAAGATATTACCCACTAGGAGATAAAAGGGTTTGAAGTACAGGAAGTTCTGGAGCGTCCTTGTGCTGTGAATCCCATGAATTTATAAGCTCCTGTAGGAAGTCACTATGTCTACTGCAGCTTCTAGCAGGGCACTTTCCAGGAAAAAAAAATGTAGTCAGTATTGCTATCTCACTGCATGACAGAATAAACACAGCAGCCCATGTCAGAGTCCCTGGAGTTTTATTTCCTGTTGGGGATTCAGACTCAAAACGGCTGAAGATCACCATCTCCTCCTTGTTTTCAGGTTGATATGGATTGAGTAGAAATACCTAAATTCTGAGGACATGCATGACCATCACTTTATGGTAGACTAAACAAGAAACGGTGAATAAAAAGAAGGAGGACATCGAGGGATGAACTATTTCAAAAGGCAGGGGTAAGTAATTCCAATGCCAGGATTCCATTCATGTATTACTAGCACTGGTAGAGGGGTGGGATTTATTCAAAAGGAACAATATGTAACCAGGCTGGAAGTTGAACCAACTGTTATTGCCAAAAGTCATATGGGTCTGGGAACATATGAAAACCTGGTAGGCTTCCAAAAGCTTCCTTTGTAGGAGGGAAAAAGAAGCTCTGTGGGAAGAAATAAACCTAAGACAAAAGAGATGAGCACAGTAAATCTGAGGACCAAGGAGTTTGTGCTCCACATCAGGCACCCTTAGATCCTGCACAGGAGAGATGAGCCCACAAAACGCCTGGCTTTGTAAACCAACAGGGAGCACATCCAGGAAAACTATGGAACTGTTGGGGAGGGAGACTGCTCTTTAAAAAAAAATGTTTTAAATATGTTTGTGGAGTTTAGAGAGAGAGGAATGGAGGGAGAGAAAGAGAAATATTGATGTGAGAAACATCAGTCATGCCTAAACTGGGGGTTGAACCCATAACGTAGGTATGTGCCCTGACCCAGAATGAACTCCCAACCTTTTGGTGTATGGGGTGATGCTCCAACCACCTGAGCCAGATCATCCAGGGCAAGAACTTCCTTTAAAGATCTCACATGTAGACTCACCCCAGGACACAACATAAAAATATCAGTTTTAAAAGCACCTAGACTCTATATAAAGGAAACCCACTTACTCATCTTAAAACATCTGCTAAAGAGTCACAAAAGTGCTGGGACTCTTTCCAGGTACACAAACACTGGTGGCTGCTATTTTTGTGATCCGATTCTGTCTTACTAATGCCACTGTTGGTGGTACATTTTGGAATTCCCCCATTAACCTGCTACAGCGAGTGAACAGGCCTCACTGAGAGCCCCAGCCACCCTCATGCCACAGTCTCCACTCCCCCACAGAAGGTGGGCATGCACTGCCTGCACAGGGAGTATCCCTTGAGTTCCTAGCCCTGGTATCCAGGGGGGTTAACACTTCTGGACCCAACAGGACATCTCCTACATAAGGCCTCTTCTTTGAGACTGGAGATGTAGTTGATTTGCCTAATGCATAGAAACAAACACAGGATTGGACAAAATGAGGAGACTAAGAATATGTTCTAAATGAAAGAATGTGACAAAACCTCAGAAAAGACATTATAACATGAAGAAAAGCAATCTACGTGATAAAGAGTTCAAAGTAATGGTTATAAGCATGCTCACTGAACTCAGGAAAAGAATGGATGAAAACTGTGAGATCTCCAACAAAGAAACAGAGAATATAAGAAAGTTCCAAACAGAGGTTATAGAGCTAAAGAACACAATAATTAAACTAAAAATATATATACTAGAAGACTTCAACAGCAGACTGGATGAAACAGAAGAATATATTAGTGAGCTGAAAGAAAAAGCAATGTAACTCAGAATAAATAAAAATAAAAAATAATTTTAAAAGTGAAGATACTTAAGAGATCTTAGTAACAACATCAAGAGGAATAACATTTGCATTATAAGGGCTCCAGGAAAAAAAAGAGAGAGAGAAAAAGGACTAGAAAAATTATTTGAGGAAATAATGCCAGAAAACTTCCCTAATTTGGGGGAGGAAACACATTAGGTCCAGGAAGCCCAAAAACCCCACTTAAAATGAACCCAGGAATCCACACCAAGACACATTATAATTAAAATGGAAAAAGATAAAGAGGGGATCTTAAAAGCAGCAAGAGAAAACTAACTTGTTATGTATAAGGGAAACCTCACAAGGCTATCAGCAGATTTTAAGCAGAAACTTTGCTGGCCAGAAATGAGTGCCAAGACATAATCAAAGTACTGAAAGGAAAAAACTTCAAACCAAGTATTTTCTATCTGGTAAGATAATCATTCAGAATTAAAGGACAGATTAAGAGTTTTCCAAAAACAGATCCAAGATGTGGCTAAGTATGAAGAAGCTACACACACCTCCTTCCAGGATCAAACTGGAATTACAACTAAAATATAGAGCAATCAACCTGAATAACCAACTGAAGACTAGCTGAAGAGAAGTCTTATAACCAACTATTTATAGAGGAAGCCACATCAAGTCTGGTTGTAAGGATGGGGACATGAAAAAGGCTGGCCTGCTCCCACGGATGGTAGCTGAGATTTTGGGGGGATATCTTAACTGCAAAGGTTCCCCTGAGAAGGGTGGGATCTGAACCCCAAGCCAGGCTTGTGACTAAGCAATTCCACTTCTGGGAATATATCCAAAGGAACCTCAAACACTAATTTGAAAGAATACATGCACCCCTATGTTCATCGCAGCATTATCTGCAATGGTAAGATTTGGAAGTAGCCCAAGTACCACTCAGTAGATGAGTGTATACAAAAGCTGTGGTACATTTACACAATGGAATACTACTCGGCCATAAAAAAGAAGGAAATATTGCCTTTTGCAACAGCATGAATGGGCCTGGAGAGTATTATGCTAAGTGAAATAACCCAGAGACAGACAAGTACCATATGATTTCACTTATATGTGGAAACTAATGAACAAAATAAACTAACAAAATAGAAACAGACTCATAGATACGAAGAACTGATAGGCGTCAGAGGGGAAGGAGAATTGGGGGGCTTGGTGAAAAAGGTGAAGGGATTAAACAAAAACAAAAGTTTTCTAAAAGCCAAATTTGCCCATTCTCCAATGGATTTGGATGAAAACTAATAATAAAATCAGGTACAACTACAATAGGAAACATTGGAGAAGAGTCAACCTGGGTTTATAAGGAATAGCACGTGAGATGGCTCACATACTTATGCCATATCTTGGTTGCTTGCATCTTACCATATCACTGACAAGATTACTACTAACAGAATAGTAGGGTGTGTTTTATTAGGATATTATTGGAAGAATGATTTTTTTCTTTGTTAATATTTTTGTGCACTAGTTGTTTGGTTCAGTAATAAATAAAGGGGCATGCAAAAGGTTTACAGTTATGAGTATGCAAAATATAGTTTATTCTTATATTATTATTTATTATTGTATTGTTTCTTATTAATAAGCATTTTTGCCCACCCCTGTGTGTAAGACCTTTAAAGCTGAAAAGAAAATAATGTTTTCCAGATAAGCAAAGCTAAAGGAGTTTGTCCCCACTAAAACAGCTTTATAAGAAATGTTAAAGGGACTTTTTAAAGGTAAACAGAAATGGTACTAATAATAAGAACACATACAGAATTAAAAATCTCACTGGAAAAGTAAATATTAGTAAAA
>PVJD01000701.1:229881-369771 GCA_004026545.1 Mormoops blainvillei
TGGGGTGCCGGGCAGAGAGTATAAAGTGGGGGGTGGGGGGGTGGAAATGGGACAACTGTAATAGCATACTCAATAAAATATACCAAAAAAAAAAAAAAGATAACATCAAAAGAAATGGGGTGGGAGTAAAATATTGAAGTTTTAGAATGTGTTCAAGGTGAATACCTAAATACGAATATTTTAAAAAATCTATTCATTGTGGTTGGCTGGTTTTTATCAAAATGGAGATGGGGGAAGAAAATACCAAAGCTACTGTTTGAAGAAAATAAAAACATCTGACCAGGATATTTTTAGTTATATTTTAAATGGTAACAACAATATTAATGATATTATAAGCACTGAGTTCCAAGATCACCAGGAAATTATTTTGGGCACCCACCTAGAAAACATAAGCAGTGTATGTTTGTCAAACATCTTATCTAGGGATTCCTGTATTTGGGTAATTATACAATTTTAAAGAAGTATAATTTAGCAGATATGATTAATTATATCCTTCCTCCTATTTCTCTCTCTCTCTTTCTGTCTCTCCCTCTCTCTGTCAAATCAATAAATTAAAAAATAGCATATGCCTGATCTAATTATTTTGGAAATTATAGTGAGGGCAAAGTTAACACTAAACTTAGTAACTAAAAAGCAAGTCCAAAATATTACTTAGGTCTTATCATAAGACCAGCTTATTAGTTTTTTTTTCCTCAAAACCAGACTCTCAGGAGGAGTACGTATACCCAGGAGTCTAAGTCAACTGAGAACACTTAATACCTAGCAGTTGTCTGCAGCGTACAAGGTATAGGTAGAGAACAAAGAAGAATGGCTCTGGGATTCTTCATGTTAGGAAATGGAGAAGGGTAATTTTGTTTTAACTTTACTTTGTAGCTCACTCTCAGGTCTCCTGAGAGCAGGTTCCTCTGGCTCCTGATTCCATTTGCCCTGAGTCATCTGAAAACTGTGTTAGGGGGATGGTGGTTGGTCATCGCATCCAAGGAAACGAGAAATAGGTCAACTTCACTGGAAGAGAGGTTTCCCATGGACTTGCTGGTTAGTGTATGAAAAGGCTCAGCCATGTATTTCTAAACCTCTTTAACAATATAAATTACATGTTCCCACCTCCAGAGCCTCTGCTGCTTTAAAATTACACATTAAATAATGTAACTGTGTATCAACTATTTAAAGTCCAGGCAGGCCTAGCAGAAGAGTCAAGTTTGAATGATCATTCCTCCATATCGTCATCTCTCTGCTTAAGATACTACATGCCCATCTCTTTTGAACATAATAAATAACTTAAACTTATTTAGCAGGGACAATATTTGAGACTGGGATAAATACAACGAATTTCACAAAGGTGAACATAAGACAGACTTTGTCCTCAGGAAGCCTTAGATACACCTTCTCTTACCTAGCCCCACACCTTACAATGCATTCACATTAAAGTCTTTGTGCTGCTCCCCAGGGATGAATCATGGCATCGGCTTGCCTAGGGGTCAGGCAGAGGCCCAAGTGCTTGACATTTCCAGGCAAGCCTCCCTTTGTGATACCATAGTAGCTCACTTTGTGTCCAGTTCCTTGGGGCCACACATGGCTATAGCTTCCCTGAGTCTCTACCTTCCCTCAAGACAATAGAAGAGACATCATTCCTCTTTTACAAGACCAGTCGCTAAATCTGTTCTCCAGGTTCCATTCCCTTCTGTCTGCCCAGAGACCTTGCCATGACAATCAGTTCTTCACTTTCTTGAGGTCTTCAACCTCTCCTTCTAAGCCGGTTCTTTTGCACAAGCATTTAAACGTGCTCACAGTTTTAAACAAGTTTTCCCATGACCCTGTACTCTCTAGTTGCCATCCTAAATTTCTTTGTCTATTGGGGTTTTGAAGAGCACCAATAGCACCTTCACATAGTTAAATTCCAACGTATATCCAAGGTTGTCCAAGAACTCTCTTGAAATCTGATGGCAATATTTCCTGGGCTGTGGAAGCATTTAGACTGCTTGCTCTCTTTCCCCAGTAACAAGCATGGTGCCTCGCTCAGGGGAGATATGTGATAGACATCTGCTGAAATGAATTCATACAACTGAAGCTATGATGTAAAGAATGAGTGATCTGTGAGAGTAAGGCACTTGACACTCTGCCTCACTGAGTCTCCCACGCTCACAGTAACTGGCAGCATGTCATGGATTCAGTATACAATAGATGTTCACAGTAGGTGTTAACTGATATTGCTTGTAGGTTACAGCCATGTATTTATTTTTACAAAATGGCAAATGAGGTTCTTAAATATAAGGTATATGGTATGAAAATCATGTTTTAAATGTAAGAAAACATCTGTGTTGGTACTTAGAAAATATAAACCCTATTATAAAAATTTTTTAATTTGTAATTGGTCATTACCTACCTTTTAATTTCTTAACAGCTAAGGCTATATAATTCAGATTAGCCCAATGCAGAACAATGACATCCTCAATTTAATTGGCCCCGCAGAATTTCACAAAACACAATCAGCATTTCTCACAAAATCTGTTGTTTCAGAGCTGGAGGTTAAGACATTATGCTAAATATAAACCAGAGAACATAATTATTGATTCCGGTTCCCAGTGGTAGATGGGGTATATTGAAGAAAAATGCACGATTAATTCCCTATGCTTATCCCTGATGTTGCCCCAAAATGCTTTGCTTTGCATGAAGGTAAAATCACACTAGGTTGCAAAGGAACTCTTATCTGTTATTAGTTTGCTTGTTAAAATCCTAGAATCAGATAGAATAACATAGCACAGAATTACAGTGTAGATAACAGGGGAAAGAAGGGGAAGGATTATCAAGAAACATGTATAAAGGACCCATGGACAAAGCCAAAGGTGGGAAGGATTGAGGGTGGGAGGTGGGAGGTGGGGGTGGGCAGGGTGGGGGAAAGTGCTGGTGGGAAAATGGAGACAATTGTACTTGATCAATGATTTTTAAAAAAGAAATAGTATGTAATGCAATATAGTTATCACTTTCTTAATCCATATTTCAAACTGGTATGTGTATATAAACATTTGTATTTATGGATATATACACACTATGTATAGAGAGAGAAAAGAAAGAAAGAAAAGAAAGAAAGAACTCAGAATAGTTTCTACAAAGCTGTTATATAGGATTTAGAAGTAGTCACTAGATTGAAATGACAGATCGTATTTTCTAATACCAGAAGTCTATACAGCCGAGAGAATTTTGAAGAAACTTCCCAAATGCACTACAAGAATGAATCTCCTCTGTTCTTGTGTGATGTCCACCTGTTATTATAAAACAAATTGCCTAGACCTCTACCTCAAAGTAGCCATCCTTGTATGTAGCCATCCTTTAATGGATCTGGTTGGTAGGCAACCCTGGGGTACCTAGGAATCACTGCCATATTCAGAATCACCACCAGGGTAAGAGCTGCTGCCATGTTCTCTCCTCATCAGGAGGAAATCTCTGAGTGAATGTGGCAAAGATCACCCTCAGTTGTGTAGCTCGTTAATGGATTAATTAAATTTAATTATAATTGACTATGTAAAAAGTAGAGACACCAAAAATGACCATGATTTTTTAAAAGTTAATATTTTCAGCACTTACTATGTAGAAGATACTGAACAAAGCACTTTATATGCACTATCTTATCCGATTCATGACACAATCCTATGACTTAGGTGTTAATTCTATTTCTAAGTAAGGGGCTGAGCTCATACAGCTTAAATAAAATCTACCCAAATCAAAAAGCCAGTTAGTTGGAACTCAGACACCTAGTTCTTTGTGTATTCTGTCTCCATATTTCAGATTAAGGGTTTTTAATTCACTTAAGACCTGGAAATATGGAGAATAGCACCTTTCGTGATTATCAGTCTATGTATCTTTAACCCGTCTCCAAAACAGGTCTTCTTCATAGCACAGTGCCAGCCCAAGAGGGCGCAAGCAATGAATTACAGATGTTAGCACTTGCAGAATAGCACGTAGCCCACAGTCTCTCTTCCTCCTGAGCAGCAAGAAGCGACAGTGACTAACCCATATGGTGTTGGATATGTGAACTTCTACCCCCAGACAAAAAAATGAGACCCAGAGTTCTACAACAGGGTTCAGAGGTATAAAAACAGCACATAAAAAGTCTACACATTTAATTCTGAGCTTCTAAAAGATGTTAATAAGGGAAATACCCTCATGTCTATTGGCATTCCTAAATGCCACTCGGTGTCATCAACAAAACATATCCTTTGGAAACGTGATTTTCAGCCTTTTTAATCTCATGGTACACATCAACTAATTACTAAAATTCTGACGAACATCAAACAATATATATTTTCCTGATCTGACAGCAAAATAGGTACAGTTTAGATTCATTCCCACTGGACAGCTATTGTGTTGGTTGTTGTGATTTTTTTATTTGACAACCTAAGGGAAAGGAGGTCAATACCCTAATAGGTGTGCGCTGCATGTTTTAAAAATTCCCACAGCACATGGTGTGTCTCTTGAGGTGCACTAGTCGAAAATCACTGCTTTGGAAGCCTCCCAACTTTTTCTAAAGCCGCATGTTGTCCTGGATAGGGAGGTGTGAGGAAAACATATATCTTTAATTCTGTCAGTTTTATAAATATCTAATAATGCAGAAACTAGTAAACAGTCTATAACTGGGTTAATTATTTGTGGGGAACTAATTAGGTTAATGAGATATTTCTTTATGGAATAAGTTGGCTGGTACTGCTAAATGGAAGAAAATCAAGGACCTTAAAGATATTAGAAATTGGAGCAGAAAAAAATTAAATCCTTACACTTGGGAAATTGCAAACTCAGTGCCCATGGGAAATGACATCTGGAATGCAAAAATAACTTCCTACACTGTAATCAACTGCAATGGTTTGCATCTATCATGCCAGTGAGCACCGCTACCTATGCAGAAAGGTAAGAAGCAAGCAATATTTTTAATTTCTTTTGCAACCCACTCAAAAATGTGGGACTGAGAGACCTGAATAAAATATTTAGCTTTTTATAAGTATGAGCTAATGTTGGCTACAATTTTAAGAGTTTTTCCACAAAAATAGTATAGGTATAGCAGAAATATAATTTAACATTACTGAAAATTTCATAGTCTCAACGAAACAACCATAAATCCTTCCAACCCTTACCCATGTGCATAATTTTATTTTATTTTATTTTATTTTTTATGCATGTTCCTTGATGACCTTTCCCCTCCCTTTCCCCTATCATCCCCCTCCTTCTTCCCCTCTGGTTACTGTCAGTTTGTTTTTTATTTCAGTGTTACTGGTTATATTTTGCTTGCTTGTTTATTTTATTGAGTAGATAATTTAATTATAGCAATGATTTAATATCGGTAATATAATATTCTTAACATTATGATTTGTTTTGTTGTTAAATTATTGAAGAGTAACTGTGATGGACTGAATTTTTGTATTCTCCCAAAATTCATATACTGAAGCCCTAAACCTCAATGTGATGATATTTGAAAGTGGGACATTTGGGAGATAATTAGGTTTGGATGAGGTTATGAGAGGGGGCTCCCACAATGGGAATAGTGTATTTATTTATTTATTATTTTTTATCCTCACTTGAGGACATTTTTCTACATTGCTTTTAGAGAGAGAGAGAGAGAGAGAGAGAGAGAGAGAGAAAGGGAGAAACATCGATGCGAGAGAGATAACAGTGATCGGTTACCTCTCATACATTCCCAGACCAAGGATCAAAGCCGCAATCTAGGCGTGTGCCCCATCAGGGGATCAAACCCACAGCCTTTTGGTGCATGTGACAATGCTCCAACAAACTGAGCCACAGTAGCCAGGGCTCAGTCTACACATTCTTTAATCTTTCCATATCTTGTGGAAATTTAACCACATTTTCCTGACAACCACTCACTGGGTTTTCTTTGTTTGTTTTTGTTTTGTTTTGTTTTGTTGGGGTTTTTTTCTTCTAGCTCACTGGGTTGATGGCAAGTGTCCTGCCAGTTCTGGTGACTATCTCTTCCCTATTTCCCAAAAAATAGCAGTTTCTGTCATCAATTATCTTTTCTTGTTTTCAACAGTCCTATTCTGAACTGACCACTGTAACAGACTCAGTCGATCCACATCCCATGGAGACTTTTCTGGTGACCTCTTGTTTTTGCTGACTTTTTAAGGTTAAGGTTTACTTATGCTGCCTACCACATGCTGGTCCTTGTCCTAGTTCTTCCACTTCCACCCTTGAGAATTTGGTGAGATTTTCCATGGAGTCTCACGAACGTAATTCTCGTGAAGGCCTTGCCATTTGTGCTTGGTTGCCTTCCTGGACTTGGTCCTCCCTGCACTACATATAGCAGGTATACTTCGCCATTCTTAAAGCCTACCTGGAAAGCTTTCCTATTTTTTCAGGGTGGATGCAGGTTGTGTATGTGTGTGTGTGTGTGTCGGGGTGGCGGGGGAGGTATTCAGTGCAAATCTATGAGGGAGGGAGCAAAATATGTGGGCTCAAATAGCCTTTCTGAAATTTATAGATATATTGCTACCAGCCACAAAGTAAAACCTTATCAGTCTGTCATTTCAAATATTCCGCAATCTGACTCTAATGTACCATTCCAGCCTTATCACCAGTTACTTGGTGACATGAATCTTATGGTGACATGTTTTATCTGCAATTTAGAGGCTATAGTTAACATTCACACGAAAACTATGATGGACATTATTCATATAAGAGTTTCTAGTTTGGCTAAACACCAGGAAACTTCTTTAGATTCAAGAGCTCACAAAAAGCAATGAGTATGTAAATGTAAACAAAATGCAAGTCTTCTGCGAAGAAACTTTCTCTGTAACCAAAGCTCTTTCCACCGGTGAATGAACTTGCTTAAGTTGAGATTGAAATAAGGAACTGAAACAATCCTTGTATGTTTTTACTCTGAATTGCATGAAGTTTGAAAAAAGAATGTCCTCTGGAGAGAAATTGTCTGGATTCAAATCCTAGTTCCTTCACTGAACTTAGACAAGTTATTTAATCTCTTTCCCTCAGTTTCTTAACTTGTAATGTGGACATTATAAAAACACTTACCTCCTTGAGTTGTTTTAGGGAATTAATGACTTAATATAGATAAAGCACATAGGAGAGTGACTGACACACATTGTAAGCATATGTGATATAGTCATACACAGACAAATACCCACATTTGCATATGTATAAGCAAATAGAAAAAATACTAAACTTAATTTTATATTTAAGATGTTTGAAATACTTAGAGTATATTCAGGCATAAATCAAAATCTGTGACTCAGAAAAAGTCTGGTCTTTGGTTATACAGAAAGATTTGGGTGTCACCAATATAGAAATGGGAATGAACCATAGATTTCTATAAATGCACCCTGAGAGATGATATAAAGAGAGAGATTATAAGAGGCTTTGGGACAAAAGAATATGATGCATTTATTTATTTATTTATTTATTTATTTATTTATTTATTTATTTATTTGCTGTTCAAGTATAGTTTTCTCCACTTTCCCCTTACCACTACCCCACCACACCACCCATCCTTACATCCCAGCCTCAATCCTACACCCTTTTGGTTTTGTTCATGGGTCCTTTATACATGTTCCTTGATGACCCTTCCCCTTTTTCCCCCTGATATACCCCTTCCTCCTCTGGTTACTGTCAGTTTGTTCTTTGTTTCCATGTCTCTGGTTCTATTTTGCTTGCTTGTTTATTTTGCTGATTACGTTCCACTTACAGGTGAGATCATACGGTATTTGTCTTTTACCACCTGGCTTACTTCACTTAGCATAATCTCTCCAGATCCATCTATGCTGTTGTGAAGGGTAGGAGCTCCTTCTTTCTTTCCCCTGTGGAAAACAGTATGGAATTTCCTCAGAAAACTAAAAATGGATCTGCCTTTTGACCTGGCAATTCCACTGCTGGGATTACACCCTAAAAATCCTGAAACAAAAATTCAAAAGAACCTATGCACCTCAATGTTCAAAGCAGCACAATTTACAACAGCCAAGTGTTGGAAGCAACCTAAGTGACTGTCAGTAAATGAATGGATCAGAATACTGTGGTACATTTATACAATGGAATACTATGCAGCAGAATATGATGCATTTAAAAAATAGTATCTTTAGACAGACCCAGGGTTTAGTGGCTATCTTGTTTAATAGATGTGGCATTTAATTAATTATGACTAAGTATTATTTCTAGGTATAAAAGAATAATCTATAAGCACAAAAACTCTTCATCTTCTTAGAAAAAATAATGTTGTTAGGCACCCCAAAGTAGTGATATGTAGAGCCATTAAATTTGTTTACAATCTCACTTGTAGCTGTTCTTCAAATTGTTCCCTGAATATATCCATTGCATTAGAACTAATTCATGTTTTCACGGCAAGCCTTAAAACAGAACCGACTGCATTTTGTGAAGAGTATGAATGCACTAATGGGACAGGTGGTGTGTTTGCCTGACTCCAGGAAGGAGTTAGTGTCTCTAACCTGTAAGTACCTATGAAAGATGCTGGCCTTGGACTCACAAAGTAAGATGGGCCACTCAGCAGGAGGAGCTATGTCTGCCGCACAAAGGTACCAGCAATACAAACTCTGCTCCTCAGAACCAAGGGGAGGTATGGACAATGGAGGACCAACAGAGCTAGATCCACGTGTTACTCAAGAGGGGTGTTCTCTTGATTCACTCTTCCACTGGGGGAGCTATGAAGGGGGAGCCTACAGGGATCTTCCCTCTAACAGGTAGTCCTGTGTCAAGTGGGCAGATAAGTCTTCAAGGTCTGGCTTGGTACAGGCGTTAAGTGTCTCTATTCCCGTCAGTTGGAAGCTCTACTCCCATACCATGCCACCTCAAAGAACTGGTTGTGTTGCCTAATGGTTTCTTTTACCAACTTTTTGGGGATAAAGTGTATGATGCATTTAAAGGTCTCAGGAAAGGCAGGGAAATGTTTGACAAGTGTTAACTTCAGAGAAAGTATTTCCAACTCATAAAATCACCTCTGCAAAAGTATCACTTGATGTTCAGTGACCACTGAAAAGAAAAAACAGGCATTAAACACATAAGGAAGCTGTCCATATTCTTCTTAGATTAAGTATATTAAATGGCAGGAAAAATCTGGTTTGGCATCCCATATATACTTTCTGATTTTACTCTGAAGCCATTCCACAAGCATTTGAATTTGCAAAATAAAATTTGGCCAAGGAAAATTCCTACAGCATTCCAATTAAATTTTAAACTCTGACCACAAAAATAATGTAATGTTACACTGATATCTTTAATAATTAAAAGATAAAACTGAAACATTATCATTTAATATCCAAATGCAAATGGTCAGGTTATCAAACTTCCATTTTAATACAATGTGTTTATCAAAATTTTGAATATTGCATTGAACCATATAATCAAATAATTGAGTCTGATCAATTAGACTCAATTATTTCAGACCCAGTTTCTGAAAAAATTCTAAGGTATGTAATATCTTTATAGTTCAATTTTCTATGTGTATTTTTTGTTTAATACTGTGAATATAGACAATTTGATATAAATATTTCATATTCTTTGTGATTGTTTTATATAATGTTTTGCCCTAACTTCAAGCTCTCAGGACTTCCTGAGACTATATCTTGGAACTGTAGCCCTCAGAGCTGTCCAGAAATCTCACTAATGTTTTCTTAGTCCATTCGCTGTCCTACCCATATATAGATAATTATTTCACAACTCTTCAGGTCTTCGACAGTTTCTTCCCTATCTTCAGCTCAGTTGATAATTTGATATATATTTCATTGAAAAATAACAAAATAGAAAATAATTTTCCTCTGTTTTCTCCATCATTCTTGCCAAACCCTTTGTTTATGTACCGATTCTCCTCCCTTTTTACCTGCTCAAGAATATTTCTCCAGTTATTACCCACCCCCCTACATCAGTAATTTTCCCTTCTCTGGATTATTCACATCAACATAAAATAAGACTGTAATACGTGCCATCTAAGTCTCAACTACCACCTATCATTTTTTTCAGCTTCTTTAGAAAACAAATTCCTCAAACGTGCTGCCCAAACTCACAATCTTCTCCTCTTGCCTTTGCACTTGTTCTTGAATCCATTCCAGCCACGTTCTTGTCTTTAGCATTCCACGGAAACAGCTCTTAGTTACTTCCCCCAAGATCTCCAAAACACTAAATCCAAAAGTTGATTCTCAGTTGTCATTCAAATAATCATCAGCATTCAGCAATTAAGTACCCCTTCCTTTAGTGCACTGTTTTTATTTGACTTCCAAGACTTCCCCCACTCCTGGTCATCTTCCTGCCTTGCCAGCTGCTCCTTGTCAAAATTCTTTCCTGTATCATTTTCATAATCCCAATCCCAACACCTTGGACTGGCTCCTCTTATTAGTCTACAGCAGTGATTTTCAACCAGTGTGCTGCAGTTCACTACTGTGCCACAAGAATTTTTATTCATTAATTTTTTTTAGAGAGAGGGAAAGGGAGGGACAAAGAGAAGGAGAGAAACATTGATGTGTGAGAGATAGGTTGATCAGTTGTCTCTCGCATGCCCCCAAATAGGGACCCGGCCCACAACCCAGGCCTGTGCCCTGACTGGAAATTGTACCAATGACCTTTTGGTTCATAAGCCAGCACGCAATCCACTGAGCCACACCAGCCAGAGTGCCACAAGAATTTTTAAAACATGCAATACCTGACTATTTAGTTAGGGGCACTGACTTCTATTACCTTATATTAAAAAAAATAAAATGACAGCACAACAATAGCCATCTGGTGTGAATGCCCTGTCTTGAACCATAAATATATAGGTCATATAATAGAGTTGCATCTTATTGGTCACATTACATAATAAGGTTGTGTCTGACTGGTTAACTCTCAGTAACAAAAATCCTTATATACAAGTATAGGCACCTGATTTTTTTAAAAACTCACTTTGGAGCAAGAAAGATAGGTAATTAATATATATTTTTAGTAAGTCAATAAAAATTATACCTATTTATTGTCAGATCAGCAAAAAATATTTTTTGGTGTGCTGCTGAATTTTAGTACCTAGTTTATGTGTCATGAGATTAAAAGGTTGAAAGCCCCTGACCTGCAGTAACTCTTTAACTTTAAAATCATCACTACCCAAATTATATTTGTAAATCAGACCTGAAATCCAGGCTTATATAACCAAGTGTTGCCTCAGCCTTTCCACTGATACGTCTGAATGCATGTACAAATTTAACATTGAAATCCTGATCTCCCCTTTTCTGTCTCAGTAAATAGCAACCTTATTTGTTCAGTTTCTCAGGCCAGGGCTCATATAGTCACCTTTGATTGCTCTCTTTTGTGCAACAGACATTAATCTAGCAACAAATCTTGTCAACTCTACCAACAAAATACATCTAGATCTTATCTGTATTACTCCAAGCATAGCTACTGCCCTGGTCCAAGTCATCATTATCTCCCACCTCGAATAATGTACTCATCTTCTGTATAAATGCTATCAGTGCTCTGCCCAGATATCCTTTACTGAGAAAGTGCACTCATCATCCGGATGTTGTATTGACTTCTAAACACCTTGTAGCTTCAACCCCAGAGAATTATTTCAGAAGACCCAGAGGGGCCTTCTCCAGGGATGTCTATGATGTTATGACCGCACCCCCCAAAAGCTGATGAACAGCCAATGAATGATCTACTAAAACATGGATATAAAAGGCAGCCCTTATCTCAAGGTGGGACAGCTCTGCAGTGCTACTATTGGTACTCCAGAGTTCTCCCTCTGATCTGAATTAGGCTAAGGCTTAGATGAAATTGCATTTTTGCTTCTCTTTGCTTATCCTGCTGCCCTCAGGTTTTTTCTGAGAGCACACCCTTAACAAATCACTTGCACAATAACCTTCATCTCAGATTCTGCTTCCATGAAACTTAATGTAAGATACCTTTTAATGAGTCTTCTTTGCATTTCACTGCTATTTTCTATTCTCAATAAATCTTACAAGCAGATCACATCCCACCTCTGGACAATACCTTTAAATGGTCTTCTGTCTCATTCATAGTAAAAGCAAATCCCCTACAGTGATATATTCAGTCTTATATGAACCCTCTGACTAACCTCCTATAACTCTTTTCTTTTATCTCTCTGCCCTAGCTTCATCTGCATTCTCAGGGTTTTTAAAATATCTCAAATGTAAATATAAATACTTATGGAGAGGATGATGCAATTGGTAGATAAGTATAGAGACATATATAACTGTATATATCTGTATCTACATTTATAGTTCTATCTGTATGTACAGAGTCTGGCACAAATAATGCCCTTTTCTATTACAAAATCTTTTATTATAAAATCATAAGCATGTAATTCTATAACATAACAATATCACACTCAAGCACATCATATGAAATTTTAGGTGAAATGTTCAAATTAAAACTATAAATTATTAGCCCCATATTATTGACCAAACACACTCAAGCAGCCATTACTTCTCTGGACTCTGTATATCTATCTGTATTTATCTTACTTATCTTTTAGAATTTAAGCCCTATGAGGGCAGACGTTTTCCTAGTACCTAGAAGAGTTTTGGGCACATAGTGGGAATCAAAATATGTTGAATCAATGAACAATCTAGTTTATCCCTTCAATGCTCCCCTAATCCTGTCTTCCTTAATAATGTCCAAATGAGAATTGGAATTTTATTTAGGGCAAAGAGAAGTGCTAAGAATTAAATGTCAAAGACCATCCTCTTCAATAAGATGATAAGGGTGATGTTTTCAGCTACTTTGGGCTAAAAGTACTCTTTAATATCTCAAAGGTCCTAGACTGAAAGAAGCAACAGTTTGAGAAGGAGAAATAAATGGGGACATGTTTTTTTTTAGTTAAAGTGGCTTTTGATTATAATTTCACCTCCATTAGCTTCAGAAAATTAGGTGCCCAAGCTAATAAAACATCAAGCACAACCTAAATTATAATACATGTTCAACATCTGACTCAGTGAATTGCATCTGTCAGAGCATATAGATACCCTGGAGTCTGCCACAAAAAGTTGATGACTCATTATCCCAAATTCAGCTATCTCTGAAAAACAAAATCCAAATTTAAGCCTGAGGTCAGGAATACAAGCCCTCACAGATGCCAAAACAATACCCTAAATATCCAGCAGAAAAGATTTTTATTTCTATTCTGTAAAACTCCTATTTTTCAAAATAGGTACTAAAACTTACATCGAATTTTTATTATACAAATATTTTCTTCTGAGTATTTATTACTCCTTCTACCAAATCTGTGTTTTTTTAGAATGAGATGTTTAATAAAATGGGAATAAAATAACTTGATGTCTTCAAGGCAGTCTTAATCTCTCAGTGAGAACCTTGCTTCTAAATGGCAGTCTTATATGTCCATCTGACACAAAATAGCAGAAATGCACGAAATGCATTTCTGATTAGGAGTCATACTGGGCTGGTCCACAGGCAATTTTGTAAAGTATGTCTCTAAAATAAAATATTTAAATGCCACCCATTAATATTTAATTCAATTAAATAAATATTTATTGTAGATTCACTTTGTGCTAGGTGGTGGGTAGGGCTTGGGATTCAAAATGAAGGAGCTGTTAAAAAAATAAAAAAGATGTTTACCCACCAACAGTGCACTAGAGTTCCCTTTTCTCCACATCCTCACCAGCACTTGTTGTTTGTTGATTTATTAATGATAGCCATTTTGACAGAATGGATGGCACTGGAGAATATTATGCTAAGTGAAATAAGCCATAGGGTAAAAGACAAATACCATATGATCTCACTCATAAGAGGAATCTAATGAACAAAATAAACTAACAAGCAAAATAGAACCAGAGACATGGAAGCATGGAACAGGCTGCAGCAATCAGAGGGGAGAAGGGAGGGAGATAATGGTGAAAAGAAGGGGAAGGGATTTGTCAAAGAACATGCATGAATGACCCACAGACATGGACAACGGTGTGGGGATGGACTGTGGGAGCATGAGGTGGGCTGGGCAGAGGAGGGCAAAGGGGAAAAAATTGGGACACCTGTAATAGAATAACATAAATAAATAAATAAATAAATAAATAAATAAATAAATAAACAAACAAACAAATAAATAAAATATTCTGTTGGATATACTATATACCCACACATACCCTACCTGATAGTATTCCTTGAAGGCAAGGGGACATATATAACAACAGAAACACAAACACTCATGCTTGTTGAACATACTTCTTCAGTTACAAGCTAAGAAATATACTCTTGCAGTTCTACATGACACCTCAAAATTTTAACATTTTTTCATTTTAATTAATTTACAAAGTGCATAAAATATTATCCACAAAAAAAATGTTTATTGGATATAGACAGGCATTGTTCTAGGCACTCCTGATGTAGTGATCAGAAAATAGACACTTTTCAGTAAATAAAACATATATTAACCATTCAATCCATATACACATGGTTAAAACATCTGTGCACAGGAAAAGGAACATATATACAGGGTTCTGTGACAGCAGTCTAGGTTCAGGGAGGGCTTTAATAGTGAAGGGAATTTTCTAAGACAAGGAGGATGAGGAGGGCTCACTGAGTAAAGAGAAAAGAGAGAGGGAACAAGGATTCCTGGGAGACAGGACAGCATGAGCAAAGGACCAGAGGCACAGAATGGAAAGTCAGTACCGATGGAGCTCAGAGAGTGAGGCAGAGAATGGGTCAAACAGACAAGCCAGACAGGCGGCTGCGGACAGGAGACTGCAGACAAGGCACGATTCTGATTACAGAGAACCTGGACGACTGCTCTGAGGAGATGTTACTAGTCTTAAGAACAAAGGGAAACCATTACAAGGTTTGAAACAAGGATGTGTGGTGAATGATAAAGTTAGATTTGTATTTAGAAAAGGTGGCTCTGCTAAATGCAATGCAGAAAACAGATCAGATGGATGGCAAGAGCAGAATGCCAGGAAATGTATGGAGGCAGCTATTAACTGTGGTTCAGGAAGGAGAAAATGTCAGTTTAGATAGGGTGGTATTAGTAAAGATGAAGAGAGAAGGATGGATTCAATAAAAAACTGGAAGGTAAAATTGACAAGTCTGAGTGGTAGCATGCTTATTATAATTAAAGGAGGGGCATGAAGCTAAAGAATTGGATATATGTTGGTATCCCTAGTTATAAGGTCCATAGAAGAAAAACCTGGCATAGTGAGCAGGTAGAGAAGGACTATAATTTCAATTTTGAATATTTTGGCTGTAAAGTAGGATTCAAATGAAAGATATTGAGAACGCAGTAAGATATACAGGTCTAAACTACAACAGGCAAATATGGGCTGAGTGAGTCTCTAGTAAGTGATGATCGATCTCAGAAGCATGGAAAGTATAGAGTAAGAAAAGAAACAAGATGACCTAGAATCCAGCTTGGGATGAAATCTAAGGAATAGTATTGTTCAAAAGAAATAGGCCCATATTATTACAATTATAATGTGGATGCAACATATTTTTAAGGATGATAGAAAAAAAATTAATTCAGATATGGTACAATGTCATTTGACCAGAGAGGGGCAGAGAGTCAGCAAAATTCAGGCCCTTTTTCCTGGGTCCACAGCTGGAACACATTTCTCATGCATGGACATATGAACATAAAACGAGAGGAAGCAATATATGAGGTCTGTCTGGAAAAAGTCCAGCCATTGTTAATACAACAAGAACAGTTTGTGTGATAACAATGTAACCTGGCAGCCAAGGAGACTGGACTGGAATGCACATGAGTAAACAGTGATGACTTCACTGTACTAGTCAGTGGGGGCAGTAGATACTGTTGAGTGAGCAAGTGTACTGTGTGCCCCTTGCATTCAAAATCACTAAGCAAGTAGAGTGATGAATCTGCATCAAATTTTGCATTAAGTTTGAATGTTCCTCAAGCTTAGAAATGATCCAGATGATTCAGGAGGCCTTTGGGGATGATGCAATGAGCGGTGCAAATAAAAGTGTGGCGCAAGTGCTTAAAAGATGGTTGAGAGTCTGTTGAAAGTGATCCATGTTCGGGAAGGCCTGCAAGCAGAACACCTGAGAATGTTGAACGTGTATGGGCTGCAATCAATAAAGATTGGCAACTGAAAGTGAGAGAACTGGAAGCTGACCTGGGGATTCCATAAACTACTGTGTCTGAGATTTTGACACAGGATCTTGGCAGGAAACATGTCATGGCAAAATTCATTCTGCAGCTTCTGCCACAAGGAGAGAAGGAACATCGTGCTGCAGTAGGGAGAACAGTGTGAGGTCCCAAGGTGCCTACCTTGAAGGGGACTGAGGTGTCACTGTCCTATGTACAATATTCCTTGTATATTGTATCTTCTTCAATAAATGTCTCTATTTGTCATATTACATGGCTGAATACTTTCTAGAGAGACATTGACTACTACTTCTGGGCTTGCTCATAGAAAACACCTCTCGTTTCCTCATACACCTAGTGAAGGGAGAGAAGTTTGAAGTTTGAGAAGGGAATGAAGCCATATATTCATAGGAAGTAACGCAGGTGCCTGAATGACCAGGTGGAAGACAGACCACTAACCAGAAATATCAATTGACTTTTTCTGGGTAAGAGAGAAACTTTCACTGGGATTTGGGGATTTACCCATGAGGTAGTTAGTATTGCTTACTCCAACTGATACACTGACGTTGACCACTTTGGAAGCTACTCAAATGGGCAGCATTTATCTTACAGCCCACAGTCACTTTTCACCCCTTGTTGATTCACTGGTGAACCTTGTTTCAATGATACATACAGAAGGTTCAAAGTCAAAAGGCAGATATTTTGCTACTAAGGATTTCTTTGAATGGGTCAGAACAATTTAAAGTCTTCCTTTATCTGAAAAACAGTATACTTTTTTGAAGTAAATTATAGTTAAACTATGCTCTTCACAGAAAAAGAAAATTTCATTTTATTTATAACTCCCACTGATAGTTAATCAAAAAGCAAATGCTATCATCAATATTGTGTTATAGAGATTTAAAAGTAATTAAGCAAAATGCAATTCTCTCAAATTGAAAAAGAAAACTCCAGATTTTCAAATACTTCCTCTTTGCTTAGAAAGGCACAAAAATTTATTTAAAATATTGATATGTGTATATATAACAGCATGCAAGCACTCATTTGACAGCTTGGCAAAGATGCCACGGAATCTTGAGAGAAAGAAAACTGGCATGTCTATGCTTCATCGTAACTTCTTTCTTAAGTCTTCACAGGGGGAAGAAAGGGTCCATGACGGCATGACGGGGGAACCTGAAGAGTTCTACAGGCGAAGAACAGACAGGACAGAAGAAATGTTGAATGAAGGAGAGAAAGCATTACTAACGTAATTAAGATGTTCTCTGGATTATCAACACTATTAAGTCTTGATTTCAGTATATGATCAGTAATTTGACAATCCTAATTTGATTCTTACCTCCCTTTTATTTAGAACCAGGTGCATAATTTGTGAAACTCGTCTAAGTGTGGGTTCTATGCGAATGCATAGGTTGCTCATCCACGAAGCTGAGCCTGCGTGCACGACTGTCTCTCAAAAAATAAAAATAATGCAAAATAACAGACCTGATATCAAGATGTTTCAAGTGTGAAGAATAAAAATATTTTGTTGTAGCTGTTAGAGTTTTTGTATTGACTGCGGCCATTAATCAATGTTGTCTCATAAAAACTCTGATATCATATAAGATCCTTGGTTTTCTGACTCACTTTTTATTGTGCCGTATAGAAAATAAAAATGTGGCTAGAAAAAGAAAGTTCTCTAAAAAAAACAATGCAATATCTTTTGCCCTAAATTTAGACTGCACATAAAAGGATGGTGTGCACTGCTGATTGAAATGTGAACTACTTGAGAGATTACCAACTACTCTCAAGCTTATAATAGAACAGTATCCTGGTGAGAACAAAGTTATTGAAATGCCCAGGACAAGCTCTATTGGCCACAGAAATCAACTCTGGTACAATGTAAGGGGAAATGACACAAATGTGAGAATACCAGGAGGTGGGGATCCCTGGAGGTCATCATGGAGGCTGGCTACAGCAGAATGTTTCTTAGATGCCCATTTCCTATGATGTGGATAACAGGGAGGCTATGCATGGGTGTGGGCTAGGGGGGATATGGGAAAGCTCCGTATCGTCCACTCAATTGTGATGTGAAACAGGTGGTGCTCTAATAAATAATGACTATTATTTTTAAAAGTTTCAAAATTACTTATTTACTAATATATCATTCTATTCCAGAAAAATTTATGTTAGATTTTTTTAACATTTAAAAATATGTACTTTAATAAAGTATAAAATATATAAACAATTAGGTAAGCTTGTGGAGAAGCTGACCAAGAGTCGTACATTAGGGGATCTAGTGTCCATCCAAATTTTCTTTGTTTCTCTTTTTTACAGAATACTTGTTAAAATGGTTTAATGTACAATTTCTCATGTGTCATTTTGGAAGTCCTTTATTGTAAAGATTCTTCTGTCTGATAACAAGCAGCAGCCACAGTGTTGGTGATTATACTGGACCTCCATGTTGGATAAATTCAATTTCTTCTTGAGACACATTTCCGTCTGTATTTCTGATGTAGTGTTTTGTCTTTATTATTTCTGCAATGTCTTGTGGACCCCGCTGCCATCAGCCAGTGTGGTGATCTACTCCCCTTAGAATGCTATGAAACTGAAGAATAATAAGGTGGCAGTCCTGCTGATCTCAAAACTTCTGATACATTGGGTTTAAGATGTTCTCTTCTGTCAGGTGGCCTTAGTAATGAAGCCTGTAGCTTGACTATCTGAACGACTCTACTAGCAGATGCCATCTTGCTGCCCATTATGCCCATGAGAAGAAAAACCTGTTAGATTTTTAATTAATGTAGATGATTCCTTCCCTCATTATCAACAAATGGTAAATTTAACTATAATTATCTTTTGGTACAAAAAAAGCAAAATCAAGGCATTCTAAATACTAAATTACCTGGTGGGTTTAAGTAGAAATTAAAGGAAACCAGCAAACCAAGCAATTACGCTCATTTGTTCAGGCATTAGGTATTAACTTGGAATTCACTGTTACAGAGATACCTGCTGGTGGAATAAAATTGTTAAGGACCTGGTTATTAAAAGAGCAAGTTTTTACTCATAATATAAATAGCATAAATATATCAAAAGCACATATTTTAGTATTGGACTGTTCACTATTTTTTAGATTTAAAACATTATCTAAGTAACTTTGTCTTCCTAAAGAATAAATGCACTAACACAGGTAAAGGCACTTTGGGACATATCTGTGTTTTCTAAAAGAAGTGGGAAAAGATTACATACTCTATTCCAAACCACAGTGTCTTCCATTACTTCTTTCTTCAGGCTATGTTTGCCTTCTACCAGTGGTAAACCAAAGAATAAAAGCTTCTTATGTTTCCACATAATAAGACATCAATGTTCAATACCTTTTTCTTCCATGAATTGTGTAACCTGGAGTAAGTCACTTAGCCTCTTTAGGTTCTTAGCTCCCTCATGTCTATCGAGTGAAAAGGACAGACTAGGTGATCTCCAGTCCTCTCACCTTTCCAATCTGTCCCCCAAATTATTATCAAAATAAGCTTCAATCATGGGCTTTGAATTCACCCAGACCTGGGTCTGAGATTATACTCTGCCACTTACTCTTTTGGTAAATCTTTGGCAAATCCAAAAATCTAAATTGTCTTATCACTAAAGTAGAGGTAAACTTGATGGAACTGTTATGAAAACAAAAGAACTAATGCATAAATTCTTCCTAACAAAGTGCCTGAAACTTAGTTAGCATATGAAAGATTAGCTGATATGAATTAGTGTTACACTACAAAATTCTCAACATTTAGTTATCCAGCTCCCACCTAAATATTTCCACTGACAGGTAGATCACTACTTCATGATAAAGTCCTTTCCATTCTAGTACAACTCAATTACAAGTTCTTGTTATAATGAACTTAAACCTGACTCATTCTACTCTATAGTCTACCATTCATAACAGTGGTCTTTAATCTGGAGTCCACAAAGTATTCAGGAGATTGATACATTTGGATGGAAAACATTAAAACTATATTTTCCCCAATTTCTAACTGAAAATAGCATTTCCCTTTATTATGAATATAGTCACCAATCACAGTACTTCCTGTAACTTTCTTGCTAAAGGAAATCACAGGTGTTTTCTTATCTCAAAGTTGCTGCAAACATCTCAAAATAAAGTATGGTAAATATTAGACCTGCTAGATATTGTTATTAAATACATTATTAAAGATGCACACATATCACTACACCAAAAGTTTATTTAATTATTTTGATAATTTAGTCTACTATAACTGTTTTCCTCTTTATTTCCATAATTTTATTTTATTGATAGGTTTATCCAGTCTGCTGAAGAGATCTAGGCCTCTCTCTCTTTCTCTCTCTGTTCTAGATAATTTAAAATAATACTACTTCCAGTTTCATAGATAAGACCCTAAACATTGAAAGACAAATACCTGATTTTCTTTTTTTAATAGTCAAGCATGATTTTATTTAAGGTTTTGCAGTGGGGAGATAGACAAGATCTGGTTCTTCTAAACATCTCTAACTAAACAGGCCACCAGGGGTGTCCCATGGAATACTAGTCTGCAAGCTTATACATTTAAAAAACTAGTTTATTGCTCAAAAATGGAGAGTGGGTAAGGGGGAAAGCATCAAATACCAGAAGTAGTAAGAAGAAAGAGAAAGAGAGTAGGTAGCTACAGGGAGATGCAAAGTTAAAATTATGTTCACGCTATGCACTCTCTGTAGCCAAGATTAAAACCACAATAATTAAAATTAGTATAAATGCTAAGAAAATGTACTAGCATGTAAGTGCTGTAAGTAGCTTCTTCCAATCATTAGTCATCATTGTAATGCTTGCATCTACATCACACTGTTGTCTGTAATGAATCAAACATAATTGTGTTTGGGATAGTGAAATTGAGCCATTACGGGCTTTTATTGTTGAAAGTAGTGTTTTAACTCAGTAATTCCACTTTTTGGAAATTAGCAATTTCTCCATCTTAGCACAACTCTGCTCACTCAAGTATTTGCAGTGAGATCTTGAAAGCTCTGGTGGCTCTAGGATCGATCCATTTATCCCTGAAGGTAGAAGTTGGTGTTTTTTAAAAAAAAAACACAACTCCAAAATGATGAAGCTGCCGTTATACACTACTGCAGTTTCTTCGTAATATTTGACTCTTTGAGTAGAAAATACAGTTCATCACTAAGCCAAAGGGTTTCTTAAATAGACCAATTCATTCAAGGTAATTGAAGTTTAGGTTTCATACATGAGGATTAGTCACAAAGCAGCAAGGCGATAGTCACTGTTGTTTTCTTTTTCAAGACATGTGAAAGAAGAAACAAACCAATGATTAAGTACAATTTATAACTTAAGGTACACACTCCAAGTTCTTACTAGAAGGCATTATACCTTAATCATAGATAACTAATTTGAGTGAAATCTCTTAAATAAAAAAGTTATTCTCAAGGGATATAATGTTGTCAGCTAAGTTAAAACCTATACAAGAAACACTGCCATTGTGGTCTATAAAATTTCAGTGCCAGATTTACTGCTATAGGAGATATGTAATGTCACAGAATACAAAAGACCATGGGAGAAATAAATCAATATAATAGCTGTGCATGCAAGTATGTGGGCAGTGAAGGGAGGAGGAAAGGAAAAAGACTATTCATTGGAAACCCATAAATTTTTAGGTTCACCTTCATCGCTTTTTTCAAACTGCAAGATGTAGAGGTGTTCTAAGAATAAAATTTCCAACAATATTAACCCTTCTAAAAGATATTTAATGTACTTAAACACAATTATATAATTATTATCATGCAAGAATCTGCATTGAAGAAATTAAGAAAAACACAGGAAATTGCATGATCTTAAATGTTTAAGGTAGAATCTAAATATTGATGTTTTAGTAGTATTTACCCATTATTTGTAGTAATATATATTGCCTCATAATAATCTTTATTCTTTGCTATGTAACGTTTAATTTCAGCTATTTTTATCATTTAAAATTTTTCCAATACAAATGAATATGATTTAATCTATTTAATTTGTATTATTCTTTTGGTCCTATGATTGAGGTAGAATATGAATCATTTTTTATCATTTCTTCTAGCAATTAATTTGTCATAAGCTTTTTTTATCCTCTTTATGTGCACATTATATGAATTGTTGCTGGTGTTTTAACAATACATAATCATTTAAAAAGTATTCCATGTTCAAATAAGTTTAAAAAATGTGTTTTCTGACCAAATTTTTTAGTAATTTCTTTTATTACATGATATATTCCAGAATGGGAAAGGAATACTGAATGGCAAGATTTTCATGGTGGAAGGGACTGGGGTTTGGCCTCCTCCCTTTGCTTGAAGTGAGGCCCTAAGAGGCTAGGAGACTGGGCTTACTTAAGAAGCTGGAATAAGGGTGCCTTTCTAGGTTCCAGTCCTGTGCTCTTCTCCCTCGTTCTTCACCCCCAGGTGGCAGAGAGGGAGAAAGAGAGAGAGAAAGGGACACCAAGAATAGAAGAACTGGCCTAACAGTACCGCTGGAGAATTGAAAGATTCCGTGAAATGTGCTTGCTGCACACAAATTATTTAAAACAACTTGAAACTCCATAAATAATCGATTTTGTGGAAGAGACATGAAGGACTATTAAATATACCCTAGAGGTCAAGGCAGACCCTAACAGAGAATGTGATCACGGGGACTCAGCACAGATGAGTGACACAGTGTGAGCAAAAGCAAATTAAACTTGAATTATCAGAGTGGTTTAAAAATGTAGTTAATTCATGGGATTGTTTAGCTATAAGAAACAGAACTCATTCATGATAGGTTAAGTTGAAAGGAGGAACTTATTAAAAGTTTATAGGATTGTTTTAAAGAACTCAAGGTTAGGGAGGCAGCTTCCTGAGGGGTTGGATCCCAGCTAGAAAGCTATCAAAAATCAAGGCAGCTATACCGTCTCCTTTCCCCTGGAGCTCAGTCTCTCATCTAGTCATCCCTGGGCGCGTCAGTTTTACCCGCTCCCTTCTCTGAATACTGGCTTCTCAATTTCAAGCCCTAGTAAAGAGGGAGTACAATCAATGGGCCCCAAATCCAAGATCCTCAGGGAGAGAACCAGTTTGTCCATTGGAGGTGATGGGTGAGATCAAGCAATGTGATGGCAAAGCCTCCTCTCCTCTAAATAGCAACTATGAAGGTGGACCTTCTGCAATGGCACCGTCCTCTGAAGAGCACCACCAGTGCAGAAAAGATCCATTGACGAGGGAGGCATTTAGCTTCTTTAGCGCAGAACGTCCCTTGTGGAGAGGGCAACTACTGGCCACAAGAAAAGTAAGAATGCACAGAAAGTAAGCTGAGGGAGATGGTAGAATGAGGAATCCATGACAGCCAGGTTATTTGAAGGATCAATAAACTGTTCCAGTCCTTAGGGCGGAGGGAGGGATAGAGAGAGAAAAAAGAAGGAAAAACTTTTTAAAAATTATCTGTCTGCTGTGCATTGGGTTATACACACATATGACCTTATTTACTCTTCAAAAACCATCTTATAGGTTGCCATTATTCCCATTTTCCAAATAAGTAAACAGAGACTCTGAAGGATTAAGGCACTTTTGAGATATATTTGAAAAGTGGCCCAGATAAAGTGTTGTAATGGGATCAAAGTAGGAAAACACTGCTTTTAGCTGTGAGGGTTAGGGTTTTGTGAAGCAGATGAAACTTGAGCCTTCCATACTGGATAGGATTTGGGTGCTGGCAGGAACACCAGCATGAGTGAGAGCCCTGAGAGCAGAACAAAAACAGAGCCCTGTCTGAAGACGACCGACCGAGCAGCTAAGTCAGTCCCACAGGCCTAAGCACAAAGGGAAGCAGTCTGGAGATACGGGCAGGAGCCAGAAGGTGGAGCACTTGAGTGCCTGGCTAACGAGTCCTGATAATGCTCTGGGCTGTGGAGAATTACCAAAGGTGAGCAAAGGGCTAGAGGCTACATCTGAGAAAAACTGGGGTAGATATCATATGACAATTACAAAGGCAAAAGAGAGGAAGAGTACAATTTAGGATAATAGCCATGAAAAGAGAGAAATAGTAAAGGTGTAAAAGGAAATGGCAGGGGTAGATTCAGCAGGTCTTGCATTTGATCCAGTGGTCAAGGGAAGAAATAGCCGAGGATGTGGTGAGCTTTGGAAATAAAGATTCTCATAGTAGCTGGGAGGAAAGAGAAATCAGACTGTTCTCTCTTCTACTCTTCGGGCTTTCTGTTTGACGGGAAGCTAATTCTGAAGCTGTCTCTATACTAACAAAAATGAAGCATATTGTTTTCATAAAGCTTTGTAAAATCTGCTGCATCCTCTGGCATGTTTGCAAATAATACCACAGTCTCTAGACAGTGTATATGCAATATGTTTCACATAACTAAGAGAGACATCACTAAAATAATATTCCATAACAAATTTATAAAGGTCATTCTTTACAAGGCTATTTTAAAAATAGAAATGCATTTGTTGAGAACTGTTAATAA
Organism: Mormoops blainvillei; assembly: GCA_004026545.1. Taxonomy (NCBI): domain Eukaryota; kingdom Metazoa; phylum Chordata; class Mammalia; order Chiroptera; family Mormoopidae; genus Mormoops; species Mormoops blainvillei. Next base: position 254,392 of record PVJD01000701.1, read on the forward strand.
TTTGATATGTATACTTTAGATACACATATATTTTCACCCACTACCAGCTTGGGTTTATTATTCATCCTCAAGACATTGAGAGCAGTGATTGCCAAATCCAGCTACACATTAAAATCTCTAAAGCATGCTGGTGCCTGAGCGATACCCCCAGGGTTCTGGTGTAATTGACCCGGGAGCACTGTGGGAACTGGGATTTTGTTTAGAAGTGCTCCAGGTGAGTCCGATGTCAGCCCAGGGTTGAGAACAACCAAACAATAAGGAGGAAAATAAATTGCTTATATTAGAGATAATTAAAAAGTTTATCTTGCCATCAAAAAAGTCTATCAGCTACAGTTATATAATTGGTACATTATGATTCCAAATCAGTCTTGTCCTAACATTAAATAAGACATGAGAAAAGTTTTATCAAGAAGTAGTGTTTGGTAAGCTGAATGGTCAGAATTTGGAGAATAAATTAATAATTAAGAGAGATGGGAAATATGACTTCTGAAACATTTGAGTATTCTTCTGACTCAACAGCAGCTTCTGAAATATCACAGCAGTGAAAGTCCTCCTCGGCTCCTCCCTGGCGCCTTGACGAACACTGGGCTGCCGACTTGCTGACCTCAGGCGATTCCAAATTCCCACGCTCACCAACCCAAGGGCAGCTGCCCTCACCAGGTACGAAGGCAAGACAAGACTTTTGTATACACTGAAATTAAATAAACTGGGAAGGGGTAGCTGGCTGTTGGCCCTGCTTCTTCCTATTTGGAGGAATGCCAAAAGGTCTACTTATTTTCAAATCTCTTCTCCCTCCCCTCACACACTAACTAAAGTGTCAATTAATCCCATAGCTTAAAGCATTACCAGCAGAAATCCCATATCCAATGTGCCTGTTGCCTGAGAAGAGTAAAGCGTTCCCTTCTATTGCTCGCTGCTGCTGACGAGAAGAAAACTTCCTCCGGCAGGCAGGGCTGTGAGGGAACTGAGCAAAGCGCACAGTGACAGCCACGGGAATTTCCGGCAAGCAGTATAATAAAGTGGCCTCAGGCTCTTCTGAATTGCTCACCGACTTCCCATTAATAAGTTCTGCTTTCTAGTTTGACTCTGGCCATCATTCATTTTAATATTTTCCACAAAGGGCTCTCCTCCCCAATGCTCATGACTGGAATTCTATCCTTTTCTCAAATTCTACTTCTAATACTCACCCATTTGACCACACCAGCTTAAATCAATCCTCCTTTCCTCTCTCTGCTTAGGAATTGGATACCTTTGCATTTGTCCTTCTTTCTTACTAGTCCTCAGCACCTCAAGAGACAGAGTTTTGCCTCCACACAAATGTGTATACCACACAGCACCAACTGCCCACAGGAACTCAATAAATATGAACAATGAATTAACTGGATCAATTGAAATATCATCAAAGAATTCAGGCACAAATGGAATTCTCCCAGTCTTGAAATAACTACCGTATTTTGCCACGCATGATGCACACCTTTTTGCAAAACTTTTGAGGGAAAAATAGAATGCGCATTATACATGGGCAGTGTCTGAAAAACCTTGTATCTGTTCTTGTGTTTTGTAATTATTTGTTACATAAAACTTCTTGTACCATAATATGTTCAAAAATAAATGTTAAAATTCCTTTATAATACAAAAAAATAAGTATTTACATATAAATAAATAATTGAATTTTAAAAATTAACAAAAGATTTTTTTCTTGAAAGTTTAGACCAAAAACATGGGTATGCATTATACACACCAAAATGCAGTAATAAGTTTGGGCATGAAAATGATGAAAAGGTTCAAGGGCCTCACCTGGAATGAAGACCTATAGAGAGAGGCATTTAAATATTCCATATAAATAGTAGGCTCATATCAGAAAGCAAACATGAATATTCTCAACTAGCTTTACCTTGTGGGGTTACAGCTGTTCTATCGTGACTCTTCAATAGTAGCATATGTTCTTTCTTGGAACATCATTTAAATAAGCTTGGTTCATGCAAGTCCCAGTAGTCCTTTCTTATAATTGCACCACTGAAATCACCATAATTCTTGGTTTAAAGAAGCTAATATATTTTCTGTCAGGGTGACAAGGGGGTCACCACTTATCTCTAAGCCCTGCATGTAGCACACTCAAGGACAACATGTCACTCCAGGGACTAGCAAGCTGCATGTTTGTTTATGAGACCTTGATACCCAAGTACCCTTGCATTCTGATTGCTGGTGATCTACAGGGAGGGCACTTTAATTACTGAAGTCCTCACCAGTTCTAATTTACTGAAGGGTCATTTCTACATTGCTTCCGCTGAAATCCGTGGAGTTTTAGCTTAGTTAAAATTGCTTTGCTTTTACCTCAAGAACTTTGACCCAAACCAACTCTGTTTCTGTCTGAAAGATTCACAAAATTTTGAGAGGTATATGGAGAATTTTAGTTTCCAAACCTCCTTTTTAACCCTTTGCTGTCTCCCTAAGCACCTCGTACAGAGCCTTTCATAGTGGTTCTCAGCGGAGCTGGTGAGAAAACAAAGGAATGAGTGAATGGTGTTTACATTTTGCCAGAAGTAACTGAAATCAGGATTTGAAGTATTTTGGTAGTTGGCTCAGAAAAATGGTAACGTCATGCAACTTTTGGCTGAAAAATCTCATTTGAAGCCTATCTAAATATCTTATAAATAAGATGCTCACTTGCCTTTTATTATTTGGTAACTTGTGCTACATATATCTTATCTTTCAGTTAAATTATAAATTTTGGAGAAACTATGTTTGTTGCTCAGCACAGAACTTTGCCCCTAGCAGCAGATTTTTCATAAATGTGTGCGGTTGATTGATCAACTTCTATATTGCAGAATTTCTCCCTTGGACTTGTATCCTCCCCATCTCCGATCCCCCAGGCACTGCCTCCTGGATGCATTGTAATGTCCAGGATCAGAGACAGCCACTCACACAAACATAATGCCAAGGCCAGCCCCTTGGGAAAACTGCAAAGTGGCAAAGGATGTCCTCGTTGACTGTTTTCTTCACCATTTTTTCCTTGTCTACCAAGTACTCACTGATTCTCTGCTCGCTTCCGGAAAGAATCTGGTTCAGCCATTAATACAAAGGTATATCACAAACTTATTATCACCCCTCACATGTCTTTCATGTTTTAAAAGAAAACATAATGCTCAGCTCGAAGAGGGCGACATTACACCTCAGCTCAGAGATTTATTTTAGCTGTGATGAAGACTATGAACTTGGGCTGACCCTAAAAGGCAGTCACTCCTTTTCTCTTGCCAATTGTCTCTCAGCATCCGATGCTAACAAAAGAATCACCACAGCCCTTCTGGGTTCAGATGCTCTGTAGTCTGCCCTGAGACCTACCTCCTAGAGGAGAGGCATGAAGTTCAGAACATTTAAGGGCAAAGGAGATCACTTACCATTGCTCCAACATCTACTCCTTGACAGTTTGCATGAGCTCATTTGTTAAAAATTAGGTTTTTTTCTCTACAGGTCCATCCTGGGCCCCATGACTCACCAGTCAGGTCCTTCTTGGCATTTTCTAGGATTTTGCCTTATGTGGACCCTGAAACATTCCCTCCAGTTCTTTGACCCTGCTGCCTCTGTGAGAGTGACTCTCAGGCTCTCAAGCTCAGCTTCCGCTGCTCTGCTGCCGATGTCCCCTGCCCTGGCTCGCGGAGGGAACTCTGCTTTCCCTTTGTCTAAGGGTCAGTCTCGGTCCCTCTCTCCACTTGCTCCGTGTGCCCCCTTGAAGCTGAGTGCTGTGCAAGCATTGCACCCTCAGCAGCTACCTGCTGCCACTGATTGCGGGCACAGCCATGTGGCTGGGGTATGACAACCACCCATTACCTGCCCATAGGCCAGGCTCAGATCCTCCTGGCACTAATGAAAGGAAAGATTCCCTTGCTCAATAAATATCATCCTTCTTCAAAAAGGGGTCTCTTTTCTAGCCTGAGGATTAGGGAATTTCTGAAATGACTGGGAACAAAATGTGCATTCACGTCAGGAAAACCCACTGCATCTCTATGGTATCGTCAAAATTGTGCATCTCTCTACCATAAAATACTCCCTCACTGAAATTGTTCTCAAAACCTCGGTTTTTATTTTATTTTTTTCATAATCATAATCCTGCAGAACAGTAGCTTTCAAGTGTTTTGACTATAAGCCACAGCAAAAACAAATCCATTTTATATCTCATTATAGTACATATAGGCATAAAAATATACATATAGCTAAAAAAGAGAAACCAAAAATTACTCACCTTATTATATATTATATTCTGAAATGTTTTTTCTATTTCATTTTAAAATATGCTTGAATCAACTGATTTGTTGTATATTTCAATAATAAACCCCTTACACAGTTTTAAAATACCGCTTTGGAAAAAAGCCCTTGGCAGTCCAAGAACTGAATCAATTGGGTTCCTAACAAAGAAGCCATAATCAAAACAAGAAAAATGTAACAATTGTTGCTGTTTAGAGAATCCTTCCATTTTATTAAGCTACTATCACTGAAAGCAACAGTGCATATTTGACTAGGTATTTTATTATTTCTTTGCTATATCCAATAGTTTCAGAATTGAGTTTTTTTTTCCTTCTTCTACTTTCCAAGCTGAAACTTTCCTCTTCACAGACTGTTACCAGAACAAGCGCCATTAAAGTGTGTGCCACGACTACAGCAAACTAACAGCTGTGTGATCGATTAGAGGGCTATGAGAGGTCCTACAGCTTAAAGAAAAAATCGCATTAGTACCTCCCAAGATCACTGGCAAAACATGAATTCTCTGTTGAATGGATCATGCTTGGAGGAAATATAAGAAAGATTTCCCCAGGATTCATTTGAAAGCTAGTGCCTTTTTTAAGAAAACAAAGAAATCTCTTAAAAGGAATCTTGTTCCTTTCTGTCATGAGCTTGCTCCTTGTTGTGGGATCACACACGGTTACCAAGTGTCAGCTGTGAATGGACCACACTGAACAACAAGGGAAAGTGGTGACTTTCACACTCTCGCTTCCAATTCTAATTTCTCAGGAGTAACAGGGAAAGCTGGCATTTAATCATGATGAGTCAAGATAATGTGCATTAGGTTATCTCTTGTTCTGTAACAAATTATCCCAAAATACAGCAACTTAAAACAATACACATCCATTATCTCGCACATTTTCTGAGGATCACAAATGCAAGAGCGGCTTCAGTGCTGCACAGCTGTGGCTCAGTGTCTCGCAAGAGTTTGTAGTCTAGCTGCTAGCTGGGGCTGCAGTCACCTCCAGGTTGGGCTTGGGCTGGAGAGCCCTTTTGCAGCCGCTCATAGGGGTGTTGGAAACTGCCTCTGTTCCACAATGACTGTTGCCCATCCACACCTTACCTCATGGGCAGCCTCCTAGGCTGTTTCAGTGTCCTCATGAGCTGGCAGCTGGCTTCCCCCAGAGTGACTGATGACGGAGAGGGACCACGGTGGAGGGAGGGAGGGAGAGATACAGAGAGAACCCAAGGCAGAAGCAACAGTCTTTTACAATCTAATCTCAATAGTAACATACTATTACTTCCGCTGAATCTATTGGTCACGGAGACCAATTCTGGTACAGTGTTAAAGGGGTCACTGGAGGTCACCTTGGAGGCTGGCTACAACAGGATGCTTCCTTAGATGCCCATTTTCTATGATGTATACAAAAAATCTGATGCTCAAATGGCTACTTCATTGCCTTCTACCACCAAATAGCAGTTCCTGTCTTTTCTGAGGGGAGGGAATGAGGAGTGGGGTAAGGGCCTATAGGTCCCTTTCAGCCTCTATTGAAGGCTATGGATGTATCCTCAGGAGAATGTACAAATGACCCATTACAATTCTGCACATCATTTGTCAGAATCCAAGGATTCCCCAAAAACTTTCCAAGGACCTCAGGTTCAAAAGCATTGCTCTCAATGGTTGCCTTCATCCTGCAATCGCTGAGCTCAAGGGCATGTCTGCTGGCGGGAACTTACAGTGGGATACGCTTAATTAACAGCTTTATATAATCAAACCCTAGTGGACATTTTCATTTAACCAGAAATGCAAAGGGCTTTGGATGGAACATGGCCACCTTCTGAGCCTACCATGAAGATACTTGTAGATGGAAAACCCAAATCCTTACTCACATTGCAGATAAAGTCTCAGGCATACTGATTCTTTCCGGGCAAGGTAAAGGGGATGGAGAAAATTTGCTACGCTGAGCCTTTACGAACAAAGATGTGTGTTTCACCACAAACAGCTGATGATATCTGCGAGCTGTATATGTTTAAAACTGTGGCCCATAAAGTTGAGCCTAAACTGACTTCTGTTGTAAGTTTCTATTCTCCTTCTTTCCTTTTCCAAGATTACATTTTATAATCCAACCACTGAACCATGATCACTCATCTTCAGGCTAATAGCTTCTTTTATTGAGCTATGATCTTCCTTTTCTACTACATGTAATTTTCAAATAATACTTTCCTCCTCCACTGGTCATCTAGAAGATTCTAGTAGATTCTATTAGAATCTAGTGGATTCTGTTTTATGATGTTATTACTAGAACACGTTAAATACAGAGTGAAAGCTTATAAGAGTCCAGAGTCATGGGCCCTTTCTGTGCATTCCTGTGGCACTCTCTGTATACCCTAGGATAGTGCCTAAAAGAGGATGAATACAGGAGGTACTTTCCTGTTTGAATTGCTCAGTTATTTGTCTGCACTCCCTGTGAGCTCTGTCAGGGTAGAACTGCTTCTATCTTAATATGGACAATTAATGTGGAAAATATTTGTAAACCATAAAATACTAAAGTTTGCCACCTATCATTATTGCTATTATTATTAAATAGCACGGAATAGTTGGAAGAGATGCTGTGTAACAGGATAAATTGGTGACAGTTTTTAAAGTGTCTGTCAGAGAGAAATCTATACTTACTGGTCTGAGAGTGTCAGAAATAAGTACTTCCACAAGGTCAAAAAACAGCAATTTCTATTCTAAAGGCTGAATTCTATGCTTTCTGTTATTATAAAACCAGTTATTGATCTTGACAGGTACAGAAGGTGATTTGCAGAAAACAGATATGACAAGGTCTCTAACTACTAGGTTTACATTTAAACAAAGGTATAAGACTTGGCCTCGTTCATAAAGCTCACAAACCTCCTTCAAAGTACGGCCCTGCATTCCTACCTTTTTCAACCGTAGTCTTGAGGGTTGGGAAACCTATGAATACACAATGAGAGGCAACCAGATAACCTTATGGGTTCGTCTTCGCTCTCTACGTAGGGAAGGCTGCGGTTCTTTTCATGTACTATGGCCTCTTATCAGTAATGGGAACTTGGGAACAGTTCACATAGACACTTTGTGGGATGTAGTAGCACTGACAAATACTTAAGTTTCTAACCTTAAAATGCTTTTTAAAAACCTGCTTAATCTTTTACAACGCAGAGTAAATTGTCAACAATTTACAGTCTAGATTATGTGGTAACTCACCCTAGTAATTCGATAGCTGTGTTGCTTATTCCTTCTAACAAAGTACAAGTTACCATCTCATAGAGAAAAAAAAAAACTTCAAAAACCCATCTTCAAAGCAAAATATTTCCTTTCTCTCCCTTGTTATGTTTTTTTAAGTCTCTCTATTCTTCTCCATTTTAAAACATTGTAAATATTTAAGACATAGAATCTAAGATTTATTGTTTCCTACGGCATTATGAGAGCACGTTTGGAGACATGCTGGGACTACATTCATATGATCACATGGTAAATTCAATCCCAGAAATTGCTGATTTAATTGAAAAAATATGATAAAATTTCTTTTAACATTTTATTGAACAACATACATGCCCCAAAGCACACAAATCATTAAGTGTATACCTCAATTAACATTCACAAAGGGTACATCCTATTATTAGCACCCAAAGTTCCCCCTGTGCCCACCACCAGCTACACCCCTCACTAAGGGTGACCACTATTCTGATTTCTAGTACCAAACCAAAACAAAAATTTTGCCTATTTTTGTAGTTTATTTAAAGGAAATCAGACAATACACATTCTTTTGTGCCTGGCAATGTTATATTTGAGAGATTTATCAATATTTTTAATGTTGTAATTCATTCATTCTTATGGCTGATTAGTAGTACATTGTATGAATACATTACATCTTAGTCATTGGCTCTTTTTTTGATGAGCAATTGGGTATTTTCCAGCTTTTGTCTGTTACAAATAGTGCTCTCATGAGCATTTTTGTATAGTCTTTCGATGAACATCTGGGTGTAATTCTGTTTGAAAAGTACTTAGCACTAGAATTGCTGGGTCATAGGCTATAAACATGCCAAACTTTAATAAATTCTGTCAAACAGTTTTTCAAAGCGATATATCAATACAGACTCACACACACAGCGACTGAGGGACATGGTTGCTCTGCACTCTTGCCCACTCCAGGTACTGTCTGTTTTTTAATTTTAGTGATCCTTGTGGGTATGCAGTGATATTGAATTGTGTTTTTGTTTTTTCTTGATGATTAGATTGAGACTCTTATATGTTTATTGACCATTTGACTATCCTCTTTGCTGAAGTGCCTCGTCAAGTCTTTTGCTCATTTTCCCATTGAAATATCTGTGTAATTCTTATTGATTTATAGCAGTTCTTTGCATATTCAGGATGCAAGTCTGGAGTGAGTTTTGTATTCTTGAATTATTAGTATAAGATGATATGGCTCCATTACATGAATGAATTAAAAACAAAATACAGTGTCTGAAATACACTTGATAAATAATTACCAAACATCTACCACATGCCAGGCACTGCTAGGCTGTGTGAAAATGATTTATAACATTGAGACCCTGGTCTCAAAAATTACTGGACCGTAGATTATAATTGTGGAAGTTCTGGTAGAATGAATTTTCTTATTACATCTTTCCTCTGTTTTAACATCCAAGTTCAATCAGTTTCAAGGGCTTTCTACTTCCACGGGTGTGAAAACTAGCCCAAGAATTAGAAGATGTTTTTGAAACAAATCCAACAGCTCATACAACCTTGAAATAAATGCATTGAATTATAGGGGAGCTTTTTTATTAAATGTTGTACTTTGGTCTGCTCTCCTAGTATTATGGCTGAGTTTCATGGTCTCTGGTCTGGTCACTGACCCTGAGAGAAAGAGGAACTTTTGTGATCAAGCCGGTCAAGTTAGGTATGAGAAATGCTGGGGGCAGAGCCACAAATGGCAATGTGTCTAACAATCCAAGAATCAAAGGTATAGTCTTCAAAGCTGATATAAAAGAGGCCAGAAAAAAAAAACTTTCTGTTTTAAAACTGAACTAGCCACAAGACATAACCATAGTAATTGTTACTATTACCACTTCATAGGAGGGCCTGCTACCTCCTAAGACCATGTAGTTCAAGCCTTTCACCCTGGTGTGTGTTAAAATTAAATATTTGCTTTGAAGGCTGCTAGATGGGAAGGGGTTCAGGGGAAAGGATAAAAGATGTGAAGGGATTAAGGAGCACAAATTGGTTGTTACAGAAGAGTCATGGGGATGTAAAGTACAGCATAGGGAATATAGTCAATGGTATTCTAATAACTATGTATGGTATCAGATGGGTGGGAGGTTTATCTGGATGATCACTTAGTAAGTTATGCAATGTCTATTCACTGGAGTGTACACCTGAAACTAAAATAATAATGTATGTCAAGTGTAATTGAAAAATTATAAAATGATTTCAAAAATATAAATTCTTTACTCGTCTCTCCCCAAGCTCACTCAAGGACCATTTCGCTAGTCCTAAATAAGGAGAATGTACGAGGTCTGTCCAGAAAAAGTCCAGCCATTGTTAATATAACAAGAACGGTTTGTGTGACACTGATGTAACCTGGCAGCCAAGGAGAGTGGACTGGAGTATGCATGTATGCACTATGAGTAATTCACTGTGCTAGTCGGTGGGGGTGGGAGATGCCATTGAGTGAGCACATGTACTGTGTGGCAGTTGCATCCAAAATGACTGAGTATGTAGAGCAGCAAACCTGCATCAAATTTTGCATTAAGCTTGAACACTCCTCCAGAACCTATTCGGATGATTCAGGAGGCCACAGCTATGGGCAACTGGTGATTGGCTGCTGCATCACGACAACGCACCTGCTCGTATCGTACGTTACATCTTGTGCAGAATTTTTTGGCGAACCATCAAATCACCAGGTGACTCAGCCCCCCTACAGACTAGATTTGGGACCCTGTGACTTCTGACTTTTCCAAAACTAAAATCACCTTTGCAAGGGGAGAGATTTCAGACCATCGATAAAATTCAGGAAAATACGTCAGAGCAGCAGATGGTAGCTGGGAGAACTGTATGAGGCCTCAAGGTGCCTACTTTGAAGGGGACTGAGGTGTCATTGTCCTATGTACAATGTTACTTGCATCTTGTATCTTCTTCAATAAATGTATGTTTTTCATAGTGCAAGGATGGATACTTTCAGGACAGACCTTGTATATAGTTATTAAATCAAGTAATTCATCTCTTTTTATGGACCAGAATCCCAAACTGAGAACCACTTTGATGGTTGAAAGAAGATGCTAATATTCCTTAGAGTTTAGGTCTTCCTACTCCTATCGTGAACAATCCCCTAGAAGTCCCAGTGATGCTAAAATTTAATTTTACATAGAAATTCTTAAGTTACATGTGTATTGTTAGATTATAAAAGTAATACTAGTTATAATCATTTCTTCATGTAAAGCTGAAAATCCACAGTATAAAACATAATTATTTCTAGATTATCAGTAATCTAATATAAAGTTATTTAAAGATATTTTAAAATTATTTTTCTGGTCATAAAAGTTTCATTCTAGAAAACTTAGAAAATAAATGTATAGCAAAATATCATACAAAATCACCTATACTCCTTCATGACCTTTTCTGTGTAATTAGTACCCATTATTTCTATGTATGATTTTAAAATATTACTGTATTCAAAATTTCACAGTTTCTGAAATTAATTTAAATTCATAGCATATCCATGTCCAAAAACTTGATACACCTAATTTCTAATATTTACAATATGCCACGACAGTGATGCATCATAATTTACATAACTATGCCTCTTACCTTCAGGCATTTGGGACTTTTAAAACTTGCTTCACTAAATAAAAAGAATTACGGTAAAAGCTTATATGCAAGAAAAGCTGGTTTTTAAGTTTGTGTTCTTTATTGAATATATTCCTAGAATTAAAATGTGGTAGAGAAATGTTTTTAAACACACACATATTTCCAAAGTACTTTCTGGCAAGATGTTTTTCAGTTTAGGATGAATATCTATTTTCTTTCATCCTCCTGAGCATTGGGTATACACCTTTTTGCATACTTTTTATATATAGATAGAGGAAAATGCTAAATGTTTTTACTTATTTTTACTTTTATTGGTTTTTCACAAGTAGAGCATTTTTCAATTATTTGTTAGCCATATAAATCCCCTTATTTACTCACTTATTTAAATACATTTATTAAGTATCTATAGTAGGTGTCAGGCAGTGTTCTAAGCTCTAGAGAAACATCAGTTAATAAAACAAAGAAATTTCCTGCCTTTATGAAGCTAGTGGGAAGAAATAGTCCATAAACAAACTACCATGAACTGTGTCAGGTAATGACAAATACTACAAGGAAAAAATTTAAAAAGTGAAGAGTTAGAGAGTGAAAGGAGTGCTATTTCAGACAAGTGACTAAGGATGACTTCTCTTTAATGTAATAAAATTTAAGAAAAATTATTTGTGAGTTTCATGTATTTCCTCTGCTGGTTCCTTTATAGGAATTTTCTTTCTTAAACAGTGATTCTCTCTCTCTCTCTCACACACACACACTCACACATACATCGACATCTAAAGTACTTTACACTTCCAAAACAATATAATTGCTTAAATTTCCTAGATTTTATAGTCTTTCTTCTCAGAAAGCATGATGATACTTAACTACTGGTCACCCAAATTCTCATCACTGCTCCCAGTACACTTAATTTTATGTCAGTAATAATGTGATATATTATTGTATGTATACCCAGATAATCTTAGCAAATTGGCTTTGTTATTTACACATTTGTGAAGAACTAACTGGTCTTAATGATAATCTTGACCACTAAGTTCAGTGTTCCTGTGAATATATAAAAACCAGATGGTTTGGAAATCAACATTATGGAGAAAAACAAATGGTGCTAATTAGTAGTACTGAACTTCATTCATAGGTTATTGTGAAAATTATATGAATTAATTACATGCCTATCTGGATGTCTACTACATATTAGGTACTCAATAAATGTTTCAAAATTTTTTCATTATTATCTTAATTAGCACCATATACCACTCAACTGGGCATAGCAGCCCAAACTTGATTCTCACCTTTCTCTTAAATTGGCTTCTTGGAAATAGAAGAAGTTTTCGGGAGAACTTGTGCTGTTGGTTGCCTTTAAAATTATAGCAGAATATAACTCCAGTCTGCTCTCAAGTTATGTGTGTGTTCAAATGAGCATAATTTTAAGTGTTACAGATTTTTATTAAATTTAATCATTCCTCTATTTTATAGCTTTCTGAAAAGCTCATGAAAAAATTGCTGGGAATCTGGAATTGATCAAAGATAGAGCTTTATGAGTTGCAATGATTTTCAATGATTTCACATAAAAGTACTAACAAAATGTATATTAGGAAAAGTGGGAAAACATTTTAGCTGGACCATTCAAGTATGTATTGGGTTGACTTCCTCATTAATCCTTCTTTTTTAAACTACCAAAGCTCAATGCTTCATCTCCTGAAAAGTTTCTTTGATCTGAAATGAAAATCTCTAAAATCTACTATTTCCCTACTATCTTCAATATTATGGCTTCAGGGAGTTTTGCTTTTAAGGAGATGCCACACAAGTAGCCAGGAATACTTCTCTCACCTAGCCCCTTTTATTCTTGTCTTCCTCTCCACATCTCTTACTCATTGCCCTAAATGTGGACATGGACAACTAAAAGTTTGAAGTCTGCTGTTCTTTAAAGGATTGATTTAAACTTTTACTAAGTAATTTTTTAAGTTCCATGAAAACATCTTGATTCTATGAGTGGGTCAATAAAAACACAGTGAAGCAGAGCCCAGGTAACATTAGCAATCAAAATTCATCATGATGTGCTTGGTACAAAAAAAAATTCTTAATGAATTTTCCATTAAGATGTCAGGTAAATTAATTGGCATGGACTTTTCTAAACGAAAGTGGAAGGAAAGAAAAATAGTTACATACCCTGGATGCTAAAGGAAATCAATAGTCATTGAAAAAAGGGCTACCTAACTGTCATGGCTTCTTTTCGCTTTTGGACTCCCACAAACTTGAAGTTGTTCTCCGAACTTCATTTACTTTACTTCATTTTCTGGGAAAGTATATTTATAAGTTGACTCCATAACCCATTTTGGCTTTTGATTCATAATGGAAATTTTATATTAATATCAAAATCTGCAATATTATATTACATTAACTTCATCACCCATGTGCCCCTTCTTCCTCACTGCACAAAAAAAGATACTAAGAGTCTGTCCACCATAAGAGTTTGGACTCTATAAAAGGAGGGTATCTCTTACTACTTAATTTCAGACTGAGAAAAAACGGTAAGTGTAAATCACTTCATTTGAAAATGCTACTTCCCACTCCTCAACTGCTCCACCTAATGGCAAGAGGCTGAATAGCAGCCATTTTCTTCAGTCCATAGTTGAAAACCCAACAATAATTTTCCTTAACTGAGCAGCCTTATGATTGAAACATAGATTTTTCTCCCCTCCCTTTCACAGTCCTGCACTCCACTCCAAGTCCATTGCTAGCAGGTAGCCTGGGACAAAGCAATTGCAAATAAGGCAGAGAGCTCACAGTCCAACTCTAGCTAGTGAAAAGAACATGGATTAGAATTCAGCACTAGAATTCAGCAATTAGAATCTGCAAGTGGCATGAAGTTAGAGTCTGTTAAATCTCCCTTCTGTTTAATACATCTCTAATGACAATCTTTCTCATTAGGGATGAAGGTTGTAGCAAGGTGTACATGAGAGAACAGGTGAGAGGGTTTAGCATATTCCCTTTCTCTTTAGAATTAGAGAGAACCAGAGAAATCATCCAATAGCATGGACCCCATTTCACAAAGGAGGACACTGAGGCCCAATAAGGTTAAATGATTTTCTAGAAAGTACATGCATCTTCAGTTGTAGAATCCACATCCTTGAGAGAGAGGCTTACTCTCCTGCCTGCTGCATCCCCCATTGCTGGAAAAGAGCTCCCATCACCCTTTTCTAAGACGTAGATCCTCCCAGTTGTCTACTCTTACGTAAAAAGTTATAGTATGCCCTTCAGAATGTTAGAGGGAAAAAGTGAGGTGGAGCATATTTTTAAGTTAGAAACTTGAGTTAAGACAAAAAAAATAGAATATATATCCAACAAAACACAGCACCATAGTACAAAAGGAACTTTAACAAAGTAGATTATTTACCCAGCATGCCACATATATGGCAGATTAACATACTGTGTAAAATTGATAATGCTTTCTGGGGCACAGAGTCTGTTGTCAATAACTAAAATTAACTATGGTCCTTTGAAAGGTTTTCCATTATCCTCCATATTAACTTAGGGTTGGCCTCTGTGTCTCAGCAGCTGAATTTGGTCAGATTCCATTATATCTCTAAGGACCTATTTAAAATCCATTATTGGATTTTGCTTTGCTTTGAGCTATTTTCTTTGTTGTTATATTATTGAGTTTTTCTGGGGTTGTGTGTGTGTGTGTGTGTGTGTGTGTGTGTGTGTGTGTGTTTAATTCTTAGTAGAAATAGTTGAGCTACAGAATACCAGAACACCTGTTTTAAACTTACCTCCCAAATATGTGATACAGATTTATCATTTTGAAAAAGTGTTAGTCCAAGTACTATCCTCAGACTACCTACATCCAAGTAAAAAAAACAAAAGAATATATATCCAACAAAACACAGCACCATAGTACAAAAGGAACTTTAACAAAATAGATTATTTACCCAGTATGCCACATATATGGCAGATTAACATACTGTGTAAAATTGATAATGCTTTCTCGGGCACAGGGTTTGTTGTCAATAACTAAAATTAACTATGGTCCTTTGAAAGGAGAGCTGTTTAACTGTGGGCGTTCCTGATCCCTTTGCAGACAGATTGACCAAAGTCTCTTGAAGTGAATTTCAAGCAAATGCATTTTAAGCACTCTTTCCTGATGATTCAAACGCACATTAAATTGTGAGAGTCACTGCCAGAAGGATAAAAAAGATGCCACCCAGTCACAAAGGGCAAAGGAAGAAATTAATTTCCTGCTTTTCCGAGAAAGCCGGCCGCCTTTCCAGGTGGTACTACAGACTGCGTTTGTAGAAATCCTTAAATTAATGCGAGGCTTCCATAGCAGGATTTTTAATGATTCGTTCCTAGTCCCTGTCCTGAGAACAAATTACACAGAAACACAAACAGATGGTTTTCAGTTATCTGTTTTTTAAACAATCTAAGTAGATTGAAAACACAATGTGTTATTATCAAATAACAGCTGCACCAAAACCTACAAAAATAAGATTCAAGGTCATTTTTAAAGAAGACAAAATGAGATATAGAATTATGCATCTCTTTTTGAACTGAAAGCCTGGGTTAAATCCTGGGCTAGCTATTTTGTTTCATAAAATGCTTCAGTCAGTTATTATAAAATGTTAGTGTGCTTCCTTCTTCTTCCTCCCATCATTATCATTCTCTTCATTCCTTCTATTTCTATTCCTCTTGTCTTGCCTATTTATTATTGTGTTTTACCTCTGGAGAAACTTCCCAAGCCCACTTCTACATGTCGTCTCACTTAGACAGGTTTAGCTACTTGCTAGTCATTTTCTCTGAGCAACCTGTGGCTCTGATCCTATAAACGAAAAAGGTAGGCGGACAAAACTGGGTGATCCCAAATTATACTATGTCTATTTTCTCCTGCTGATTATAAAATTGCCCTCTTCACTTCAGGGAAGGCACAGGTTTCAGCTCTAGCTATGCTCTGGAAAGGGACGTCAGTGACGTGCAGAGTCGTTGGTCACATTCGGACTGTACAAAGATAACTCCTTTATTGAATTGCCCTTAGCTAGTGCTGCCAAGATTATAACTTATTTCTTCCAACCTTTCATATAACGAGGTACTCTTTATACCTCCTCCCCAAGACTTAGGCTGGAGAGGGGTAAGACTGGAGAAGAGGGTATCAGCACTGAATTGAAAAGATGAGAAGACTAGTCCCAGGGCATACCCACTGTCTTGCTAGAAACCTGGGCGTGATGCAAAGGAGAAGCTCTTGGAGAGGGAAGCATTCTAGCAGTGAACACCTTATCTGGTAGAAACTGATCTATTCATAGGGGGAACCTTCTCTAAAAATGAATGTATTTTTTAAATGCATTAAACTCAAAAGATGCCTCAAAGTTATCTTTTATACCCCCTTAGTTTCCAAATAATCATTTACTCTCAAATTGGTCCTATTATTCCTCTCTTTTGTAATACTTTGTTTTAAGGAGAATTATCATTTAATAAAAATATTCCTTCTCAGACTGTTAAGTATGAAGATGAACCAGGCCAAGAGTTAAGAGGAGTTAACGATAAATTTATTCCTAAATTACAAATAATATTAGTAAATATTAAATAAAGAATAAAACTAAATGTTCAAAAGAACAAAATGTTCAAAGGAAATCCTTTGTTTACAGCAACAGAGACAAAGTTTAGCACTTAAACCTCAATTTAAAATGGAACTTTTTAGGAAGTTGAGTGGTAACTTTCCTATGTGGAAAAAAAAAAAACCCCAACAAAAAAAAAAAAACCAGTGAAATCTTAAAGTTAATTTCTTTCTTTTTTCTCTCTAGTCAAAATGTCTACTTCCATTAAAAAGATAGATTACTCAATAAGTGGTGCAGAAACAAAAAGATGCAAGTTAGAAAAAAAATTATGGGTGCATGTGTATGTCACTCCTTACACATAAATATTATACCCTGATTAGAGATGGAGCAAAATACTAAATGTAAAGAAATATGTAAAATAAAATAAAATAAAATAATAAAATAAAATAAAACAAAACCACACTTACAAAATGACTCTAGTCAACAGGGAGCTTACAATCAAAGAAGATGTGACGGAAATGCTGGCTCACTTAGAGCTGTGACTCCCGAGAAGTGGTAGGAGGACATGAGCTGTCTGACAGAACTCAGGGCTGCCACCCGGTCGTCAGCTGAAGGGGTCCCTGGATGGCGCACAGGATCCACATCCCAGAAGAGTGTGCAATCAGAGCTAAAGCCCCCAGACATAGACGTTCTCTATCTCAGGCTGCAAACCGTGCTAGCTATGTCAAGGTCAGCTGGCAGTGACGGAAGTAGGGTGTGGGCAAAGCTAGGGAGCAGCTGAAAGTCCAAAACAAGCTGATCAAGATTGAGCAGTTTAAAAGAAACACCTTGTGAAGAGGAGCATTATTCTGGCTGGGGATTTGGGGTAGAATTTCTCTTTGGCATCATATCTATAGGAGAAGGAATTTGGTGATTAAGTTTTTCCTACTCCATCATCCTTGTCTTTTCCTATCTCTCGCTGGAAATAGTAATTTTCCTTTCTAAGTTTCCTCATTAAGCTTCACCCTTCTTCAGGAGAAATTACGGACCTGTTCTTGCCCCCTCCTTCTGTGGACCCCTCCTGAATATACATATACATGTATATATGTATACATATGTATATATGTATAATTATGTGTTAGTATTATATCTATTTACTAATATTTACATCATGCAACAATGTGATCAAAAATAAGGAAACAGAAGGAAAGAATGCTAGCTTTTCTCAGTACACTCCCTATAGCTTTTGCTGTTGAGCTTGTTGTAACTATGGAATATGCCTTCTTTCCCTGTTCTATACAACAGGCTATCACAATATGTATAAGATAGCTCACCATGGAGAATTATTAATTTTCAAAAACTGTTTCAAATAGCTAACCTTTCAGCATCTAATGCATCTGGAAAGGATATGAACTTGTCAAGTTTTGCAGAAAAGGAGAAACCATAGAAGGCTAGAAAGCAGCGGTGAAATTATTCGTAATCTTGGAGTAGAGAAGTCTTGCGAAAGAGAATACGAAAGTGAGGACACCATAAGAAAAAGACCAATTAGATTTTTAGAGCGCAACAGATGCTCCTTTACTGATTATTAACACTTAACTTTTATCATAGATTTATGCAATATTTAGGAATTTTTTAAAAATCTTAAATAAATTAGCTCAATTTTTTCAACTGAAACATTTAATTGTCATACTAATCCCTCCTCTCTCACAAAGGACACAAGGAATTTTTCGAGGGGGTTAGTTACTCGGTCTATTTCATGCATGTGATAGAACCCATTGCTACTGAAGGACGTAGAAAAGGGAAAGCTGAATAAAGATAACAAATAAAGAAATAGGATAGTTTTCTAATCCCGCCTTTTTGGATTCCACCAGTGATTGAACAAAGATGTTTTTCATTACCCATTAGATCAGACATACCCATGTCGTGCGAGGTAGAAGCACAAAAACATTTCACATCCAAACAGACTATTTTGCCATCACCCATCCCTCTATTCCCCTTCATTTATGGAGAGACATGTACTATGGGAATTGAGAGATTGATATAACATGAATAAAATAAGCTATTTAATTAACTTCCACTCCTTTGGATTTTAGCACAATTTTATGCCACAATATTTTTGTGAACCTACAAATTAGTTTTAGATTGCACCATCCTATATGAAAGAATGAGAAATTGAGTTTCACATCAGTATCACAGAAAACTGCTCAGAGTTTTCATTGCTTTTTTTCCTGCTGCTTCTCTACCTTATAAATTACACTAACCACAATTTTTTAGTCTAATCTAGGTGAAACTTCATTAAAAAAGCTTTAGAGGCGGTTGTCAGGAGCTGGGGGAAAAGGTGAGAAGAGAGTTATTATTTAATTATAAAGTTTCGGTTTTCCAGGATGAATGGTGGTGATAGCTACACAATGGCATGAATGTACTTATTATCAGTGAACTGTACATTTAAAAATAATTAAGATATACTTTATGTTATGTGTATTGTAACATAATAAAAAATTTTAAATCAATACAAGCAAAGAGATGAAAGATGTACATGGCAGAGGAAAATGAAAACTGGAGAAAACATATTTGAGTTCTCGGGTATCAAAGGAATCTACTCCTTCTTAATAAAATGATATTCTAGTCCCTGATCAAAAAAAAAAAATCAGAAGAAATAATGTTTAGGTAGTTGTTAGGAGAAAGGAAATCTAATATTTATGACACAACCATTACAGGTAGAATGATGAGATGCTAGACATTTAAAATGTCTTATCACATTTAGTTTTTATAACAACACTTTAATGTCATTCTTATAAACCTATATTATTTTGGCTGATTTAACTAAGGCTCAGTTTAGTGAAGTAAAGGCTAGTAATTGATAGTCTGGCCTTTGAACACTGATCTACATAATTCCAAGGACTGAGGATGAAAGAGAACAAATTTAAAAAGAGAGCGGAAGAGTAAACAGATCTCAGGGTTTGGATTTTAAAATACTCAGTTCAAATGCCTTCCCTATTACCTGATAAAAGCGTTGTTTTGTCTGCAAAAAAAAAAAAAAGATAACAACACAGTCTAATTTACAAGGTTATTATGAGTATCAAATAAGGTAATGTTTTTGAAAATCACTTTGTAAACTGAAATGCACCATGTAAAATTTTGGTATAGCAATTATCACACTGAGGTCTCTCTACACACATGCAAAATGAAATAGCACTTGTTAAAAGAATTAAAATGCTTCAGGAAAAATAAGGAGAAAAACACAGGTGATGACATAAATGATACATAATGACATAATAGATGAAATAACAGAGGAAAACAGCTTAGTAAATTACAATAAATTGTTTATAGGATTCTGAGAATATGTACATTTATACCTGACTCTTCAGTTTCTTGTATTCAGTAATGGACATAATAAACGCAAATATTCATCAGTTTCATTTTCTTTTTTCTTTTTGTATATTTTATTGATTATGCTATTACAATTGTCTCATTTTTTTTCTCCCCTGTAGCCCCTCTGCCCTGAACCCCATCCCATCATCCCCACTGTCAACATTTTTCCACTACCATTTTCCCCAGCCCCACCCCTCACAAGCTGCAACCCTCAATCCTTCCCCCATTTGGCTTCTTCGATGGGTCCTTTATGCATGTTCCTTGGTGATCCTTCCCCTCCTTTTCCCCTGTTATCTCCCTCCCTCCTCCCCTCTGGTTACTGTCAGTTTGTTTTTTATTTCAATGTCTCTGGTTATATTTTGCTTGCTTGTTTACTTTGTTGATTAGGTTCCATTTATAGGTGAGATCATATGGTATCTGTCTTTCACCACCTGGCTTATTTCACTTAGCATAATGCTCTCCAGTTCCATCCATGCTGTTGCAAAGGGTAGTAGCTCTTTCTTTCTTTCTGCTGTGCAGTAAGAAAAAAACTAGGAGAGCTTATGGGAAAACAGAAAGCTGTGAAAAACAGAAAGCCTAATAACCTAATCATGGAAATATTTCCAAGTTTTGAAATCAAAATATGTACCTGCCAATACATCTCAAGGTCATGATTGGTGAAATAAACTATTTTCTACATGCAAAATCACTTTACTAGTGATTTAGATTAAAAAATCACTTTTTTAAATTTGGAACAAAGAACAGTCTACCTATCAAGATGGAGCTGGCACATATATGGAGGTGTGCATTGGCTGGTTGGAAGGTTGCAAAAGTAGTGTACACGAATAAAACTTGATTGCTCCTTTACAAAGTAATAAACTATACAAGGAGACAGTAATTACTTCTAGAACAAAAAATAAACAAACAAAAAAATCTCTATATTTCTAAGTAGATACAGTTGATTCCTGAAATATCTTATACAGAATATATAAAGAGAAATACTTCATGCAAGGAGGGGACATTGATGAAGGCTGTTGTTGATCTAGGGTAGAAGGAAGGGCAAATTAATCCAAGGGGTAATTTGAATAAAAGCTCTTACTATTCCAAAACTCACATGTGCTTTAAAAATCACTCTTCTGAGAAGGATGAAAATCTATCTAGCCACTTCAGCAAATCCACTCGAATCTGAAAGACCATGCTCTAATTAGAAATGAAACATTGGGGAGAAAGCATGTTCAAAATGTCTTATGGCCCATATAGCCAATTATCTTGGAGAAATTGCTATTTGCCTAGGTGCCATCTTACGATCTAATTTAAAATTACAAGAAAGAAACTGATTAGCTTACACATCTAGATGGCAAGTCTGAAATCCACTTTAGATCAAGATGTACACATGTAATAATATTAAAGTTGTAAAATACCTTGACTGTTCCATTTTATGAGTAAAATCTGCATGGAATTTTTGGCATTTTCATTGTGTTCTATGCCATTATTTCAAATATTTATGTTTTAGGTATGTTAAGCATAAGTACCAGTTCCTTTTTGTAGCTCAGTTATCAAATAAATACAGTTCTCATAGAATAGTTTTCAAGACTAAATAAAATGAGTAAATATAAATATATAAAGTATTGGTATTTTATAGACATTTAATAAACTTCTATTAAAAACTACTGTATTACAAAAATATTTTATAAGATAATTTGTAATAGCATAGCTTTATGCCAAATACTGAAGTACTAGTGTATATGTGTATGTGTGTGTGTATGAGAAAGAGAATGAATGTTTATATACATATATATACAAGGTGGGGAACCCAAAAAACGCAATTATCTTCTGGTAGGTGGGGCCTTTGTAGTACAGGTTCCCCCTTTAGGTGAGTGTTCTAGGAACCCATCTAAATGTACTAGCTGGCGCTGTTGTGAGAGACTGCAGTTCTGCTTCAGTGATTTCTTCGAAGATTCTTTCAATGCGTTTGCCCATTTCATGATGAGTGATTTACGAGCGCACCTGCCCACATTGTGCTGAGTGTTCAGCAGTTTTGACCAAAATAACATCACCCTTGTGCCCTACCCCCCTTATTCACCTGACTCCGCCCCGAGTGACTTTTTTTTGTTTCCCCAGATAAAAAAGTCTTCAAAGGAAACGTTTTGAAGGTGTGGGAGAGGTGAAACAAAAAATGGCAGAAGCACTCAAAGGCATCAAAATCGACAAGTTCAAAAACTGTTTTGAGCAGTGGAAAAAAGGTCTTGATAGGTGTATTGCATCCAGTGGAGAATACTTTGAAGGTGACCAGTTTAAACATATAAGCATAAATACACAATTTTTTATAAATAAATTCTGGTTTTCAGGGGCGCCCTCTCATACACACAAAATATTTGAATGCCCCCAAGTATTCAGACTTCTGAAAGCAAAGAAAAATAACAAAGCTCTCTTCCCAGATAACCATGTGATATTCAGAACCTTCCCCAGTATTTCTGGGCATACCCAAGGAAGGTACTTCCCTGTACCTACTTGACATTTGTCACAGCTCCCTCTGAACAGCTGTCCCAGTTGTACAGACATCACTGCTTCCTCACCGTCCCCTGCTCCTTTCTCCCCGTGCCAGTCTCAAGTATGCACACTCTCTACTTCCCTCACGCCCTCGGTCAAAATTGTTGCAGTACTGTCATAATCACAGACAGTTTAAAAGAAGGCTCAAGAAAACACAAAAATAAACAAACAAAACTTTTAAAACCTATTCACTCAGCACTCCTAAAGTGGTTTTAACCGGGCCATCTCTGCTGAGCACTATGGTTAGTCTCTGCTCCTCAGCCCAGCCTGCCGCCACACAGCTCTAACCCTGCAGAAGTTTTCTCACATCTGTTTGCGTCCCAGAGTCCTCCAGAGCACTGCCTCTCCCCAAATTGTATTTCTTTGCTGCAGCCAGGTCAGATTGAAAAATTCTAATACTTTTTTATACAGAAGAGTTTACCTTTCTTGTGATAAGACCCCTCTTTCCAGAAAGCCCTGGGGCACCATCCACGATTAAAACGTCTTCCTAAACAAAACACTCCATTACTTGTCACATTAAAGAATACAGAAACATCTGGAGTTTACAAGACAGGCATGTGCCTTACGAATGGGGATACATTCTGAGGAACACATCTTTAAGTGATTTCATCACTGCGTGAACGCCACGGAGCGCACTTACAGACCCGGATGGCGCAGTCTCCTACACACCTGGGCTGTGTGGTACAGCCTGTTGCTCCTCGGCGACAAGCCTGTACAGCACGTTACTGCACAAAACAACATGAGGTTAAGTCGAGCACCAGAGAAAATGATGCCATCAAGAGACCCGGGAAATAGGAAATGCATAAGGTGGCTGCCGGCATAACAAGGCATACTGCTTCACGGCAAACTTTGTTTTATAAGCAGAAAGAGTATACTTTAAAATAACAATTAAAAGTATAGTATGGTAAAAATATAAAGCCGTAAGAGTTTTTATGTTAATGTTATCAAGCATTATGTGTGTAACTGCATGTGCTAGGCTTTCACACGACGGGCGGTGCAGTAGCTTGTACACGGCAGCATTGCCACAGACATGTGAGTGATGCATCGTGTGCTGATGTTCCCGAGCTACGCTGTCACCAGGCAATGGGAGTTTTTCAGTTCCTTTCCAGTCTCATGGGACTGTAATCGTATACGCAGATTGTCACTGACTGAGACATTGTTATGCTGCATGTGACATTGTTATCCAACTGCAAATGTAGCTATAAATACAGATTCTAATTGATATGTGACCGTTTATTTTCAGCAAACATATGGTGTTAGGATTCACTAGCACACAAGTGATGCCCGTCCTTAGATATATGAGGCTCAGTGGCGTAGTGACTCGAGTGAGGAATCTGGACTTAGGAGACCTGAAAGTACGTCTCAGCTTCTCCGCTACCAGCTGTGTAAGTCTTACTCAGACTGACTACAAGGTATTTTGAATCTCTATAAAATGAGAACAAAAATAACTGCCCATCCTACCTCTAAGTTTTTGTGAGAAAAACTAAGTAAAATGTTGGGATGGAATACTTTATTGTATTCTGCAATTAAGAGTTATTATTATTAGCCAATTAGCTCACATAACAGACCTTAGTTCCATTTGATATCTGGTATTAAAATCTAACATTTCACCCGATTAGCTTATATACAAAAACACAAATGTATAAACAGTCTTTGCTATAATTATTCCTTAAAAATCAACAAGTTATGAATGATATCTATAATAAAAATTACACACACACACAAACACATATGGTAGACATCCCCAGAAAGCAAGCAAGAAGACAAAAGAGCGACATCTTTAAAGCACTGACAGAAAAACACTGTTAACCCAGAATTCTATATCCAGTAAGACTATACTTAAAATATAAAGTAAACTACTTTCTCAGAGCGAACTATTCCACTTTTCTATGTTCTCTGACGTCTACAAAGTAGAATGCACATACATTCTCAGGAATTTTTGCTTTCTTTATTTAAGTCTAAGAGGATGAAGATGTTCAATGGCAATTTCACTTATCTCTTTTCTAGCTCTTTTTTCCCCCCTCCTTGGTCTGTGAAAGACCTCTCACTTGATTTTGACACTGCTGGCCATGCATACCTTTTTTGACAGTTCTGTTACTCCTCTTCCTGATGATTATTTCTGTATTTCCTTTCTGGTCTGCATGTCCTTTAAACAGTGCTGTTCCCCCAAATTCCGGCATTGTTCTATATGATATTCTAAGATAATCTTATCTCTTTTCCCTGTATTTAGCTATCTTTTACTTGATTATTCTAAATCTCTATGTCCAGTATATTCTGGTTTCAGTCTCAGAACTGTACTGAGCTGCAGTTTGGACATTTATCCACACAAAATTTCTGAAACTAGATTCATCCACTATCCTTTTTCCTCTTAACATGCTGCTGCTTTTCTATTCTCTGTTATTTACTTCCCCAGCCATCAATTAATGGCCTAATCCATAACCCTGAGAAACTCCATCAATCCCCTTGCTCATTGTTTCTCCCAGCATCTAAACAAGCAACAAGTATTACTGCATGGCCCTGGGTGCTATATCCCCTGAGCCCTCCTCATGCTGACTCGAATGCCTGGGGATCACCTTATGTTTCCTTACCAACTTTGGTCTCATCAAAATATAATAAGTAGACAGAACTAATAAAATATATGTGTTGTATATGGAAGTTACTAACATTTGTTATATTATCTTTTTCATGTCAACTCTTATTTTTTCCTATTAGCAGTATACTTAATCTTGTTTTAAATTTATATCTTCTTTATTTTTTAAAAGATTTTATTTATCTTTAGAGAGAGGGGAAGGGAGGGAGAAAGAAGGGGAGAGAAACATCATGTCTAATTGCCTCTCACACGCCCCCTCCTGGGAGACCTGGCCCACAACTCAGGTATGTGCCCTGACTGGGAATCCAACTGGTAACCCTTTGGTTCACAGGTCAGTACTCAACCCACTGAGCCACACCAGCCAGGGCTTGTTTTGAATCTATATCTTTTTACAAAAGCTTTTGATTAGTTTAAGCTTGCCATAATTCTTCTATTTGTTACTTTGTGTAATCTGTCTTTTTTCCTCTCTGACTGCCATCAAAATTTTCTCTTTTTTTGGTTTTTAGTAATTTTAATATGATACGTATATATGTGTGTACTTTGATACTACGTTCTAGTTTAGTAACTCTACATTTCTGAGCTTAAAGCAGATGCTAGACAATTCACTCCACAATTTGACAATATTCTAAAATTAAGAAATTTAAGGTTATATTCTGCAAGTAATAGAAGTGATAGGGATTTGGTAAGAATGGTGAATGTTCAGATTCACTGATGACTAAGGGTCTTTGGATATTTTTAGTGGAATGAAAACTGACCCTAATATCTTCTAAGGTCTTTGGAAAAGGGGATAGAAAGCATCCCTTTAAAATGAGGTTTTGGACGAGCTCTAAGGACAGATTGCTTATTTTGTTTAACAAAGGCCAGGTTAAAGTCCTTGGCTGAGCAGATCTTGTACCATAGAAATGTACACTTGAAATCTATATGATCCTATTACCAATGCACTGCAATAAATTTGATAATGATAACAAATAAATAAATAAATAAATTGCTGTGCATAATACTGTACAAGGAGCTTTCCTGTAGGCAGAGTTGTACTTTTGTAAATTATCATGTTTACTTGGACTTGGGATGAGGGGATTCTGTTGGGTCTCAGTGGAGTTCCGAGCCTGGACACCAGATACAATACAAGAACAAAAGCATTTCACTGTGGGCAGATGAGCAAAGCAATAAAAAGGTAGGTCAGTGACTGAGGAGAAAGGACTCAGAAACAGGTTCGTTCTATAAATGCCAGAAATGATCAATTTTTATATTCAGTTTTAAGGGTTTTATTTTTGTATTGTTTCTCTTGCATTATGCCCAGGACTCAATGAAGTTTTATTGCACGTAACAGCCTGGAATTGGTTGTGCTTTAGGGAAGTAAGACAGAAACCATACTGTCCACATCTGAACACAGCAGTTCAAAGGTCTCTGGGTAAATGGGGGAAAGATAGGCTTGATTAAACCACAGGTAAGCTGCAGGGGTCAAAATTGAGAATATGAGCAGAGAGTTGGCCAAGCTGTTCTCACTGGAATATAAATTTTAAATATTCAGATTTCTTCAAAGCAGAGACACTTAAAATATTATAGCCTCTACCTCCCCATTGGCAACATGGGTGGTTAAAGTAAGAGAACTAATGTTTAAAGCAGCAATAATTTTTAAATAACTGATTCTTTCAATTCTCGAGGAAGTGAGTATCTCTTCAATTCTATGCATTCTTGAAGGCAACGAATGTCCAGCACAGACAATGCTTTCACATAGTTGGCAGAGGTTTAATGAGCTCAATTCATTAATCAGGATCCTGTTACCAATCTGTTACCAAATTGAGTGGATAGAGTAGTCATTTGTTAGTTTAAAAAGAACCTATATTTTGGCTACAAGCATCACAATGTGAAAAATATTTATCAAGCCTGTTCTAAGAAATACACGACCTTCGAAATACATAGTCATAGTCTTAGAGTTAAAAGAACTCTTCCCACTCACTCAATTTACTCCCCTCATTTTAAAGATGAGTAAAGAATAGACCAACAAAGTGATTCACCCAAAGTCACGTATTGGTAAAAATATGTGAAATTAAGGAGCAAGATAATGTAATGAATGATATGTATTACTCTAGAAAAAATATATAACTTTGGTTTCAGATAAGGAGATGCCAATGAAAATAACTGTTAATCTTCCCCCTTTATGTCTATATACGGACATATTATGAACACATTTATAAACATAATGGCGGTAAGTTAAAAGTTATAAACTAAAATATTCATGTTTCTTAAAATTCATAGTATGGTATTGACAACAATACACATTTAAAGAATCATATATATAGACATGATCAGACCTTTGGAAGATCTTGATATAACAATATTTTGTATTCTCCTCAACATTAGAAAACTCTGTCTAAAAGTTTTAAGTTATATCTATTCTGAAGCGCTTCTGTCAACACCTAATTCCATTTTATTTTGTGGTTATTCATAGGTCTTTCCATTTCCTCTTAGGAGGTTTCCAGCAATGCTTTGAGAAATCAGAACACACAAATACTTTCTGAACAGAAAACAACCTTCCACTGGAGGACAAGTTCCTCTCCAACTGCCGATTCCTTCATTCACGTTGAGTGAAAAGCACTTATTCTGAATTACTGCAAGATGCTTTTTAAAAATCTTTTGCTTTTCTCGTCTTTACATGCATGCATACTGGGGTCTTAATATTTTCCTCTACCCCCTTGTTTATCTTTAAGTATCCTTCTGAAACTATTGTTTATAAGCAACGTCTAGGTCTCTGGTGGTATGATTCATTACGTTGGCATGCAAGCCTGCTGGTAAACTAATGCAATGTAATGGCCTTTTCTAGAAAAATTCAAGTTTGCTATTTAATATTATTATAAAGTATGCACACTAAACAGAGATGAAGTCCTCTAAATCTTGTAACTTTTTGTGTTAAATGACTTCGTGCAAAAGATCGGCTTTGTTTTGGCATTGTGGTGTTACCATGTTTTCAGTAGTTTTAATACCCTTGGTTTTTAATGTTCAGTGAGCCAGGATCTCCACAAATCCCAGCCTGAAAGTGAACTGGTGAAATGTTAACTCTCTGCACCTCTGGGTACCATGTGGTGCGCAGCTCCACAGACTATGACTGCTGTAGTGCAGTCAAATATTTGCTGAGGGCTTAATAAATATTGTTGACTGGAGTAAAGTCAGGATGTTAAGGGATATAAACATGTCCAAATCATTAACACAGAAGCAATGTTGCCAAGACAGAAGTCCAGACTGCTACAATAGTAAAAATGGGAGGGGGAAGGACAGATATGATCATGAAAGAGTCATAAGCTAAATACCTTATTCCCAGGCTGCGTGCCATAAACAGGGTGATTTATCACCCAGGTGATAGAAGGGACAGGAAAGTACAGTCAAGGAGGCTCTAACTACATAACCATGAACTATTCTCGGCCCTGCCACCATGGCTTTTAGTATGCACAACTTAGAGGAACGTGAGAACTGACAAGAATGACCTTTCCCAACCATAAAACTAAAGCTGGTTCTTTGTTAATCTGCTTATTGGTGAGTCCACTCTATTTTTTTAAAATTCCTAAGACTTAAGTTACCTGGTACAGAAGAATAGGATACAACTGAATATTGTATTACATTAGCTTGGAGTGTTCTTTTGCTTGGTTGGTATGGCTTTTTGTCTGTTTATTTTTATTTTGCTATGTGCTTTCATTACTGTTTTCTTTTACCTTTGAAAGAATCATAGTAGATATTAGGAAAATTTGATAATAAGTAATTATTTATGATTTTCTCCCTCCCTTTCCCTAGTACAACATAGATACAAAGTGGCAAAACCAAGACCACAACTCAGGACCTTAAGGGTCACCCGCTGTGCTGCCCCTGAAAGCATTTATCTTGAGAAACCAAGTAAACACCTCAATAATTTTAATTGAAATTATTTTTAACCTTCAAAACCCTTGCTTATAAGTAGCCATTTCAATTGTAAAAATTAATATTTAAGCATAATTTTTTAAATAGAGATTTGGCTATAGTTAAAAATAATGCCGTCATAAATATTTTTTTTTTCTGTGGGAAAATAATACTCAAAGAAAACATTAACAATACCAATAGAAAAGCAAATTATTAGGCTTCCTTAATAATTTCACTTTGTCACAGCGCAATGCTGTCTGTAGGACTCATTCTTTAATGTTCATCATCAAGTCAACAAGACCCCTCTCCATTTTTATGGATTTTTGATGTTCACATTGATAAGTGCAATACATGCAATTACTCCCTGGACATAATATTTGCAATTCAACTCCAACTTGAAATTTTCCAAAAATGAAATAGCAAACACTTCACAATATTGGAAAAAAAAAAAGTGGAGATTTTTCTAAGGTGACAGTGTAATGATTGGCTTTAGCCATTAAAATTGTTGTGTTGTTGATTTCAAAACAAATCGTTGTTGATCAATCCCTATTCTTTCAGAACTTTCCTCCATACTGACATTCACTTCTACTCTTATCTATTCTTGTACTATTGCTGATTATATGAGAAAAATTCTTTTTAACCACTCTAAAATGGTCTATGTTTCTACAACAATGAGCATAAATGACAATTATGGTACATTATTCACAGCTCAAAATATCTCTGCCAACCAAAATAACCACAACACAACAAAGAACAAGTACAGAGAAGCATGTGAGGAATGCGACTGGAGATTCCTGGGAAGAACGAAAGATTAAAATGGGATAGACTTGGCTGGTTAGGGTCAGACTGGGGTCAGAGGATAAAATAATTTTTAAAAATTATAAAAAGTATACATAGAGTTGTTAAATGTGTTCTATAATGACAGACCACATATACCTTACAACTGGATGGATACCCAGAGCCTAGCACAGTTGTTGATATACAGTGGTCATTCGGCATTTGCTGAGTTTCATAAAGAACACAAGCCAGAAGTAATAACCGAAGGAATAAAACCTCTAAAACTACGTATCCTCACTTCGGTGTGTGGCTAATAAAGACACAATCAAAAATACGATTTTGGTTTTCTTTGTATTTTACACTTTTCAAAGCATCTTTACCTATATTATCTCCTCTGACCTTTTTTGGACCCCAGTGAGTGACCGCAGATGAAAAATCCAGTTTCCACATACACAGCTTTATCAGGATTCTAAGCTGTGACAACTTTGTAGTTTTGTATCTTAGGGTGATTAGTATAGTAGAGAAAGGAGGTCAGTCTGAGAAGGGACCCATTACTTTTATTTAACTGTAGAGCTCCCAAAGTAATCATTCTTATAGGGTAATTGTGAGGAATAATAAATACAGATATCTCTACAGTATCATACAAAATGTTTCAGCTTTTCCAAATTGCTTCTCGGTCTGCCTTGTCCAGGTAGGCACTGATGGAATAAAACAGCCTAAATTACTAGCCCTGGGCCACTGAAAGAACAATTACTTCCAAAATTTCAGCAATGTAAAAATAAAACTAGAAAGTCTTTATTTTTTTAAGAATAAGGTAAATTTGGTTTAGAAACTTGGGACATTTTTAAAGTCTTCTGTGAAAAGAGGCAATTCTACAGCACCTGCTGGGCATATTTTACCAGGTGGGTTCCTATCTCCTGAACTCAAAACCAATAGCCCATTTAGGTGGGCTTTAAATTCAGTATGCAAAGAATTTTCCAGATATCCTCTGCTTTCCAAACAGGCAAGATTTGCTTCCAGTTTTGAATACACACACGCACACAAACACACACAAAACAGGGAACCTCAATTAAAAGACATCTGGTGAGTGACAATTTTATCTAAACGTAGAACATCCAAAAGAATCTAAAGTCAAACAGAGGGCAATTTCATCAAGCAACTAACAAATCCAATTGAGCAGAAAATATCCTGAATTTTTCCAAAATAGTAGGAAGAAAACAATGCAGGCTACTAGGAAACTGAAAGTGTAGTGTAAAATACGAAAAGGTACTTTAGAATTCAATACCTAAGAGAATTGATTAATAAAAAAGATTTTTAAAAATGTGTTATTGTATTTTTTCATTACCATTTAGTCCCCTATACCCCTCTCCAAGAACTTAAATTTATCTAGTTTATTCTCCAGATGAGAAGATTTATAAAAAATTCATGAGTTCAGAGAATATCAACAGAGATATTAGAAGGAAAGTTTGCTTTAAGATATTTCAAATACCCCCAGGTTTAAAAATACAGTATAATTACAGAAATTTTTATGTGCCTCTTCCCTTGCCTGCACCTTTACTTCCCACTCCTGGTTAGCATGAAAACAATGGCATTGCCAGAGGGGATAGAGATGGCCCGGGTAATCAACTCTGAAATCTGCAAGACTCTGAAAGTCAGTTCAACTGGCAAATCCATTGACAGGACAGATAATTCAGAGACCTATTCACTCGAAGGAATGTTAAGAACAAACAATATGAATAAGCAAAACAAGAGTTGTGGAGAAAGGGAAAATATTTTTGAGTTAAAGTCAAATTAGTCCAGGCATATGAAAAGATGACTAGAACCTCTCAGGTCATCACTGAGCCCCCTAACATAAAATCTATAAAATAGAAAATGAAGAGAAAGATGTTAACCAGATCAATTTCAGTGTCATCCTACTGAGAGAATATGTGGACACCAGATTATTCAGTGTCATCCTACTGAGAGAATATGTGGACACCAGATTATTGGTCACCGTCCTCTGGGCATAAATATCAATGACTTATTAAAGTCATTCCTTAAGAATCAAACTCTCCATTGTAAGTGGAGTGTTTGTATCCCCCCAAAATTCATACATCAATACGCTATACCCCAATGGGACACTATTTGTGGATGGGGACTTTGGGAGATGATTAGTTTAGAAAAGGACTCTTATCAGGAACTGACTCAAGAGAGTACCTTGGTCTTGAATTTCTCAGCCCCCAGGACTCTGAGAAAATAAATTTCTGTTGTTTAAACCACATAGTCTATGGTATTTTGCTATGGCAGCCCAAACTGACTAATTAGTCTTTTGCCTCAATGCCTTGATTTTATATTTATTTGGTAACTGATCTTCAATTCAGTTCATGAATGGGCACAACACGACCTAGAATGAAGAAACTCCTAACTGGTAGGAAACCGAACTCTCACCTAGTTTAACTATCCATCTTCTGCCTGAATCTTTTAGATAATATGGAGATTGACTAAACGATCTTGGAAGCTGCACATGAACTCACTTAGTGAGAGAATGAGGTACATTTCCAAATGGCCAATGTCCGGGGTAGGCACTATTACTCTGCTCTATAGCTACCAAAACCTCCGTAAACCTAAAGATAGAGAGAATTTATAAAGCAATTACTTTGTTTCACCTTCATTATGATAGACATTTTTACGTTGCATGTGAAAAAACTAAGTCTCAGAAAAAATTAAGCAACTTACTAAAAGTCAGATCTTTAAGTACAAGGGGCTCTGAGGATTGAATCCAGGTCTTTGAATTCAAAAACTATTCCCTTTTCACTGCACCAATAATCTCTACACTACTTTGACTATGCACCCTATCAGTAAAAATATTTTGAATATTTTTTCAACTTACATATTTATTGATTGCACACATGTGCTACCATATATTTATCAAATGTATATAAAAAGTTGAAATTTGAAAAATATTACATTAAAAAGTAAATATAAATAGAAGTCCTAATATACATTTAAAGCCCTCATTGGAGATTGCTGCACTTTATCACATTGGTTCTCATGTACCAGGGAGTCAGTAAAAAGCCTGATCAGTGAAAGCATATCACAATATTAAAAAATGCCAGAGCCTACTGTTGGGAGATGGTGACTATTATTCTTAATACAAAGAATAGTAAACCCATTGTTTTAAAAATTGTTTTAAACAGAAGTACAGTCTGCTAGAGTCAAACCTGTAACCTAAGAAAATTCATACTATGTCCATATTTCATTGAAGAAATGCCAAGGAAAACTTGAGTCACGAATGTTATGCCAGGGTCACTATAAACGGTTTCTTCCCCATTGGGACCAACGAATCGATAAGAGCCAATGGAGTTAACACAGGTTGCTAAAGGTCTGGGGTAAGTTGTGACCACTATAGCAAATTAAACTATTTAATTAAAAGCAGAATGTTTGCCATAGCATTTTTTCATAAAATTTTCTAGCACCCTGAAAAGGTATACTACATATTAATTACACTGGCTCTTTATGCCCTAAATTGCTATGCCACATAGGTAGAAGAAAAAACTTAGATGTTTACAACTAAATGCTGCTCTAACTAAATTAAAAGCTTCATGAAAATATATCGGAGACAGCAGAAGGTAGTTTTAAATAGAAAAATCAGTTGATTCATTGCAACTCAGAATGGCAAATAAAAGTCAACCACCCCTTCTGCACGGGATTTTCTGGCTACGAAACTTACAGTAAAATACCTTACCAAACCTTAATTTACCACTCATAGTTTTGAGATAGAATGGTTTTATACCAAAAAAATGAAAACCTGTCATTGTTGTATCAACAGGACTTAGTCTCATTTAAGCAAAAGTCAGAACAGCAAAAATTGCCCCCAGCTTTCAGTGGAGGCAAAGGCACTTTCAAAGGTTGGCGCGGAGAGACCCACTCATGCTCTCTTCTCTTTCAGTGGCTGGACAAAGACCAGCACCCAGAAAAGTAATATGATCTGAAGCACCCCAAGAGGTGTAAAACTCCAAGCAGTCACACAAACACTTTGACGAGGCCTTTGGAAATAAAATGTTAGCCCAATATAAGGTGGTTCGAAAACCTTAAAAGGAAGCAGGGCCTTTGCACCACAAAATTTGTGGGAGAATCTGCTGCTCTAACACTGCCTGTTGGAAACAGATTCTCTAGGACAAGAGTTATCTACTAGATCAAGGGTTTTTCTTTTCTCCTCTTTCTTTCCTAATTATTATAAAATCAGGTAATCCAGAATTTTTAAAGAAGCAGGTGCTATCTAAAATAATCACTGATTTTTTATGGTTTTGCATTTATTTTTTCTTTAATGTCTCAATTTTTATAGACTTGACCTGGACAACATGGTTTTTCCAACATTGGTATTTTTCAGGCACTTAAAAGAGAGTAAGAGATTTTTTTTTCCTATTCCCACTTTGACTACATTTTAGGAATCAGAGAAAAGAACACAGGGAATCTCACTTACAAGCTATGGAGTCCAGGGCACACTGAAGGGAGAACGAATTAGGTACCTCTGATGCATCAAGCATTGTGCTGCTGGCTTTCCCATATCACCCTTTAGAATACTGGAGTCAGTAAACTGCCAAATGTCCTACCATTAAGCATTTAAACTGAAATGTTTAAAGAGCCAAATGTTGAACTTAATTCTGTGTGGTTTAAGAGCCCACATTTTTTAAAGTAAATCAAGCCACCTCTCAGGCATGCCATTTCATCTCCCCAAGCCTCAATTTCAATTTCCTTATCAGAAAAATATAACAGGGTTGAGTCAGAAGATCTTTAAGTTTACTTCCAACTAGAAAAAGTAAGAAATTATATGTCGAAAATTCTATAAACTTTATAAGCCCTATAAAATTCACTGAAATTATTTTATAAGAAATAAACATTAATAGCATGTATTCTAAAAACAAATGGAGTAGACAGTTGGAACGAATATGTAAGTCAGGAATGTAAAGCTTAAATTAATCGCCTCCTGTCATTTTCAACTGGTGTATAATGTATTGTATAATAGCTTCCCACTTTTTAAATTTGTGGACCTCTTTCACTGTCATATCTAAAACCATATAGCAGTCTTAAAATATTTTAATTTAGGTTCATTTAACATAAAAGCCTGTTGGTAAGCCCATCTTAATATAACATTTAATAATATTATTGATATTTGACTCATTTAGACATTTTCAATTTAATTAATTCAATTCAATTAATGTAGTTTATGCTATTGGACTTTGAATTAATTTTTAGGGAGGTAATTAATAATTAATAAATGTTTAAATTATATCTTTTACTTGGTTTAGGAACTTAATACACATTAAAGTATAGGTTGAAATTATCCACATTATAGCAACAGAACTAATGAAAAAAAAACCTGTTTTTATGAACTAAAGTTTGGAAGTTTTTAATGAGTCAACTAGTGTAGGTCTTGTTTTGCTTATATGTGATGAAATACAAGAATGTGTTTATGGCTGCTATTTCTAATCACTTTCTCCACATAATATTTTGCAGGAATGGCTAGGTTTTTCCCAATGAATGAAAAAGAGAATAAGAAATAATTGTCACTATATTTTTACCCATTTTAGATCTTGAGTTCCTAGAGATATATTGGGGGGGTGCTATGAGGGGAGACCCCAAAAAACAGAATTATCTTTTGGAAGGCGTGTCCCTTGTAGTACAGGCTTCCCCCACTAGGTAAGTGTTTTGGAAAATCAACTGTATCCGTGTACCAGCTGGTGTTGTTGTGAGAGGTTGTGTTTGGCTTCAGTGAATTTTTTTTGAAGACTCTTTGAATGCATTTGCCCATTTCATGATGAGTGATTTGTGAGCACACCTGTCTACACCATGCTGAGTGTTCAGCAGTTTTTGACCAAAAACAGCATGACCCCCGTGCTCCACTCTCCCTATTCACCAGAACTCACCATGAGCAACTTTTTTTCTTTCCCCTGAGAAAAAAGTCCTCAAAGGGAAATGTTTGAGGTGAAACAAAAAACAGCAGAAGCACTAAAAGGCATACAAATCAGTGAGTTCCAAAGCTGTTTTGAGCAGTCAGTGGAAAAAAGTCTCAATAGGTGTGTTGCATCAAATGGAAAGCACTTTGAAGGTGACTGAAGTTTAAACATGTAAGACTAACCCTGACTGGTACGGCTTAGTGGACTGTGTGCCAGCCTAAAAACTGGAAGGTTGCTGGTTTGATACCCAGTCGTGGTGCATGCCTGGGTTGCCAGCCAGGTCCCCAGCTGGGGTCACTTAGGTAAATGGTAACTTGTAGATCTGGCTTCAGATGAAACTTGCCTGACTTTTTTTTAAAAAATTCAATGAAAATGTCTATTTCCTATATTTAATCAACAGCCTGTTTCAGATATAAATTGATAATAAACTTAAATTTCTCAATGTACATATCATGTGGATTAATTAAAATTGCTCTCTAGATTTCTATATCTTAAAACATCCCCATCTCAACAGCCTTAGACTTTTTACCCTCTCTCCACTTCCTCCTTTGCGGTTGCTCAGTGTCTCCCTCTCACTAGAAGGACCGCATCCATCCCACTAATTAAACCAAAAGCCCAAGAGTCATCTTTCACCTTTTCTCTCCCCTGCATCTCAAATCCAATGCATTACCAAAAAGCCCTATCATTTTTATCTTCTAAATGTCTCTTAAATGTGTTTGGTTTTCTTTATCTTCCTATCATTGCCACCAGTGAGTTCGTTCTAATCTTTATTCATGACATTGAGGCCACCACTTTCCCTGCCACTATTAGAGTCATCGTACACATGTTAACTCTTCCTGAAAGCTACTTCACCCCTACTTTGTCTTCTTGTTAAGCTAACTTACCCTTTGGATCACAGCCCTTAGTCACCTTTCCTTGGAGAAGACTTTTCTGGCCCCTTAGGTCAAGTCTTTCTATTCCATGCCATCACTGTGCTGTGAAGCTTCTCTCAGCAGGTATCACCGTTTATTTATGTCCTCATTTTGTTAACACACACTCATCTGCTTTGCGAGAGACTCTATGCTGAGAGTATGGTGAGGACATAATAAGCAAGGCCGTTGTCCTCGGGAAGTTTCCATTCCAGAATGGAGGAACAGGCCGTTATACATGAGGACAGGTTGAAGGATACCTGCCCTATGACAGTAGATACAGTAGAGAATTGTTGACTTACACTCAGTTGTGTGGTTTTTTGATAAATGTCTGTCTCCCACAGCAGACCACAAGGGCATAGCTGCTAAACCAAGCCTTGCTGTTGTAATGCCCATATGCTCACTTCCTCCTTTTTTTCCCCACTACAGCTACAAATTATCCTCTAAAACTAGCAAAATGTCACTTTAAGTAAAAAGTGGTTTGTTTATATTTTTATAGCTAAAATTTTTCATGGATCTCTCCCAAATGAAGGAAGAGTTCAGAGCATTAATCATTAAAAGAGACACTGCACCAGGTTTTGAATGTCAGTAGAAAAATATGAACACTGATTTAAGTGTTCAGGAATAAATAAGATGGTCGTCTAAAGACAGGCTTTTTCTTCCTCATTTGTATGTTTTTTCACAATAACAGATACAAGATATACAGAGACACGTAGAGAGGAGCAGAGGCTGTTCTAACATTAAGAATATTCTCTTTGGAGTTTCAAATGTCATAATGCCAAAGAAAAACATTCTCAGGTTCTAAATCAAATAAATTCTTTAAACTTTCCTCATCAAAAACAGGAAATATCTGCTTCTAGGTGTACAATTTGGATTTTATAACGGCAAAGATTTAAGGGGTGGGAGAGCGGCATATTTAGACCGGTGCAAAAATAAACTGTTGAAACTCTAAAGTAACCACCTCTAACTAGGCAAAAAGTCTGGCTCTTTTCTCTAATGAACAGTAGCCTCCTGCTTAGAGGCATTTAATTATGTGGAAGCGCGTTCTCCATGCCAGCGGATTTTCAAGAAGCTAAGGAGTGAAGTGACAGCTCTACTGTTTACATCTGGACAAATGTAGGCAACTCAGGTTCTCCGAATCTGGAAAGTGTGAGCCTTTCCATCGAGATGAAAATTTTTGCATTAAGCCCATTTAAAATAGAAATCTCTTAGCATCATTAAGTATTCGCAGTTCCTTAAAGTCATGACTCAGTTAATCATTTGCTTTTAGAATGTTTTCCTGCAAGAACAGGGAAATCCTTAATGATGTATTTTTAATTATCCAAAATATTCTCTCTTCTACCTTTATACAATTTTTAATCACATGACTCCAAAATTTAATAAAAGAAGAAAGAATTAAGTAAATAATTTGCTTTCATGTTTAACTTAAATAAGAAAAACTCAGTAATAGAAAGATGTGTTTGCAGTTTGTTAATTTTTATGCAGGTCACCTCCTTTTCCAAGGAGCAATTGTCTAATAATGGAAGGAATTCCAGGATCCAAGCCATGATTCTTTATTTTATATAATAATACAGACAACCAAACACTAACCAGTGAAGCAAATGAATTTGGACATTCCCTCAGAGTTTGTTGAATTTCCTTGGTTGGCTATTAAACACAGTCAGTATTCAGTCAAAGAATACTCTGGGTAGATCCCCATTTTTAAGAAACCCTGTTGGGCACACTATGCTTCCCTCTCCCCATACGCCTGCATTGCTCACCCCGAAAGCTGGATGGTAGCCACAGAAAGGATTAAAGGTGGTCTTGGGCCATCACAATAGAATCGCTGTTGTAACACAAAGCATCTCCATACTAGAGAAATGTGTTTGCATTTGTGGTTTTTCTGATGCCCTCAAATGATTGTTCCTACGTCACAACTACATCTGTCTGGACGCCTCTTTCCCCTTGGGTAAATGAACAAAAGCACATGTTCTTAGAACTTGTCTGATGAAAATTAACAGTCTACTTTACCCCTGCCTTGTACAGCTTTGAATTGCTCTGTTTATTAGTGCTTTCTTTCATAAATTAAGAGAAATCTAAAATTTATCACTAACGTGGTACCTAAAGAACACTCAGTAATTGGGAATGAGGCTTAATCTTCATCTGGGTCCTGAGGCTGTTCACTTAAAAAACTTTTTAAAGGAGGAGAGAGATTAAAGACACATGCCAGGGTAGAAAGTTCATGAAAGTTATGCCCCACTGATCAAGTATTTGCATTATTCACCGTATACATGAACTTTCAGAATGTGACTAATTGAAGTACCTAGTGATGTTAAGTTCACCTTATCCTTTTGGACTTACCCCGAAAGTTTGATATACAAGACATAAACTTCTCTAGTTTCATTTTTTAATCATATAATATCTGCATGCAACCCAAAATCAGGGTGTCCAATATCACACCAGCAGGAGTATATGAATGAATGGTAAGGCATATAAACTGGCTGAAAGAAAACTCCCATCAAATGTCTACCAGGCCACAAAGATGAACAAATCCTCACTTGTTCATAAACTGTAAGCAGTCAGAGAACTAAGAGTTAACCAAAGGTTTTTCACAAGCCTGATTATGATAGCACAGTAATAAAATCCAAACAATAAAAAGTTATGAAAACAAAGAGTACTCACACTTTTGCTCCGAGAAAGCAAATCACAAGTATTTCTTTTCATGGTGATTCCTCAAGTAATTCAAACGGGCAAGAGTTGTTTCCAACGTCACTGCTCTCACTGCAATGATTATCCACTCAAAGGCCAACTGGCATTCTGAAGAGAAAGGCAAGGAAATGTTTAATCAAGTGTATGATTAACACGTGTACTTCGGAAAGCTGTCTTCGACTAGGACAGTAATTCTTAAATTATTCATCAGAATAGGTTAAAATGATGCTGTGTTTAAAGCAATAAAAGTACGAGCAACATTTCCAAAACAGCTTTTGTTAAGTGTAAGTTAGAGATTTCAAGCACCATTTGTTTCCTATTACAAATTCAAGTCTACATTTCCAGTAGCTGAAAAACGAACAGGTATGGTGACCACAACCTAAAGTTACATGTATACCATGAAAATGCATACTACATTGAGTATTAGATGATTCCTGCTGGTCCAGTTAAGGACCCCTCAATTTTTCACCAACATATCACTAAGGTAGCCTTGCCCACTGCTTGTCTACATCTGAAAGCCCTCTGACCACTACATCCTGGCCCCCTGGTTTATTAGCAATAGCCCACGATACAGCGAGTCACCCCAGCGGCTCTGCAGTAAATTTAGTAAGTTCACTACCATTTTGCTTCAACAAGGTCATAAGGAGTGGCTGGGAGGAAGTGGCTTACCAAATTAAGCAATAACTATTTTATCAAAAAAATATTCCAGAGTAGTTGCCACTTGAATGAGTGACATGATAGCTTCATTCCCTAACCGACACTTTCCGCTAGACACTAAAAGGGAGGTTCTCTGTTTTGAGTTATGAAGAAGAAGCCAATAGAATAACTATTGTGCTGTGTTCATTCTGATATCCAGCTATATCTGGACACTACTTACAAATTCATAGGGTATAATTGCACCCTAAGTGGAACAGAGATGAGGCAAATTGGCTTGGCCAAAACACAAAAACTCTGACATTGTAGATGTGGGCTGACATTATGCATGCAGGCTGATTCTAACGACAGCATGTACTCTACCATTTGGATTTGTTCTAAGCTTCTCAGAAGACTTGTGCCTGAGGTTTATGGAAAGGAGCAAGACTGAGCAAGGTCTGCAGGCATTTGTTTGGCTAAAGTGATCGAAAAATATCAAAGTGCAGAGTGGGAATCATACATTCAAAAATAAGCAAAATAAAGTGTCTATATACATTTTTTAAAAGCATACCAAACAAAAGGAAGGAGGTCCCTAGGGAACACAGCAACTCCATGAGCCCCTGGAGGGGGCCGGCCCTCAGTGGTCCCCCACGCAGTGGGCTTGAAGGGACCTTCCCCAAGCTCTCTAGCACCAGCAATGGCACGCTCTCCAGGATCAAAGACTTGCTTTGAATACAAGTCACTCCTCAAGGCTTATAAAAATAAAAGGGAGATATTTTTAGGGAGGCCAGAGACCCCACAAGAGCAAGGTGAAACTAGAATTAGAAATCTCTTGAAAGCAAAGATAGAGTTTATTATTGCTAATAATATACCTAGGTGCCACTTGGGGACCTAAAGGGAATGGAGGGCCAAAGTTTCCTGCTGGAGATGATGGAAATGCTCACCTGAAGTTAGAGAAAAATGCACAAATATGAGTTGCTGGGATAAATATGGTTGCTTTGAGTGTATGGATTTTTTTAAGAGTGTGGGAGTTGGAGGAAAGAAACAGTCCACAAATGCAAAGTTCTCAGCTAGTTTGCCTCTAAGAATTTAGTCACCTTTACTGATTAGTTACAATGCCAAGCATTTTAGTAGTTCTCAGAAAATATGGAATTGTGTTACTCACCTAGATCAATTTAAAAAGTGAACAGAAATAATATAAACTGTGAACTAAATATTCCATTCCTGGGGGGAGAAATAAAATCCTTTAAATGCTATAGGAAGATTACACATTATCAAAGAAAAACTCATTCAAAACATTTCATTATCCATTTAGGATTTAATGAGCACCCTTAGGGGCAACCATGGAATAGTTTCCCCTAGTGGGCTAGTGAAGCAATGGTTTTAAGTTAACAAATGAGTGAAATCAGACAAATGATGGATTGGACCTGAGGATTTGCTAAATTAATGAGATTTTTAACAAATGTATCTTGGCATCATTTAAAGATCATCATTAAAAGATATTATCCGCTAGGAATTTGTAACCTGTAGAAACTGAAAGAGGCGAATGGATTTAATTGAAAACAGTGCTGACAGGATGGCCCTTCCCAGCCTGTGTACCTCACTGCAACAGTGTGGACCCTGGAACCAAAGAAGCACAGGTGAGAGTTTCAGCTTCAGGTAAGTTACTTAACCTTTCTCAGATTTTTCCAGATCGGCAAAAGGGGCATAACACACACTTGTGTTTTGAATTTAAGTGAGTTTTAATGTTTATAAAGTAGTGTCTAAGAGAATACTTGGTTCTCATCACCCTCCATTACTATCTTCCTCTTCCCCTGTATCAAATAGCAAGCTACAACAATCGCCTATTCTTATCTTTCCTCTAATAGTGCCCAACTCCCTCAAATTAAACAAATTTAGGAAAATGTACTTTCGGCTGCAGAATCATGAACAATGTATCAGTTAGGGTCCCAGGAGTAAACAGACAGTACACTCATATTAGGATCATGACAGGAGAGTTTAGTGAAGAGACTATTAAAGAAGATGTGAGCAGAGAAGAGGCATCCACAAAGGATGGTGCAGTTCTTGGACCAGCAGTAACACCGTCCTTAACGCCTCCAAACTAAATGGACAAGTAGAGGGAGGAGCCACCAATACCTAGAAGGACAGAGTCATAGAGTGGACTGCCTTGAAAAGGGAGGTTATTCTCTGGGGCACAGTTAGCCTCAGGGGGCCCAGAAAGGAAGGAGGTGAGGAGGGGAACATGATCTCATTTTCCTGCCTCTTTCTGATCGCCTGCTGGGACTCCCCCTGCCAAATGCAACAGAGCCCAGGCAAAGGGAGCTGCTGCTGTCCGCCTCACTAGTCGGCCACCCAGGACAGAAAGTCTCCTGGGGTGGGATAGGGAGGAGAGTGGGGCCGAAAGGGACATGGAAGATGTGCCACAAAAATTTGATCTGAAGTCCCTGGAGAGGATTGCAATTTTCTGCTATCTCATTTCATTATAAGAAAAGTATATATTATTTATCCTTAATCCTTGCATTAATCCTGTGAGGTAGATATCATTACTATGAGAGTATTATCCCCACTGTAGTGTTGACCAAAAATTTCCTTTAGGTTTTTCCATATGATGGCACTAGTAGTGCTTAGTTGTCTTTTACCTTCTCTTGGAACAATTTTCTTAGATCATATTGTGACAGCTGTCATATCGGTGTGCATTTATTTATTTAATGTTTTATTATTATTCTATTACAGGTGTCCCAATTTTTCCTCCTTTGCCCTCCTCTGCCCAGCCCACCCCCAGCTCCCACAATCAATCCCCACCATGTTGCCCATGTCCATGGGTCATTCCATGCATGTTCCTTGACTACTCCCTTCCTCTTATTTCCACCCTTATCCCCTTTCCCCTTCCTTCTCTCTCGTCACTGTCAGTCTGTTCCTTGTGTCCGTGCTTATGGTTCTATTTTGCTCATTTGTTTTGTTCATTAGGTTCCTCTTACAGGTAAGATCATATGGTATCTGTCTTTCACCACCTGGCTTATTTCACTTAGCATAATGCTCTCCATTTCTGTCCATGCTGTTGCAAAGGATGGGAGTTCCTTCTTTCTTTCTGCTGCATAGTATTCCATTGTGTAAATGTACCACAGTTTTTTGATCCACTCATTTACCGATGACCACTTAGGCGATTTCCAGCACTCAGCTATTGTAAATAATGCTATTGTGAACATAGGGGAGTATATAAAAAAAATCAAAATTAGTGAATATTTGTGTAGCCATATTAATATTAAAGATGGAAGAAAAGCAACATTTTCAGCATATTATGCTTTATTATTACAAGAAAGGTAAAAACACAACTGAAATGCAAAAAAATATTTGTGCAGTATATGGAGAAGGTGTTGTGACTGACTGAATGTATCAAAAGTGGTTTGTGAAGTTTCTTGGCACTACTGAACTTTTGGCCAAATAATTCTTTGCTGTAGGGCTGTCTTATGCATTGGAAGATGTTCAGCAGCACCTCTGGCCTCTACCCACTAGAAGCTGATAGCAGAAGATAGTCAAACATACTCAAAATACCTACATCAATAGTTATTGGTGAGAATGAAAAATGTGTCTTTTATTCTACAGAAAAAACTAAATGGGCATTTTGGTCAACCCAAAACAAAAGAGGAAATCAGCTCTGAGAAGTTAACTAAATTGCCCAGTAAATAACAGAGCCAGTATTCAAACTTAGTTTGTCTGATTCCAAAGACCACGTTTTTGTCTGCCCTGCCACTACACTTTATTGCCAATATCACGAAGGGATGGATTTTAATTATCAGCAAGTGGTAACCTATGCAAATATCGAAGCTGTGGCTAAAACAAAGGATGTTTGATTTAAAAGGCTTACTCTCAGGAAGGCAGTTATCTTTGTTTCTACAAACTCCCCCCTGAGCACAGACAATGCCGTGAGACCGCAGAAATGCATTATCCCTCCAGGTGCACTATAAAGAAAAGCAGGTGAGAGAACGCTCGCATGTGCAATGTCATTACTTTAGGAATTTCCACATAAAAGTTAATTGAGGGGAAGGAAGAGTCAGCTCCTGCAGGGAGAACACTTTAGAAATAAAAATGAACGGAGATGGTGGGTAAGATAGATGGTGCTGGATCAGTCAAAGATGGAGTCTGAGCTGCAGCACCTGAATAAATTTGGTTGCTTTGATGAAAGGATAAGAGAGTTAACATGGGTTCTTTCCCAGAGATTAAAGATTTATTTGGTGGGAAAAGCCAGGGATGGCATCAGAAGAAATGCTTTCTACTTTTATCCCTATGTCATATACACAAGCTCTGT
The DNA here is from genome assembly GCA_004026545.1 of Mormoops blainvillei. Taxonomy (NCBI): domain Eukaryota; kingdom Metazoa; phylum Chordata; class Mammalia; order Chiroptera; family Mormoopidae; genus Mormoops; species Mormoops blainvillei. Next base: position 298,585 of record PVJD01000701.1, read on the forward strand.
GATTATTAGGAAACTTTCTTCTCTTTCTTTCTCTACCATTTTCTTGCTTCTCTGTAGATGGGAGGCACTATTTTCACATCCCACCTCACAGGGTTGTTATGGAGATTAGTTAGATAATGTCTCAGAAAGTGAAGTGCCCGCCTTCGCAGGGCACAAAGGGAGGGAAGATGTAAATAGCAGGAAGCCTCTGTGGTCATCTTTAGATCTGGACCGACCAAGGAAGAGTCTTTTCTCTTAATTCACAGCTTCAGAAAGAATAAGGATATATCAGACACTTAGACATTGGGGCAAATGTCTAAGTTGCCTAAGTGTGGAAAGGGCAAATTAGTGGGCACTTTGGAGCTCATGGTAGTAATTCAGACTCTCCCATGAAAAGTCTTGAGTTTTTTAAATGTTTTTAATTTATTTTTAAATTACATTTAACACCGACTATTATTTTATATTAGTTTCCGGTGTACAGTATAGTGGTTATGCATATAATTTATGGAATGATGCTCCCTATAATTCTAGTACCCACCTGGCATCATATATAGTTATTACAACATTATCAAGTATATTCCTATTTTACATATTGCTTATCATCTTCATAATGACATAAATCTTTGGAAAGGAATTTTATAATAAGTACCAAAATGATAATGGTGTTAAATATTTTATACAGTAATTCAGAAAGTGACTTGAAATACAGCAACTGCTTTACATACAAAAATGTTCTTAGCAATGCTACTTATGATAATGAAAATTTAGAAACAATTTAGATGTCCAATAGTAAGAAATAGCTAAATAAAATATGAAAAACTTCATGATGTACTATGCATTGAAATATATATATATTACAAGATATTTTAATTACATGAGAAAAGGTTTCTGTTATAATGTTATGTGAAACGCAGAATTGAAGTAGTATAAATAGTATGATTATATAAAAAGTTATGCACAGAAAAAAGACTGGAAAGAAATATAGGAAAATATTAGTAGCTATAAAGTAGGTACAGGTATTATGAGTGGTTCTGTTTTTCATTCTATATTCTTTGGCTTCTTAAATTCTCAACATTTGGGAAATACAATACTTAAAGTATTTGAATAAATATAAAACAAGTTATTAACAATCTCTTCTTACTTCAAATTATCTTGTAAATTCTAAGCTCCTGCTGGTATGTTTTTCCAGGAGGTTGTTGCATTGTCCATTCAGTTGTTTGTTTTTGAATATCCAACTTTGTTATTCCATACGTAGTGTTTGACTTTGCCTTTCAGATTATATTAACTGAGAAAAGGCTTAGTTGGAAAAGAATGGCCAAAAATTAAGCTCTCTCTTGCTGAACCTGCTAATCTATTTCATCTTCCTTTTATTTTTTTCCCCAGAAATGGTGGCTAGCCAAAGAAAATCTTCAGGCTCTACCTCACCTTGAAATTCAAAAGGTTATTGAAGCCCCTTGTGCTAGTTTCTGGTAATGCAACACACATGGGACTCAGACAAACACAAATAATCAACTGAGTCAGCAAAGAAGAGATTGGATTACGTAGGATAAACACGAGCTCAATCCATAAAATATTTCATATGCTGTACACCTGAAACTCATATAAAATAATAGTGAATGTCAAATGTAATTTTAAAAATCCAGGGAATTATAAATTGGAAAACAATGTAATGGAAAGAAAATGTCTGTTACAATTTGCAACGGAAAAATTCATAAAATAAATTAACAATTGACCTCTCTATCAAGGTTTCACTTCAATAAGCTTTGTACTCTTTGAACTGTTCAGAGCCCCTTCGTAATGTCTTCCTTAACAGTCCATCCAACTTGTACCTCACCCCATCTCACTGTTTCATATCCCTTGAGATGATGAGGGAGTTTCTCCCAAGGGGATGAAATATTTCTCTTCCCATGTACAGCTGTGTATTCTATTTATCTCGACTTCCCCTCCTTATCTCCTCTCTTTCTGGCCCTCTCCTCTCAGACTTTAATTATTGTCTCCAGAGTCTCTTCTCTTGTTAAAAAAAAAAATCCTCCCTAGCCCTATATTCTCTCCCCTCCAAATATCATTCATTCTCTCCAAAACCAAGCTATACAGAGGAATTGTCACTTGAACTTGCTTTCTCCACCTTCTTACTTCTACTTTCTACCCCTCAACCTGGTTTGGCTCTTTCTACACTTCAACTATTTCTAGAGACTCTTGACCTCCATGTTGCCAGATATAACAAACTCCTCACAAACTCACTTGCTAGACCTCCCTGCTCTAACACTGGTAGTGTTTCTTCTGGAAACTCTCCTTCCTCATCTTCTGTGATATCACTCTCTGGTGGTTGTGATTGCTTGGCTACTTTCTACTTCATGGGCATCTCCTTTTGTTCACTTTTTTTTTAAAGATTTCATTTATTTATTTTTAGAGGGGGGAAGGGAGAGAGAAGGAGAGAACATCAATGTGTGGTTGCCTCTCATGTGCCCCCTGCTGGGGACCTGGCCCGCAACCCAGGCACATGCCCTGACTGGGGAATCAAGCCGGCGACCCTCTTCTTCGCAGGCCGGCGCTCAATCCACTGAGCCACACCAGCCAGGGCCACTGAGAGCTGGCCCATGTGGGGATGCTCGCTCTTTAAATGTGAGTAAAACCATTGCTCTTACTCTTCTTCAACACTTCCCAAATATGACTGCATACCAAAATTATTCAGGGAATGCTGCAAAAGGCAGATGGCTGACCCTCCACTAATGAAGCAGAGCCTCCAGGAGAGAGGCAGAGAAATCTGCTTTTGACCGATTCTCCAAGTAACACTCATGAAGCTTACAGAGCACCACACTATTGCTTGGCACTTGCAGATCTCCGTTCTACATTATATCTCTGGGAAATCCATTAGTTCAGTGTTTGACTGGCCATATGTATGCTAATAACATATATGCATATGCTGATAACATATATGTATGCTAATAATATATGTGTATATATCATACCCTGTCTTCCCTTCAAATTTTTACATTCAGAAGCCTGACAGACACCTCCACTTAGAAGGTCCACAACTATCTCAAATACAAATGTCCACATCGTAATTCAATAATTTTTCTTTCTTCACTCCCAAATATGTTTCCACTCTTACTCTCAGTTAATGGTATCACCATTCACCCAAGCCAGAATCCTGAGCCCCTCCAGCTCCCTGATCACCTACATTCAATAGTGACCATGTCCTGCCAGAGTACCCTGCAAATACTTCTCAGCCCTCTCTTCTCTTTGCAGGTCTACTGCCAATACTCTCTTTCAGACTGTTACCTACACCATTGCAGGTACCTTCTAATAGGTACCGTATAGGTACCTCCTTGTCATCAATATTGCCTACTTATCCCTCCATATTTCATATTTCCCTCATTTGTTATACTGAACCCCACACACTCCATGCTGTTTCCCACATCCATATCCTTATCTTGATTGTTGTTTCCTCTTCCTCTTCCCCATATCCATTTTCTCCCCTCTTTACTTACCTGCTCCTACTTCAAGACTCAGCTGAGATGTCATCTCCCGAGAGATCCTTGATTCTCCCTATATCCCCAGCCCCAACCCTGTTGCCTACCTGAACCTAAGTGCTTCTATAATGACTCCTGCACGCCTTCAATAGTATACTTGTCAAATACACCAAAATGTTCTGTCTCACTGCCACTGCCACTCTGGACTCTAAGACCCTTGAGGGTAGAAAACACTTCATGTTTGTATATACAGTCACAACATAACATAGGCTCAATAAATTTTTACTGTTTTCTGCCAAATTGAACTGCTTCCCTTGACTAGAATTATGAAGAGGAAAGCACATTTTGTCTCTAGACTAAAAAGAATCAAACATTTTTCTTTGTAGCTTATATTCATACAAAACCATCATTCTATTCCCTTCTCCTCCCCCAAAATGATAACAGTAGTCCCTGTTATTCATTCACCAGACATTTACTAGGCACTTGTGGTAAGCGATGAGCTGTGCTAAGGTCCAGGGATGCAAAGATAAATATAATAAAATCTCTCTCTACAAGGAGCTCGTAGACGAGGGGGGTGGGGAACAAATAGTACAATGTACTAAGTGCTCCGACAGAGGAGTAGAATAGCTGGAGTGGGACCCAGAGAGGCAGAAAGTGATTCATACACCTAATGGCTTCAGAGCCTATTCTGAGTTATTCTGCTCTTGCGAACACTTTGCTTTAAGTTGTTCAAATGCCATTTCATATATTGATGTTTCTCCCCAAGTAGAAGGAAAAGAACAAGAAAGTAAGGACCAGTAGTTGTTTTCATCTTGTTTGCATGTCTGGTCAGACCTCTGTCCCTGCAGAAGAGGTAGTCCATAGAAGTCCACATCCAAAAAGGGTCCTGTAAGTGCCCATTAAATGAATAATGTGCAAGTGATTACACTGACTTCAGAGGACACAAGCCACTTTTGATGTCAGTACAAATTTATTATAAAATAAGTGACTTTTTGGAAAATAAGCATACAGCACCTGGCTCCCAAGTAGCCCAATTCTTCACTTCCAAGGGTACAGAAATGCTGTAATACCCTCTCTTTCAACACTGTCTTTGACCAGCATTTCGAAATTGTCGAGCTGAGTTGTTTAGCCACAAATCAATTACATTTCTTTCTACGATTCCTTGCTTTGTGGCTTTTCCCCCAGCCTGAAATAATGGCAGTTCACTAAAACACAATTCTTCACCTAAATGAAAGGTCGATGACTCTCCATCTCATCTCTCACAAATGTAGGGTCCGTTACCCGCTCTGGTTTTAGTTTCCTGCTGCAGCAAGGGAGGTGACAGCAGAAGTTTCTTTTCAAAGACTTTCCTAACCATATCCTCCCACTGCTGCATCACGGTGCCCTTCCAGGCCTGGGCAGTGGGAGGCAAGTGGGGCAGTTTTATCCTTTGAATCACAGGATAGCATGGTGCATAGCCTGCTGGCCTCAGGGCTAAGATGGAAGTAGTCCCCTCTGGTTTGTGTCATCACCAGCTAAGTTACAATACATCCATTGAGAGCCTCAGTACAAAACCCCTGAGTCATCATGAGAGAAAGTAAAATGGGCAATATAATTCCCACAAAATCTCTGGTTTAAGCAGCTCACTACCTACAAAGGAAGTTGGGGTTCACTGAAGCATTGTGACTTTTTCTTTTTCAATACTTTTCTGTTGCATATCAAAGTCTACCACTTAAGTACTTTTAAATCTGAGGAGTGTTCAAATGGCATTATGACCGAAGGTGGTAGGTGGGGGCACAGACTGTAGAGTCTACAAGTTGTGCCTTTCAAATCACACTCAGTTGTTTCCGCTATGGGAAGAGCTCGGTGCTAAAACATGAACTGTTCTCCCTTGCTAGTTAACAAACAAACAAAAAACATTATGTAGATGATGATGATGACAGATAGATAGATGATGATAGATAGATAGATAGATAGATAGATAGATAGATAGATAAGAGAGACAGAGGATAAAAGGAGCTGGGGAGAGGGAGACGGACGTATATTCACGTTATAGATTCTGAATTCTATTATGTATCTCTTTTCAGTCTGAACTATAAAAGCAAAACTATCATCTCTAAGTGACTGTAAACCAGACCCTTTCAAATGTTCCTTTTTAAACCAACACACCCCTTTGTTCCTTTGTTCTTTAGTTGTTTCCATTCATCAATTAGCAATGAATTCTGATTTTAATTTCCCGGTAAATTTCACATTGTGAAATTACAACTGAATTGTTTTAAGACCTAGTAATACTATTGTTTTTATTATATAGGATACAATGAGTAGTTGAAAAACAAATAAGCCAGGAAAGATAAAAGAGACTAGGGAAGTTGGCAGGGCAACATGCAGATCATATTTAAGGCATGTGCATGGAAGTTTTTCTAATGAGGCTTTAATAGAATAACTTTTATCCTAGCACCAAGTTAACTCAGTGCCCTCCAGCTATCACTTCTCCCTGATTAACAACTGCTACCCAAGGAGTCACTGCCTGCTGACGATACAAACAGAAGAAAAACAAGGCCCAAGATTAAAAAGTTCAATGTTAATTAAAAGAAACATAAACGAGGAAATTAACACAACCAAGGAACCAAAGCCTAGGAGTGAGAACCCAAACATCCGTACTCTGCTCCTTAAGAAGCAACGGCCTATTAGCATCCTTCAAGGGAAGGAGCCCGCTCTGGGGGCACCACTCACACACACACAGTGAAACTGTGCGTGCCCCTTCGTTTTAGATGGAGCCACGGAACAAACTACTAGTCAATAGTAAAAAGTAGTTTTTTATGTTAAAATTACAGCAAAGAAAAAAAGCTGGACAAGAAATTTAGATTTTTTTGTCCCGTTCAGGAGTTTAACTATTTACAGTTTTATTATGGGCATTAAAGGTAACAAATAACAAAGTTAAAATCTATTAAGGACGTTATTTTAATACTCTCCTGCCATGAAAGAGTCATTTTCAACATAACCGTTCTTTTATATTCAAGTTATATTAGGGAGATAGAATCAAGTCAACCTCTTCAGCTCAGTACCTTTTTATTCAAAATATTTTCACTCTTATATAGTTCATCCCATTCTAAAAGAAGAAAACTTAAGATGTTACCTGAAGAAAAATAATTTACGTTAGAAATATTTGGAGAAGAAAAGTAAAAAAGCAAAATGAATGGGTAGAATATTGGAGTTTTGGAGTTAGTCATACCTTGGTTCAAATTCTGTTTTGGTCACTTTCCAATTTTATGACCTTAAGGAAGTTTTTTTATCCTTTTGAATATCAAGTTCGTGGTCAATATAAATGCAACAATTAAAACCCACACCACAGACAACAGGGCAGACTAAATTATAGACTGATGGCCAGTACATACTAAGCACTGTACATACCTGGATCAAAGAAGGCGTTCCTTGAATGCTAGACTTGACTTTGTTTACCCTGTACTTGAGTAAGCAAGCACTGGGTTTTGAGGAGGCTCACATTTTGTTAATGCTACAAAGTTGTTCCATTAAGAATGGACTCTACCCCTCTGTGCACGGTTGGTAGGAATGCAGACTGGTGCAGCCACTGTAGGAAACAGTACAGAGGTTCCTCAAAAAATAAAAAATGGAGCTGCCTCATAACCCAGAAATTCTGCTTCTGTATATATATCCAAAGAAACCCAAAACACTAATTCAGAAAGATATACGTACCTCAGTGCCCATTGATACATGAGTAGGTAAAAAAGCTGTGGTACATATATACAATGGAATATTATTTGGCCATTAAAAATGGAATCTTACCTCTTGCTATAGCATGGATGGATCTAAAGGGTATTATGCTAAGTGAAATAAGTCAGATGGAGAAAGGTAAATACCATATGATTTTACTTAAATGTGGAATCTAAAGAGCAAAATAAATGAACAAATAAAATAGAAACAGACTCAAAAATGCAAAAAAGAGACTGATGGTTGCCAGAGGGGAGGGAGTTTGGGGGACAGGGTGAAAAAGGTGAAGGGATTAAGAAGCACAAATTTGTAGTTATAAAATAGTTACAGGGATGTAAAGTATAACATAGGGAATATAGTCAATGATATTGTAATAAATATCTATGGTACCAGCTGAATACTGGAAGTATCAGGGGGCACACTTTATAAAGTATATGGCTGTCGAACTACTATGCTGTACACCTGAAATGAAAATAAAATAACACTAAATGTAAACTGTAGTTGAGAAATAATTTTTTTTTAATGGACTCTCCCAGAATTATTATTCTGCATTTGCACTGGCACGGAATGAGAGGAGCCTGTCCTAATTCTCCAGACACTCAAGTGCAGTGCAAGGTTTAACCTTTAGCCTCTGCATCCAGACCTGAGCTCTTCCGTGGCCTTCTGTAAGGGTAAAGGAATGTTTCAAACCTTCCGTCCGGAGGTCTGACATTCACTTCACTCAGACGCTTCCTTCTTCAGGTACACACTGAATGAGCTTCAAAATGAACGTTATCACTTTTCCGGCAAGAACTTAATTGTAACACCCACTCTCAGCTGCTAGCACGAAGTAGCTACCGGGTTTCTCTGACAATCTCAAAGGCTCTGAGTGTAGAGAAAGGACAAGCAAAAATCCTGACACACAGAAGGAAATTCACCTCGGTGCGCAATGATCCCCACGATCACCCAAAAGCAGCTCAGAGCTTGGTTGCTTTAATTGAAGCCTGTGCTGAATTATCGTCACTCAGGAGGTGCCCATCTGGCACCTGAAATTAGATTTTCTCTCCTCTTCATTCATAATGGCGATGAGGAATAGAGTTACATAACAGCAAAACCCCTTAAAGATTATTTTTCTAATAGATGAATTTCTTAGTGAAAATGGAAAATGGCAGTTTCTTCTCTAAGGATCTGGTGATCTTTTATCACTCAATGGTTTATTAGCTCAATTTTTCAAAAGGGCAATGACACTTGAGAAGCTGGAGTTTTATCTTTAAAAATCTCTTTAATTCACTGACGAAATAATATAAACTAAAGCATATAAGTTACAAAATAAAACAGATTTTAGTGTCTGAAATCTAAGTAGCCAAGAGAAAGACTTGGGATTAAAAGGATCTTTAACTTTCTAGCTCACCTGAAACCCTGTCATGAAGATAATGTCATAGCATAGCATAGCATAGCATAACATACCAAACCAAAGCATACCATACCATACCATACCATACCATACCATACCATAGACATTGTTACTCTTAAATATTACTAGAGAAAGAAGCCCCTTAGCCCACTCGAATAGCTCAAATTCTTAATAATCTTTGCAGGGGTACCAGTTTACCTCATATTTAGCAAAAATCACTGTTACACTATTTCAAATCCTTAAAAACTTTATTATTATTATTATTATTATTAATTATTGGCTATTCTGCTTTCAAGGACCAAGACTATTCTGGTTCTGTTACTTATTGAGTATCTTTGGGCAAGTTGCCTAACCTCTGTTCCTGTTTTTTGGTCTATAAACTATACTATCCACCTTCACACTGTTGTTGGAAGGAATACAAAATTCATGAGGTAGAGTGCTAGAAACAGTGACAACACTTAGTAAACACTCATTACATGTGAGATATCATCATCCTCATGTTTCTTTCTTACCCTTAGGAAACTATAATTTGTTTACAGTGAATACACTGTAAGTATGTAATCAGGAGCATTGTTTTGAAAATAATAATCCAATATATTCTTTATTCACTCCAAATCATGTTGCTCTGTAGATATCAACTCTTTAGGCCTCACTGCTAATGAGGAAGCAGCGACATGATTAAAACACCAGATATTTTGAGGGGAAAAAACAAATCCATTTTATACTCCAGGAGGGAGCTCTCCCAGCTTGATTCTCTCATACAAGCAGAGTGCAGAAATACTGTTTCAGGTAGAATGAGAGTCTAGGATAGCACCCAGGAGGTTCTCTCATGGGCTCGGGGACACGAAAAGTATTTCGAAGCTGCCATGCGCCACGAGGGCGGAACGGGACAGCGCTGTTAGTCCTGCCTGGAGGACGTGAGAGCAATGGTTTGGAGAGGGGTAAGATGAGACCTGTAGAGTGGACTTCCAAACCAGAAATCAAATGAGAAGCACAGCCAGGCCTGAGGGGACTGACAGCCCAGCAAAACCTGGGGGCCAGCCTGGTTGGAAAAGTCAGCAGCTTCCTAAAAGCAGTTCCTGTACTTTGTTTATGACAAGAGGACAGAACAAAAGAGAGTTTAAACCAGCTTCAGGTCCTTCAAAAGAGGAGGCGGGAGAGTCAGAGACCAACACACTGCAGGCGCAAGTGGTATAAAAACACTCCATTAGAGAATGGCATGAGAACCAAAGCTGCCTTTCCTCCAGTGCTATGAAAACAGTAATAATTTTTTTAGTGCAATCCACAAATATCTACCAGGCAATTGCTGTGTGTCAGGCAATGTCCTCATCACTTAAAATGTGTTAACTCATGCAATTACCACAAAATTCTCTAAAAAAACTACCTTTTTATGTCCAACTTGTAGATGAAGATATGGAATCAGTCCATGATTACATGGCTAGTAAGTTTTGAACCTAGAATATGTAAGTTTTCTCCTGCATGCAAAACAAGCAATAGTAATATCTAACATAACTAAAGTTTGGGGTAGTTTTTTTCTCCCTCATCAGTGGGAACAGTAATCCTACAACTAGAATATTCATTACAGGAAATAAAAAAATCCCCATTGTTTCTATATTTGAATTTTAGTGAGTACATTTTGGCCCATTTATAGATGTTAGTCAATATAAGTATACCAAACTTCCAATGTAAGATAGAAATTTCAGTCTGTTTATTTCATTCTCCTCACTCTCAAATTCACTTTGGAAGAACGAAAGAAATATAGCAATAGGGAAATTAGGAAAGAATGCCATCAATTTAGAAAATTTCCATAAAATAGTCCATAAGATACAGACTGTCCATGGGTCCACACACTAGAAAGAAGAGTTTAATCTATTGATAAAATTTTATCATTTCAAGAGATCAAGAAAGAAGAGACAAATAATTCCCTTTTAAAATGTCTAAAAACCATGTGAAAAAGAGCTCAACATTGAGTTCTACTTTTTAAGTTTGATTTTTAAAAAAAAGGAATATAAGATATACCTTCCCCAAGTAGCCAATGTCTTGCTTAGTAATGAGAGACTGGGGACATTCCCACTAAAGTCAGGTGCAGGTGAAGGATACCCACTATCCCCTCCCTTAGTAAAAAAAAATATATATTTAAAGTGTTAGGTAATAAATCTAATAAAAGGGAGTACTAAGTATCGGAAAATAGGAGGCAAGTCTATAATTATAGGAAAATCATAGAACTTTTTACTGGAAAGACTCGATATAAGAATTTGGTATTTGATAAAGGTAACATTTTAAATCAATATTTAGAGCATGGGTTAATCGATAACTGATGTCCATAAGATAGCATATTAAAATAAAAAGCAACATTAAATGTGGGAGCTCTCATTTACCACCTGTGGGAATATAATCAGTACAATATTTCTAGACAGGTGTTTGGCAAATACATCAGAAACCTGGTAAACACCTTCCCTTTGAGTCAGCATGAGACAAGGGTACACAGATGTATGTGTAATGATGAGCAAAGCATCGTTCATAACAGGAAAAAATGTGAACAAGTTAAATATGGAATAATAGAGAATTATCTAGATTAATGTTACTATAAAAATGCAGTAGAATATTATTAGGCTATTGAAGATAATGTAAATGGACATATAAAAATATTCATGAGAAGCTGCTAAGTAAAAAGCACGGGATATAAAACTATATTTACAGTATGAGACCATCCCTGTACTGCGCATTTATGTACACGGAGTGTGATCTGGAAGCACGTACACAAAAATTTAACAGTGTTTAGCTCTTCTTCTTTCTGTGCCTAACGTAATCTAATTATTCTCCAGTGAACATGTCCTATTTGTATTTATAAAATTTTTAATTAATAAAAAAGTATGTATAACAATAACTTTAAGTATAGTCTGCAGATAAAACCAAACAAAGTTGTAGGAGGAAAGGATGATCATGGTATTCCTCAGTCAGGGTCTGGGTGAGGCCTCTAATGTGAGATGGGCGGCCTATGCATGACTAGGCGAGAGACAGGCTATCTCAGGTTGCTAACATGTGCGGCCCGGCTGCTATGAAATATGAAGCAGGCTTTGAAATTCAAGCATTCTTACAGAAATTAAAATATACAGTTCTTACAGTTAGTCCTCCTGAGTACAAATAAACGTAATCAAAGCAACATATCTTCAAAATAACCGACAAATAACTTGTTTATAAAAATGCACAATTTTCAAGTTCACCGATTCCCAGCTCAGCGGTTAGGCCCCGGCCTGCTGCCAGGCCTTCCCGAGGTCAGCTGCACGCTGGCTGCCCAAAGCACCGAGGCAGCCCGTGCTCAGGTTCTGCCTTGCTGCACTGTGCCAGCCTGTGGGGTGCCACCTGAGAGCCTCCGCAGGACCGTGGCTGTGCCACTTACCATTGCCACCCCTTTCTTAGTGCACTGCTCTGCTTGCAAACTGTCAAAACAAACTTCTGTCTCTCCCAGTGGCACTGGCCCTTCCCCTCAGCTTGTTTCCAGGTTCTAGCAGCGCAGCATTTGAAAATGCTCCCAGTCTGACCTACCATTGTACACTGAGCTTACGCTCAGAGAGAAAGACTGAAGAGAAAGCTTCTAGAGCATGTGGGCCTCTTCCAATCTCCAGAGTACCTCAAAAGGCAGGGCAAGGTGGGAATTACAAAGATACTTCACTACGAAAATTAGACAAAGTGCACAATATTGAATTCATGCCACTAAGTGAGGTATCACCAAATGTAATACGATTCTGCACAAAGAAATTACATCAGAGTGTTTCTTAAGAAAATGTTGCTTTCTGTACCCTGACCCTCTCAGCGTCTTTTCTTTCTGCCCAAACACCTTCATTGGCTCAGTGCACTTTGTCAGATTTATCTCACCAAAAGGATATGGAAGTATGACACCTGATTTGAAATCGCCTGCAGATCTTTCATTGCTTTTGCCACCTCTAGTCTCACATAAGTACTTAACGCTGCCTCAGAGGTTCAAATCCTCCAGATTGCCTTTAATGCTATAGGCAGCTCCCTCAAGGGAACAGCAAAGTATCTTCCCTAACACAAGGCTGCACAGGAAAATAAAATATTCAGACGCTTCAAAGGACAGATTTCCCACTCTTTGCTAGGGCCCTAGAAATGGAACAATGAATTTTTTGCCCCATCGTTCACCCAAAGTTTCCTCTACTGTGTTCTAAAATTTCTGAATGTCAGCATTTTCACTTTGCTTTTTGAAGATGAATACTTTGTATCTACACTATGCCTTTCACCTAAAGTTCTCAAAGTTACCTTATACAAAAATTTCAAAATGAGGAAGTTGGTTTTCAAATAATAAAAAGGAAACAAAATACTTCTGTGACTCTTCAAAAATATATCTGTATATGAGACGAATAAAGCTCACATTAGATTGGAAAGAACCACTGTTGGATAAACCACATTTTATCTCTGCCCTATGATGATGTCATGGTTTCTAGCATATTCAATAAATATTCAAGATAAAAAGTCAAGTATTTGCTGAGCATTTCCTAATGGTGTAACATCTACTCTACAAAGTATAATAGAGGTGAAACAAAAATGTATAAAACATAAATCTCTTTAAACACTACCTTGTTTAGAAAATGCATCTGACACTACAAATAATTACAGAACACTAGTCTATAATTAGAGTTTAATAAATTGTGTGGTACAACTAATAAGTTTAGAAGTAATTAAGAAAATAAAAATGAGAGAAGGTATTATTGGCTAGGGATGTAAAAAAATAAACCAAGTGCGTCATGTTTTGTTTTGTTTTGTTTTGTTTTAATCCTCACCAGATGACCCATTGCCTCCCATATATAACAGAGATCAAATCTGCAACCTAGGTATGTACCCTGACCAGGAATCAAACGAGCAACCTTTTGGTATGTGGGACAACAGCCCAACCAACTGAACCACCTGGCCAGCACCCAAGTGTGTGGTTTTAAGTAGCCCTTAAAGTGGTAAGTGTATGGAAGGACAGAAAGAAAGGGAATGGCATTCATACTTGAAAGGAACAGCATAGAGGACACAGACATGAAGCCATTGAAGACATAACAGAGACTAAAATAGGTATATAATGGTGGAAGTCTTCTCTCCTGGAACAGAGGATTTGTTACAGAGAATAGAAGAAAATAATCTGGGATCATTAAGTGGAAAGGAGACAATGTTGGAAACTGAATGCCAGTTAGGCTCGATCCTGGAAGAAACAATAGAGACTCTTAGCAGATAAAAGGCATGGTAAGATCCTGCTTTAAGAGGTATATTCGGCCACTAAAAGATGAATAAATGGGAGGTGACCTAATTTATTGGGTTTTTTTAATAGAAGTACTTATTTTATATCATAAATTGGAAGGACGAAGTCTCCATTCTTATTATTTCTGAAACAAAGAAATTCATAATTTTAGTTCAAACAGAAATGATAACACATTTCTTACATTATTTTTATATAAGAATTAAATTATATTATATATGAGAAGTGATTAGTATATAGGAAGCACTGGACAGCAATAGTCTCCCCAATAAGCTATTTCAATATTCTACAAATATTCAAAGATGAGTTCTAAAAGAGATTCTGAGTTTTAGACAAAGCTGTTACAGAACGTGTCTAAGGAGTTATAAAGCAATTAAACTTTCCAATTAATCAATTAATGGTCTGATCTTATTTCAGTATAATCAGTATAGACTTAGGACTATTGCTCATTCTAAGTGGCTTCATATATGAATAAATATATTGAATTTGGGCCCCGAATTTGAATGCGGCAAGTCTTTACAGCATCTCTGCTTTGTTCATGCAGACTTAGGTTAAGAAATAGATAGAGCAAGTATGGGGCTTCTGTTCATTCATTTGTTCATTCAAAAAACATTTATTGAGCATCTAAGTGCCAAGCATGTTCTGGGCTTTGGGAATATAGCAGTCAACAAAAAGATAAAATCCCTACTCATTTACTTCAGATTCTAGAGCGGGAAGACAGATAAGAAATTAGCATATAAGTAACATAAATAAAATAAACAATGAGTAAAATATTTAATATGTGAAATGGCTATATGTGCACAGACAAAAACGAAACATGTATAAGAGGCAGGGATTGCAATTTTAGACAGATTGGTCAGAAAGAGATTCTCTGAAAAGATAACATTTGAGGAAAAGCCTGAAGCAAGCGTGGGGGGCGGCCTCGTAGGGGTCTGGCTGTGCCACGGTGTGTCTGAAGCAGAGTCAGGGTAGCAGGGGTTGAGTGAGCCAGGAAAACAAGAGCTGAGGTGGATGCAGACCAGTAAGAGTGTACCTAGGGCCACAAAAGGCATACTACGCAAAGCTCTAGAAACGTGGCCCCTGGTACAGCAGAAAAGAATAGCGAGTCAAGTCAGTATGTGGTCCTTATAGGGCACAGAAATCACAAAAGTGGAAGAAAATGGCACCAAGCTCCAACCTGGTGCAGGGACTGAGATTCTACCACCCTGAAGCTGCCTTTCGAATATTGATTTAAATCCTTTTGTCCCTTCCCTCTTTCTGCCCAAGAGATTCCGTGACGCCTGCTTCAGGGAGGAGATCTTAGGCTGCTGCCTTAGGCTAATTTGAATGAAGTACTGAAAACACGAGGGCTTCAGGCCCAGGCCATCGCCTGTTAGCTAGACACCCACTGTGTCCCACTGCTTCTGAGTCGCCTAGCAAGAATCTGCCAGCCCTATCTGTTTCACTCTTCCTCTTCTGTTTGTAAATCGCACTTCCTCACTTCTTAAATCTGAGACACCATTCTCCCCACTTTCTCCTTTGTCCGAAATGTCTCATACACCCAATGTTTCCACTCTGTCTTTGGACTTTTCATGGAATAACCCATGTGAATTCCCTCTGTACATGTAATAATCTCTGATTTTCTCCTGTTCATCTGTCTCTGTTAATTTCATTATTAGCCCAGCCAAAAGAATTTAGAAGGAGGGAGGAAAAGTATTCAATTTTAGCCCCTACAGTGGCAGTAACCAGTTTTGCTCTTTCCCTGCTGCCTAATTTTAAATGACCCCCCCCAACACCCAGCCTCAGCATCCCCTCCCTGCCAGTATACTATCACGCAGCAACAATAACACAATAAAGTGAAAACGCAGTCATCGGAGCAATCCGTGCATCCACGTGCAATCCATGGACTAGCAATGGTACTGGGTCACCCGTTACAAACCACTCTCCCAGAGCTGACAGGTCACTGTCCAGCATGCAGGAGGTGCCAACAATGGCAGAAGGTGCCAGCAGGGACAGATGGTGTCTACAGGAAGCCTACCTCACTGAGGCTGGGCAGCCAATGATGAGCACAAAATGGCGAAGAAAAAGGCAACTCAAGGCTTATAAATTAAAACCGATTTCTGAGCTCCTCCCCTTTCCTTTCCATCCCCGCGGGTAAAACCAGGCTGGTTGGCTTCTTATTTTCACTGACTACCTGGAAGAGAAATCTGTGCTGGAAACCTTCATCTAGAGCCAGATAACACTGCCAGGAGTAATTAGAAAGCTTGCTTCCTGCAAAACAAAGTATTTTTCTTAATCAGTGTAGTGGCCTGGGTGCCTGGTTTGCTCCTTCTTGTACACTAGAACCCTTATACCTTAATTAATTAATAAGGAAATTCCTAATGATACGTGGCCTCCCATTTCCAGAGACAACCAAAGATAATCATATTGTTGAAACATGAAACACTCTGTCATGTCATTGTTTTCTCTCTGGGTAACAATGGGGATTTTGGAAAGGCTTCCTGTTGATGATTTTGGCACTCACCTAAAAAACAAAAACACTAGAATTCTGTCAACATTTCAACATAGCAAATTGCCTATTTTTGTATGGAATTCAATAGAGGAACAACTGGAAATAATAATGTCACAGGGTGATAAAATGTCACCATTATCTCAGGGCAATTTCCTCCACATCATTCTAGTGTGGGGTTTCTTTCTTTTTTTTTTCCCCTCTACAATGCAGGTTGAAAACTGTGTTTATTTCCTGGGGTATATTTAGAGGTTACTTCACTTAAACTGGCAGCTGAGAGCTAGAAGAAGGGAGACAAAGAGGGACAGGGAGAGGGAAGTAGAGAAGGCGAGAGGAAGAGAGTGAGAGAGAGAGATTGAGGGAAAGTGGGAGAGAAAGAGACCAACCTCAATTGCAGGCATTAGCTGGTTGTGTTTTTTAATTATCTTGAACTTGATGAAGTGTTTGCTTTAAGTTAGGAACTTCCCTACAATAATTACCTTACTTGAGAATTTAATAAAAGCTACCATAACATGATCAGAAGCCTTGTGAAATAAGTAAATTACTTATTTGTAAGTAATTACATTTCTGCTTTGCAGCTATAGGATAAAATGCGCTTAAAACAAAGAAAATGCAAGCTGCTCAGTTTTATTTCCCTCAATGTGAATTACAAGTGCGAATTTTGAGATCCATTCTAAGTTAGAATCCGCAAATGTCAAAGTAGCAAAGCTGTAAAAAAAAAATAAATACTGTCAGTTTCCTTAACTACGCAACAAATATAACCAATCTTATGTTAACTTAAAACCATAGAGTTTTAGTAAAATTGCTACTCATGACAAATTACAGCAATTTTTAGGGATTTTTTAAAATCCAGTAATTCTGGCAAAGAGAAACTGAAAACTGGAAAAAAAAATTTTTTTGTATGTAAACTGACAAACTTTTCACTTAACCTCTAAAAAGAGATGTTACTATTGTTAAAAATAAATAAATAAAATCTTTAATGTCTTGTTTTCAAAAAGAAAAATATAACCTCATAAAAGTATAAAACCAAACTTAAATTTTGAAACAGTAAAGTAACAAAATACCTAACCGATACATTAGGTTTTTAAAACGGGAAAAACAAAACTGAATTCCATCCAAGAGCAAGTTAAATTACTCTAGACCTACTCCTTCTGATACTTATCAGAAGACAGTAAGGCCTTTCCCTACAAATAGAACGATCTATTTGTTGAAAAGAGACATCCACCCCCACCAAAAAAGGGGGGGCAAGTAAGGGTAACGCAGAAGCTCTTTTGTAAGTGTCTAAGAATCCAAATTGTTTCAAAAACCATTTCAAACCCCCCTGTGAATACTTCATGACAAAGTATCATTTTAATAAGGTTTTCTTGGTTTTTTTCCTTGTTTTTCCACTCTTTTACAGAAAAACCAGATTATAATGCACATATTTCTAGGGGACTAGGGTGTTGGGAAGGATTACAGGATGGTCTTTGTGGCCAAAAACAGTTTCGTTTTGGTGCTTCTGTTTCTAAAAGGTCCATGTTCGCCACGACTGGGAGGCTAGGTCACTGCAAGTGGCCCAGGTGGAGAAGGGGCTCAGCCACGGCAGGCCTCCAGCAGGGCACAGCGGGAGGGGCCAAGCAGCCAGGCCCTTTTCTTCCAACCCCGCTCCGAAACCCAGAGCCAGATCACTCTCCTAAAATGACAGAGGAGCCCTCCAGCAGCCAGACCATGTGCGGGCCAGTAACAAAACAGTCATTATGGAAACACTGCACCAACGTAATTCTCCTCACTCGGAGACCACTTAGTAACAGCCGGCGTTTGCCTGAGAGGCATTCTTTTCCGGGGAGGTTGAAGCAGTTTGTCTGAACTCTGATCACTTTCCATGAGGCAAGAGGAATGCAAGTCAAGCAACCTCCACTTTGCAGACAGGAGAATTAAATGTACTGAGCAGTCCCAACACAGGACACTGGAGACAGATCCGGAAGCCATTTGATATGACACAGGTCTCTAAGTTGTCCTGAAGGAAAAGCTACCTCCTTTAGAAATCTTGAAAAAGGGTAAATATATATCTATGTGATTTCTTCATTTTATGTTATTATAGTAAACTCTTTTCTAGATTTGATTTGCTACCATCTACATCCTAAAAGGTTGACAACAGATAATGCACAATTGGAAAAAGAAAAAACTAAAAGAATATATACAATAAATATTTGTACAAATCATTGCCCTAATTTGCATGGTCATTTTAGTCTAGATTTTAGACTATTTACTTGGGTGGCAATAACATCTTCCACCTGGATGTCTCAGTATTTATTACTAATACTCCAACTGTGGCTGGTGTGGCTCAGCGGATGGAGGGCCAACCTGCAAACCAAAGTGTCACCGGTTTGATTCCCGGTCAGGGCACATGCCTGGGTTGCCGGCCAAGTCCCCAGTAGGGGGCACTCGAGAGGCAACCACACACTGGTGTTTCTCTCCCTCTATTTCTCCTTCCTTTCCCCTCTCTCTAAAAATAAACAAAATCTTTTAAAAAAATACTAATACTCCAAAAACTAAATGAAAATGAGTCAGAACATTTCCTTTGTAATAGCCCCTGAAATTGTATATAGGGCTCACTTGACTTCAAGACATCAAATTTACTTGTGTTTATGGGGCATCAGAGTAATTGAAACAGGCTCACAAAACCATAAACTCTCTAAGGATTACTTGTAGAGGAAAGATGTCCTTACATATATAATTTTTTAAATGTAGGTACAGGTTATTTTCATGAATTAAAAAAAAACCAAACATTTACTTTTAAGTGTTACTAAATTCATAGTGGCTCTTTGTCATTATATTTTTTATGCAACACTTTCTAAAAATATAATTACACTTATGTGGAACTATGAGCTCTACAGGCTTAATGACTCACTTCTAACACCAGAATGTAACGGAAATGATGGTTTGTGAATTCAGAGACAAACTTGTTTAACTTTAATCCACACTCGCCAGTCAGGTACTCTGATGAATTTGCCTGGCATTTCTCCTGCTTTGGATTCAAAAATCATAACTTCCTATAATTCTCTTGGGCAAATTTTTACAAGTTTTGAATAACACCGAATATATGCCCTCCTACCAGCTTGGCCTGGCCAGGCAGAGTACCCTTTTCCCATAGCCTGCAAGTGACTGATGTAGTGAAAGACACATGACCCAAAGACAGACTAATCCATCTCTTCCCTAAGAACTGGTGTAGGGATGCTGGGAGAGAGAAAGGGCCTCTTTTCTGGTGACTGCAAACTGTAAGCAACAGATAAGCTGGGTTCCTACTTCGTGTGAAGAACCTGTCTGACAGTGATGCCAGTACCGAGGGCACGCAAGCAAAGTCAGGAGCGAGTCTGAGGAAGGTTTTGAGGAATATATCATGTAATCACCTGATGCTAGATCTGTACCCATTGGACTTAAAATTATGTGAGTCAGTAAATTCATTTTTTGCTTAAATTACTTTAAGTTGATTTTCTGTCCCTTGCAATGAAAGTCTTGCCTGATACTGGGGGTAAACAAAGTTTTTGTCACTGAAAAGTTCTCATTGAAAATTTGATCAGATATTGAAAACAAAATAATGATCACTGCACTACAGCAATTTCATGCTGTTATTCATTTCTTTCTTCCAGAACTTTTCTCCTCCCTCAGCTGCCACAATGCCACACTCTCCCAGTTTTCACCCTAACCGTTTGACCATTCCTTCTTTGTCTCTACAGTAGCCCCTTTAAGCGTGGGTGCTTCATGCTTCTGTTCTCAGCTGCTTTTCTTCTCTACATATTTCCTCATCCCATTTTATCCATCTTACATCTACTAGACATGATGAATTGGTCCTTGGCATCTATTTCCCCTCGCTCCAAAAGCCCACCTTTTCACAGAGCCTGGAAAGGTAAAGGCCACAAATTCCAGGCCCTCTTGCAACAAGGGTTCGAATGCACATTAGATTCCACCACTTTGATGTGCTTCAGTGAGGTATTTGGAAAAAAGAAGCGAGGCAGGGGCTAGTTTTCCACTGCTTTGGTTGTTTGCTGTTGGCGAATAGGGTACAGAAATGTGCGGTTATACCGCAACAGCGCCCCCGTGTGTAGTCACTGATACCATGGTGCTTGGAGAGGTATTACAGCCATGGTGCGGCAACCCCCTGTTCCCAAGTTTACAGCCACACTGAAAATTTACATTCTTGAACTTCAAAGGTTCGGACTGGTAGCCTCCTGATGCCCCAACAGCTTCTTGGGACCAGTTGGACAGTTTTTTCTGGGAGTCATTTCTGGAAGCCCACCTCTTAAGCCTTTCCAATGCTTTTACAATTCTTCTGAAAAAGCCAGGGGGATTGTGTGCTCCCCAGTTGCTCCAGAATTCTCCCCATTGACAGTAAGAGAAAATAAAAAATTTTTTTTCTAACCCATAAGGCCATGCATCGTGTAGCCACCACTTCCCAGGCTAGCTTTATCTCCCCCTAGTTTTCCCTTTACACATTCGCACCCCGCAAGCCAGTGCTCTCTAGGCCCCTGTCTTTGGCACATGTTCCTCTGTTTTACTGCATCTTCCGCTCCCTCTTCATTGCCTGAAAAATGTCTGCGTGTCCTTCATAGGCTCTTTCAGAGATATTAGGTATCTGTTTGTAAAGCACCAAAGGACTCAATGCTCAGCATTTTTAGAAAAAATCACATTATTGTATTAGAATTTTTGTTTTCATGTTTATCTTTCCACTATAATTGAGATTCATTGAGACGATGAGTAGTGAAATTTTCTAGGTTTCTCTAAGCCTATCATAGTATGGGATACATAAATGAACAGGATTAGAGTTACATCCTCCCTCAATTTATGAAATGTTGCAGAGGCTTCAATGCATTTCCCGCAGCTCCATCTCCTGGGGGAGATGATAAGGGCAGAAATGAAATGTTTCTGCTTTGAGAAGACAGTGCAGACATGCAAAAACTTTGTTAGTATCACTTCTTATATAGCTTCAAGAAAGCTCTGCAACACCATGAAACACCACTAAAAGTCATGAAAAGCCAAGGAAACTTCAACTATTTGCTTAAATACACACAACGTCAATTCTGCCCTATAACCCAATCCACCTTTCCATTTTCTTCTTCCAATTAATGGAGAGAGAACAGTCTACTTTGACCATCTCTCTTCTGTAACTGTCAATGCTTTCTGTTTTGTGTGCCTGTGTAATTTATATAATTCTTTTTAAACTGGGTTTAAACTGAGGCATCCCACATTTATTACCTGGGCATAAGGTGGTGGGCACAGCCAACTCTTAGCGAACAATAAAAATGAATATAGTGCAACTACCAGACCATTTTAGTAGGACTATTTTTTTACCATACTTGGAGAAGAGTTAAAGTGTATTTGTTAGTGCAAAAGTGCTAACAAAAAAGCATAAAATAGTGATGCTAGGAGGAATATCACACTATCATGATATATTATGGGTATTTTAACCATGGTGCATGGTCCTCAATAACTAAATAGAAGACAGCTGCCCTCATCAGTCATTGCTAAAGAAGAGAGAAAATGACATATTCTAAACCAGAGTGGTACTTAATAGAAGACATTTAAATTTCAAAGTCTTCAAGGAAGAAAGAAAACTTCTGAAGCACAATCTGTAAGCCCCAGGGGTCCTCAGGGCCATGCAATACTTAAACTCCCATCCTTTGAAATGCACGGAATGAACAAAGCCATCACCTGCAGCAGTTATTATTATTGAATCTGTACTTCCTCTCTCCTTCAGGCCACTCTCAGCATGATCTCCTGTTTGCTAGTTTCAACCCCACATTGCTACAGAAAAGTCCTCCCTTCCAGATTCTAATTTCCAAGGTAGGCTAGGCTAACTGTGTTCCTCAGTCACAGCTGATGGAAGGAGAGTGGTGTGATTCAGTCCTTCGCAGCAGTTTCTATGACTCATCTGGTGACCAAATCTGGAACTGGCAGAGTTCAGCTTTGGCCCTTTTAATGTCAGTTGGAAATGCTGTTTATGGACATTGATTCCTGGTACACACACAACATGAACATGCAAAAAAAGGAAAAGGAAGGAAGGAAGGAAGGAAGGAAGGAAGGAAGGAAGGAAGGCTAATAAACCAGAAAATCCTATTAGGTTGAACAGATAAGGAATTTTAGAACAGAGGTGAAGGTTACCTGTAACTTTCTGTCAGTTATTCTTATTGATACCTATAAGGGTATTATTTTTATTTCTCCTATAAGTTGTATGACCTCCAAAAAATTAATTTTAGATATAGATTTACCCTTCACCTCAACCCTCATGCAAATCAGAATTGCAAAACTTAATAGAGAAGAATTATTTTTTGTCTTTATATTAAGACTCTATTTTCCAAGAGAAATAGGGTTTCTTCAAACTGCAAATTCCCTGAGTGATTGAAAACATGCTGTATAAAAATCTTATTTGTGCCCACATGTTTAGGAATGTGTCTTTTATCTGGCTCCTCAAGTGCGGTCCCTGGGCAAACGACAGCAGTGCATTACTGGGAACCTGTTAAAAATGCCAGTTTGAGGCCCCATTCCAGTTACGGAATCATAAACCGTGGGAGTTTGGGCCCAGGAATCTGTATGTTAACAAGCCCTCCAGGTGATTCTGATGCATGTTAAAATTTGAGAGCTACAGATGCCAAGATAAATATTTTATGGATGGAAATAAGAACTGAAGAGAGAATGAGTTATCTAAGAGGAGCTTAATGCCACAAATATTCCAAGAGTGGCAATGGTTTAAAAGCAAACATGTTATTTACCCATCACATTTATCAATTGCCTAAATAATATTATGATAACCATAATGATACAGAAGCCCTCGCCTACACTGTTCTGGAACAGCTGTGGGGACCGACTGCCCACTGCCAAGAAGCGTGACTCCCAATGCCAGAGTTTGGTGAAAAGGAAAGGAATCATTTATTTAAAAGTTGTACAGATTTAGAATAATGGTAGAATTCTACCATTACGTCCCACTCTCTTTAAAAATACCCACAAACACACAGTCCTGCCACCTTTTCAAAATCAGACCAGTTTCAGAATATGCCAGTCAGAGGTACTGTCTTTTAGAAAAACAGAAGTTGGAGACTCAGCATTCTTGGTCACAGTGCAGAATCCCAGGCATTTCCCATTCAGCTGTGCTGAATGGGACACTGGCTAAGAAGATCCCGCAGTTCCCAGCACCATCACCTGTGTTGCCATGTGCCCCAGACAGGTTTCTCAGTTGCTCCAGAATTCCTTCTTTCACCATCTCTTAATCCAAAACTGCATGCCTCCTTACACACCAGACCTCATGATGGGCTGGAGGGGGCCCTCTTACACCCTTTCAAGCTGCATGGCCGAATCCCCTCACGGCTGCCAGCCCTTAGTTTAAACCCTGACCTGGAACCTCCTGCATGACCTCATCTCCAACTCCTCCCACAATGAGCTACATTTGCCAGTTCTCCTATATTGTTTATATTTATTTGGCTGCCATCCCCACTCAGGACAAGAGGGACTCAATGATCCAGAGGGAATCGCCTCTCTGGCTACATCATGAGTCAGGATATGCCCTTAAAGTCGTACCCACCTTGCCCTGAAACAGGAGCTCAGCTATTGAACTAGCTACAAGTTGTCATTGTATTGTAAAGTACCTTAATCTGTATCATCTGCTTCTCCTCTTAACCTAACCAAGGTTTGTGGGGATTTTCTCCTATTTTCCTGGGCACCCCTTGCCTTGTACCCCGTTGCAATAATATTTGTATACAGATGGTAGAAAAACTTTGGAAAGGAAGGAGGTGAGCACTGAATTACTACAGCTAGATATTTTGGGGGAGGGGGAGATTGTGGGCCCCGTGTTTTACCATCAAGATCATCTCCCTGGATCATTGGAGGGAACTGAGGCAAGCTTTGTTCTGACATGTGTGATACAGAGATCCAAATTTGACCCTGAAAACCCATGAGAGCCACTTCCAAGTAAGAGCCTAGAACAGGGTCTTAGATTCCTGCTCTTGCCTCTCATAATCCTCTCTAGGGCTCCAGTTCTGAGAGCAGGAGAAAAAAAACTTTTGAGATTCCAATTATAGCTCATATTCAACAAATAAGCCATGTGTCCCCTTGTTATAAGTACTTTCAAATAATTCCTTGATTAAGACTTCTAAGAGCCACCTCTTGTAAGGCAAGCATGTTTATTCCCTTCGTAGTGGACATCCGTCATTCGCGCCTGCCCAGCACCTTATTTCCCTTCTCGTGGCGATGGCATTCCCACTTCTCTGGGGGAGCTGTTTTCTTCACTTCATCCTGGGATTAATAACAATGGCTCTTCTCTCCCTTTTGTTCACATGGGTAGAGAGATGACTCAGGACTACCCAGAGTCCTTCACTAGGATTATTATACACTGATGTGAACAAGACAGACAAACACTTTCTTTTTTCTTTTGAGATACTTGGCTGGGCTGTTGTAAGCCTGGAACTTGCTACATTAAAAACTTTCTGCTGTCAATGACGAAGAAACCAACACAAAGAGAGAAGCGGAGGTAAGAGTGTCATAGTAGTGATTGGGCCTCTATGATCCCATGTGCTAACAATGGTTTAGGAAGCTTTTTTGATTCTAGGATCTATCCTCCTTCCAGGACACCCTTTCTTGCTTGAACTAGACTTTGTTAGTTTTCTGCCACTTGCAACTGAAAAAGCCTTGACCATACTATGAATATGAATATATTAATGCTGTATATGATGAATAAAAAAATAAAGGATTAATAATAAAGGATTATATTGCCCAAGGTATATACTTAAAACCAAAAAAGACAGGAGGCAGAATTCTTTATAAAGTCCAATATATCTTCTACTGTGCCATAGCTAGTTATCATCTTTAAAAATAAGCCCAGAGTCTGTCTAATTGAATGCATTATGTGATGACTGAATGTTCAAATCACATAATGAGACCAAACACAGAAAACATGAACCATAAAGGAAAATAATGATAATTTGGACTTCATCAAAATTAAGAACTTCTGTTCATCAAAATAAAGCATATTTATCAGAATACATAAAGACAAATCAATAACAAAAAGACAACTAATGGCTAAAATATTTGAACAGGTTTTCATAAAAGAGGTTTCAAAAATGTCAAGTGTATGTAAAGGTACTCAGTATTATTCATTATTCGTCAGGGAAATGAAAACAAATTATAATGAGATCCTACCACTAATTCATCAGAATAACTAAAGTTAAAAACACTGACAATACCACATATTGACATAAATGCAGAGGAACAAGGGTTCTCATACGTTACTGATGGGGAGGAAAATTAGTACTGCCTCTTTGGGAAAACATTTGGCAGCAAGTACTGAAGCTACAGGATGTCTTCCTTATGAACGTGCAGTCCCGAATCCAGCTGTGTCTACTAAAATAAGAGAAACTACATATGTTCATAAAAAATAAGGGCAGGCATTTATAGCAACTGAAAAATGGAAATAAAACAAACATCCATCAAGAGGAGACTAATATATCCAAACAGTAGAATACTACACATTACTGAAAAGCAGGCCAACTAAACTGAGGTGAGAGATGTGAGAATGGTGGTAACCTCTGAATGGAGGAAAAGTAACTGGGAAGAGACAAGAGGAATTTTTTTTTAATTCTTGCTTTATATCTTAGTCTAGGCAGTGGTTACACGACTCCTTACATACGTAAAAATTCATTGAATTGTACTCTTAAGATTTATGTACTTTCCTATCAGTGCATATCTCATTAAAGGAAAACCAAGAACAAATTAAGAAAACACTGCAAGCACATTCTAATTCTCCATATTTTATCATTTGAAAAGGTATCCTGAGGACTGAAAAACATAGGAGCCCACAGGGGAATAGAATTGAAATCATTTTTAATGGAGCATCTGTATGATATAATATGAAGTTCAGATTTCTGCCTAGATGAGTTGTTTAACACAAAAGAGTTTAGAAAAAATTTAAGTATTTCAGAGTTGTTTGGTGACAGTTTGTGTGATAAACTGATGAACAAAAATAATTTACACATTGTTAAATCACCTTTCTTGATCCAATTTGAATTTATATGCTCCTTGAAAATAGGAGAAAATAAAGCTCATCCCATCCAGCCTCACAAATCCTCCCTGTGAACTATATATACTGGTGACCTCTGTTTTGGAGAGTAGAATGTTACTAAATTACCTTTATCAAAAGTACCCTCAAATAATTATATTTTCTCTGTATGTTAAATTACCTTAGAATAACCCATAAGTGACAAAGCATTAATAAAACAGTATATATAGCAGCCTAATTATTTTTTAGCTAATCATTAAAGTACAATAAACATGACAAAAAGCATGTCTAGCAAATACACACACACACACACACACACACACACAAATATTATCCAGTCTCTTTTGAAACCTCCTGCACAATGACCTTTTCAACCCAATTACATGGTTGCACATTTCCAAAACGAAATTAAAAACAGTAAATATATCACTAAGAAAAATGGGCAAAGGTTATCTTCCAGGAGAATTGTTCTTATAATAAGTATATGATTTTTTGTCAATTTGTTTTGAGAAGTGACAACTGCTATCAGAATAATCTGTTTTATGCTTTCACTAATGTAATCTAGCTTCTACTATTGAATATAACATTTTAGAACTGGGGAGAACCTTAGGAATAATTTAATTCTTTCTCATTCAAAAGGTAAGACAACTGAGGGCCAGAGAGCTTTAATTACTTGACCAAGTCATACATTTGAGGTACACCTAAGTATAAGTTTCCTTACAAATATAATTTAGAATCAGTCTGTGAGCTCTAAAGTCTAAATGAAAAAATTATATTTCACAAAGGAAATTTTGTGAAGAATCTACCATTTCTATTTCATCTTCGCTGATGCATTGGCACAATCCTTCCGTTTACATCATGAAATACAGACCAGCGATTTTAATCATCAGAAATAATGTGGGGCTAAATTAATGCAGGGGCCCTGGATATGACAAGGAAAGGGTATTTTTAAAATATATGCAATGAAGAAGGATGATTCCCGAGTTTCCTGGTTATGGAATATTGTGATAGCCTTCAATCTTACCTCCTACCTTCATTCATTCATTTTTCTAAATCATTCTTCCTAAAGCCTAGGTTTTACCTTCCAACACAATCCTCATTGTTTATTTTAATTGACTTTTTTAGAGGTAGAGCTGACAACAAGAATCATGTGAAAGTCATTTATTAGGAAGTCTTCCTAGGAATCAAAAGGAGCAGGAAGAGGAACAGGTAGAGGAAGAAAGTCAGTCAAGGCAGCATGATAACGGCCTGCCCACAGAGGGTAACTCTGGCCGGGTAATGCAGGGAAGTCTGGAGACAGTAAAGCCAGTGCTACGCAAAGTGTGGTTTGTAGACCCCGGCAGTCTGAGAGCCACGTGTTACTGGTCTGTGATAGGATAAGGTGCTTGCAGCTAAATCACTAACCGTATTGTTTATTTCAGCTGACATTTCTTTCAGAGAACTGTTTTGTTGTGAAGAGAAGCAGTGTGTAGATTTATATCCTGACACAAGCACATCTCATCCTGGGTGGTAAGGAAAAGTTGGCAGATTGGCTACTTTGAGTAGCACTCATGTAGATCACACCTTAGAACTGTCCTAATAAGGGGAGAGGGTGCTAGATGATTTATATCTCATCATCACCAATCAGTGCGTAAGGACTGTGCCCTGGGAGTGTGGAGTGAGAACTCCTAGACATTTCCAGATTTGGGCAAGGGATGAGAGGAGTTACGGCAGTCTAAGGACAGCCTGGCCACAAGAATATACAAATGTTAGCTGTTTGCTGGGAGTAACACTACAATCAGGGCATGTAAAAAGTAAAGGATTCCAAGGTGATAAGGGAAGAACACTAACATCATTGGCTAAATTTCCTAGAAATCCTACACTTTGTCCCAGAGCATGATACCTTGCTACATCTGGTCTCTATCTTTGCAGTTTTATTCTAGTTGCATCGTCGCTCTATACCAGTAGTTTTCAATTATGCTTACACATTGGAATCACCTGGGGAGTTTTTAGAACTACTGAAGTCTGAGTTCTATAACAACCTATCCTGAGTTTAATGGTCTACTGAGGCCTAGGCATTAGAATTCTTTTTTAATTCACCCTTAGGTGATGCTCTTGTGCAACCAAGATTGAGCACCACTGCCCCAAGCTTTTATAATAAACTACTTGCAATTCCATGAGTATGACACTGCACAGCTACAGGTACTGTAGAAATAACCTGCCCCATCTTTGCCTTTTGAAATCTAATTGACATTTAAAATTCTGTTTAGAAGAAAGACTTCTAGTCTAGATGGGGGCATAGGTAAACACAGCTCGCCTCCTTGCACATCCACAGCAAAAATTACAACTAAACTACAAAACAACTATAATCCAGATTCATCAGAAAATTGAGCTGTATGGAAGTCTGATGACCAAGGAATTAAAGAAGTCACATTCATTCAGATGGATAGGAGGCGTGGAGACGTGAAGATGTGGAACAGACAGTTCCACACCCACGTGTGGCAGATAAAATTGAGAGGGATATCTTGGGAGCAAGATAAGTCCCCATAACTTCTGGCAGTAAAAACCAGTGCAGGTTAGGGTGGTGGAAGAGACTTCAGAATTTTCAGGCATCTCTTCTAAAAGGGCCACAAACAGTCTTAAGTCTTATGCAGAAACACTCCCTCTGGGCTCCAGCACTGGGGCAGCAGCTAGAAGCACACTAGTGGCATAGGTGGAGTTATTGAAGTGTCTGGCATCAGGGTAAGTGCCAGGGAACAGCTTCCTCCCAGGCAAAATTCTAGCTGCCAGGCAACAGCCGTTGTCCTTTTTCTGAGCCCTACCCCACACAAAGCCAGAGTGGCAACACCATATCTGAGACTCTATCAACCTGGTTCATGTGGGTTGCCCTACCCAGGTGATCACCTAAGGCTCTGCCCCATCCAACTTATGGGTGCACTTTTCTACATTAGGCCATGTTACTAAGATAGAGGGTCAAAGCAGCTCTACCCAATACATAGAAACAAACATAGGGAGGCTACCAAAAGGAGGAGACAAAGAAATATGGCTCAAATGAAAGAACAGAACACAACTCCAGAAAAAGAACTAAACAAAACGAAGATAAGCAATCCATCAGATGCAGAGTTCAAAAGTTACTAGGATACTCAAAGAACTCATTGGGTACTTCAACAGTATAAAAAAGACCCAGGTAGAAATAAAGTTTACACTAAGTGAAATAAAGAAAAATTTACATGGAATCAACAGTGGAGTAGATGAAACCAAGAATCAAATCAATGATTTAGAACAAAAGGAAGAAAATTTTTAATCAGAATAGCAAAAAGAAAAAAGAATCCAGGAAAAAAAACAAGGAATGGGTAAGGAGCCTCTGGGACAATTTCAAATGAATCAACATTCAAATCATAGGGACACTGAAGGAGAAGAGAAAGAGAAGAAATTGAAAACTTATTTGAAAAAATGAAAGAAAACTTCCCTAATTTGGTAAAGGAAATAGACATACAAGTCCAGGAAGTACAGAGAGTCTCAAACAAGATTGACACAAAGAGGACCACACTAAGACACATCATAACTGAAATTCAGCCAAAGGTTAAAGATAGAGAACCTTAAAAGCAGCAAGATAAAAGCAATCGGTTACCTACAAAGTTGTTCCCAGACTGTTGACAGATTTCTCAAAAGAAACTTTGCAGGCCAGAGGGGCATGGCAAGAACTATTCAAAGTAATGAAAAGCAAGGACCTACAAGCTAGATTACTTTATCCAGCAAAGCTATCATTTAGAACAGAAGGGCAGATAAAGTGCTTCCCAGACAAGGCAAAGAGAAAGGTGTTCATCATCACCAGGCCATTATTATATGAAACGTTAAAGGGACTTATTTAAGAAAAAGAAGAAGATCAAAACTATGAACATTAAAATGGCAATAAATTAGCAACCATCAACAATTGAATCTAAAAAACAAACTGAGAAAACAAGCAGGACAGAAATAGAATCACAGATTTGGAGATTATTTGGATGGTTACCAATTGAGGGGGGAAGGAGGAGAATCGAAGCAAAAGTACAGGGATTAAGAAATACAAATTGGTATGTACAGAATAGACAGGGAGATATTAAGAACACTATAGAAAATGAAGTAGTCAAAGAACTTATAGGCATGACCCATGAACATGAACTAAGTGGGCAGGGAGTATTGCCAGAGGCAAGGGGGAGTAATGGGTAGAAGAGGGGGCAAAGCAGAAAAACTGGGACAACTGTAATAGCATAATCAATAAAATATATTAAAAACAATGAAGGAAAATGCTATTCATTCTTTAAGGCTCAGGTCCACTGCCATTTTCTCAGGTACAATGGTTAATTAACACATGATCAAAGTGTTCAACACACTTAGCACCTACCCGAAGTATGGTGGAATGTCCTTTTATATGTTACTGGTAAATTATACAGTAATTTAAACCCCCTGGGATGCAATATGGATATGTGAATCATAGGTTTTGATCTAGAACATTTCTGAAACCCTAGTATAAGGATATAATCCTAAATACTAAAGACAAAATCTTTATGTACAACTCCGCTGCATTACTTAAATAATGAGAAACATTATTTAAGAAGGGGAAAGGTCATCAAGGAACATGCATAAAGGACCCATGGACAAAGCCAAATGGGGGAAGGATTGAGGGTGGAAGGTGGGGGTGGGGGGGGCTGGGGGAAATGGTGGTGGGAAAATGTTGACCAAAAAAAAAAAAGTGGACAAGGTGGGGCTGGGAGTAAAAATAATAAGAAGAAGGAGAAGAAGAAGAAGAAACAACTGAAATGTCCATCACTAACAGAACAGTTACATAAACCATGTCATAGTCCTACAATGGAGTATAACAATTGAAAATGACACTTAAAAAGTTTTTAAAAATCTGGGAACTGTTTATTCTGTAACCAACCATATATATATATATAATCAGTTTATAAAATCTCAAATATAAAACATTCTTATCTATTTTTCTTATTTTTTATTTGTAAGAAGATTGTAATAATACACCCTCAAGTCTTGACCCTTGAGTCGAAGTGTAGGAACAGAAAGAGAAACCAAAAATTTTTGCATATCAAAGATAGAATGGAAAGCAGTATAAGTTTTAATATCTTATAATATCTTTGAAATGCATGAAAAGAGGGAAAATAGATAAAAAAGAAATAAATCAATAATTATTATGGATGATGGGATTTAAATATAAAAATTATATGTTGATAAATATAAAAAAAGAAATAATTATTTCTTTAATAATTAATGAAGTTGAACATCTTTTCACATAACTGTTAGACATTTGTATGTCTTCTTTGGGAAAATGTCTACTTACATCCTCTACTCATTTTTTAATTGAGGCATTCTTTTGTTGTTGAGTTGCATAAGTTTGTTTATATTTTGGATATTAACTGCTTATCAGATGTATGATTTGAAAATGTCTTCTCCCATTCAGCAGGTTGCCTTTCCGTTTTGATGATGGTTTCCTTCATTGTGAAGATTTTTAGTTACTGTAGTCTCATTTGTTTATTTCTGCTTTTGTTTCTATTGTGTTTGGAGTCAGACCTACTATTTTTTCTTCTAGAAATTTTATGGTTTCAGGTCTTGTACTCAAGTCTTTAATATTTTTTAGTTAATTTTTGTGTGTGGTGTAGAATGGTGGTCGTTTCATTCTTTTTCATGTGTCTGTCCAGTTTTTCCAACAGAATTTATTGAAGAGACTGTCCTTTCTCCAGTGTATGTTCTTGGAATTTTGTTATAAATTAATTGCCCATATAAGGGTACAGTTACTTCTGGGCTCCTAATTATGTTCCATTAGTGTGTGTGTCTGTTTTTGTGCCAATACCATACTGCTTGGATACTATAGCTTTGTGGAATAGTTTGAAATCTGGGAGCATGGTAGCTCCAGTATTCATCTTTTTCAAGATTTCTTTGGTTATTTGGGATCTTTTGTGGTTCCATACAAATTTTAGAATTATTTGTTCTAGTTCTGTAAAATATGCCATTGGAATTTTAGTAGAGATTGCATTGAATCTGTACATTGCTTTGGGGTAGTATTTATTTATGTTTTAAGAATATTAATTCTTTCAGTCCATGAGCATGAATATCTTTCCACTTATTTGTCATATGTTCAACTTTTTAAGGGATACCAGAAATTTTCCAGAGTGGTTGTACTTCCAGAGGTATAGTTGGTCCATATCTTTGTCAATACTTGGTATCATCAGTATTTTTCATTTTAGCTATTCTAGTAGATATGTAGTGGTATCTCATTGGGACTTAATTTTTATTTCACTGATGACTAATCACATTGAGCATTTTATGTGCTTTACTGTATTTTATGTGCCCTATATTTTATGTATTATTTACACTGCTTTCACAAGACTGTGCAGAGGCATCTACTATGGAGCTTGGTACTATTAGGGGTTAATGTTTGATTGGTAAATTAATGAATGAATGAGCAGGTTTTTCCTGTCAAAACTTGTAAATAGAGGTAACCTTGAGCTGTTTCACACACACAGAAATTATAAATTACTATAATATAGCTTAATTTATAATGAGATGTTAGAAGTCTCCCTTTCTTTCATTTCTTAGGAGAAAATATGTCACACTTCTCCTTTCTTATTTGGAACTTTTTTTGCTCAGTGCATTTGGCATTGCACTGAAACCCTTGCAGGATAAGATGGGAATAGAATGACCCTCTTGGGCAAACAATGAAGGACTTGAGTAGAACATCATCAACAATGTAAACATATCTATAGATTAAACTTGCTATTAGTGGTAGAATAGTCACATTAGGAAGAGATAAAACGTAACCACGGAGCAACGTTTGCTATAGTTTATTTAGTATGTATAGAAGACAGCAATAATGAATGCACAGGAATACTAACCACTAAAGGGATGGCTCATCGGGCCTGCCATCACAGCCTAGATGACAGACCTTCTCCTTTACCTCTGTTCAGAGCCCACGATAACCAAATACCCTGGTGACTAATTTAGCTTTGCAGCAAGACTATACCCTGGAGCAAACTGAGGGTTCTGATCTCAGCAACCACCACCACCACCACAAAAAAGTTCCTACTGTAAAAGAACAAACGGACCCAGGAAGAGATGAGCTAATCGGATAACGAGCATATTCTAATTGGTTTACCAGTAGTATTTCACATATTTAGCTAATATGGCAGATACTGATTTCACAAGCTGCAAATTTAGTTGTGCTACAAAAATAACTGTTTTCATTTTCTATTGCTGGACTTAATTGCTATCTTAAACCCCAATTTTCCTAGTGGCAAATAACCAATTTAGTCATTTCAACACTTCAAGGTATTTTTTAAACACTTAGGAGTTCCTGTATCACATGAGAATCTTCCCAGTGAAATCAAGGTTCCACCTTCTCCTCCCTTCACCTCTGTGTATAGTATGTAAAACTTAGAGAGTTGGATGGCTGGCAGGGCCATCGTGTTGTATAACTCCAAAATACCAATCATGGCAGTGTTAATGTTTGCTTCTTGGTGAACATTTATCCATGCTAATGCCTACTGCTAATGAGAAAATAATTGGGCTTTTCCTGCCAATGCTTAGGAATAGAAATCCCTCCCCCTGGAGTCTTCGGAAGGCACGAACTGCATAATGTTCTCCACACAATTCAGCCTGTGAATTCCCCTCTGATCAAAAGGCTTCCTTGGGTCAAAATTATACAGCTCTCTCTACCTACTTCTGTCCTATTCCAAGGGCATGTGAACAGATGGCTGTCTATGGTGATAGAGCAAACCACCAAAACTTAATGGCTTAAACAGTAGTCCTTTTATCATATTTATGACCTGTGGGTCAGGTCTTCAAGGGCCTGGCTGGGTGTTTCTTCTGCCTCCCCTGGGGTTGGCCAGTGTTGTTTAACTAAATCCAAAATGGTTTCACTCACAAGCCTGTTTTCTTGGTGAGAAGGGATGGCAGGCTGGGCTTACCTGGGGCCTCTCTCCCTATTTAAGCAGTCCTAGAGCTTCTCTAGGTAGGTTCTCCAACAGGGTGATTAGACTTCTTCCCAGCATCTAGCTTTCCCCTGAGGAAATATTCTTTAAATATATATATTATATTATATTTTATTATATATAATCTTTATTGTATTTTTTCCATTGCCATTTAGTCCCTTTATACTCACCCCCTCCCCTAGCAATCACCACATTCTTGTCCATGTCTATGAGTCCTTTCTCCTTTTTGCTCAATCCCTCCACTCTCTAACCCCGCCCCCCACTAGCTGTCAACTGCTCTCCATCTGAGTCTGTCCCCGTTTTCCTTGTTAGTTTAGTTTGTTCATTGAGGAAACATTCTAAGAGATCCAAGTAATGCTGCAAAACTTCTTGTTACCTAGCCTTGGGAGTCACAGAAGCTCGCTTCTGTTGCATCCCATCAGTCAACCAGGCACTAGAGCTGTCCATGTTCAGAGGAAGGACATTAGTTTCTGCCTCTCAGTGGGAAACGGCAAAGAATTTGTGGCCATTTTTAATCTGATTGGGAAAAGGAAATAGCGTGGTTTTTCCAAGACCCTCTGAGCAGTCATAAGAAACTCAGTGAGGTCAATTCAATCTCTCATGGCCTTGACGTCCCATATTATGTCATTCTTTACCATCATCCCTACTCAACTGGTGACATACCATCTCAGAGAATGACGATATCCCACCTGAGAAACAAAACACAGGTGGTTACTGCTCTTGGAGCTCCAAATTAATTTTGGACTAGTAACACCACCTTTTCAGGGCTCAGCATTGGAGCAGGCTGCAGGGCAGAGAACTTGTCAGGGACCAACACAGCAACTAGTGCGTCTTCCCTAGATCTTTTGTTCTACGCAAGCCAGGAGGATCTTCATTTTTTCGAGCAACCAAGACAAACAGGGCTTCACTGAATGAATTTTCTTGCTTGTCTAGTATTTATGCCGTGCTTTAGAATTAGAACCTCAAAGGTCATTAATAAACTTCTTTGTTTTTTTCTCCGTGGTCTACAGAAGCCTCCCGTTTGAGTCATGGAGAGCAAGATCCAGATAGAAGAGGCAAACAGAACTGCAGGCAAAAGAGACTGTATGGGGTGGGGTGGGGTGGGGGTGGGGATCACCCCAGTGATTGCTTTAAAATAATTTTTCTGTCACTTTTACAGATGGGGCTTCTGGCTTTCACATTAGTCACTCATGAGGTTATTCAATTCCTTCTCTCAGAGGCTGAGCTGATTAAATCTGGACGCACTGATCAAAGTGAATCGCTGGCCCTGCAAAGCTGGGAACCCAAGTCCTCATTCCACGGAATTCTAACGAAGGTACTCGCTCTCTGGGGCTCCACCCCCTAATAATGGTAATTAGAAGCTATCTTTTATTTAAATGACACCTAACTCTGTACTAAGTGCTTTAATGCATATTACTTTATGTAAATACAGTAAAAATCCTACTAGATAGGTCATATTATGATTTCCATTTTACAGATAATAAAAGTGAGGCACAGACAGATTAAGCAATTTGCAAAAGTTTACACAGTGACAGTTAATCTAATTTAGATAATCTGGCTTTGGAGCTCTAAACCACTGTGCTATTGACCCTTCGGTGTTTGTTTAAAAACAGCAGCAAAACAGAGTTCTATAGTTTCTACAACTTTCTGACAAAATTTGTTTTCATTATACTAAATTTTGGCTATAATCATGTATGATGAGTGGGGTTCTATTTTAAACATCCATTTGCCAAAAGCCTCTTGTCTCTTGCAGCATACCAACCAGGAATTTCAATGAATCAGTTATATGGATATGAATGTTGAACATAGCTTTTAAAAAGGTTAATAACAGTAAATCTAGAAAATACAGTAGAATATATAAAATCAAAATAGCCTAAATGTCAATTTAACTTGTTTAAATACAAATCTCAAAAATTAAAAAAATTAAACAGGTAAATATTTTTTGAAAAAAATAACCTATGGATTGACTTTTTATTGACATGAAACTGACTATGCAAAGAAATCCTTTACATCCTTGTCACATCTGGTGACAGTAAAGGTTAACTTGCTAATCCCCAGTTGTGGGCTATAAAAACAAATTATTAGACTTCAAGACAATAGAACTATAATAACAAAGTAACAGTGTATCAGGCATCCCAAATCACAGCTGCTCAAATAAATAAAATATGGTATCCCAGAAAATTCAAAGAAAAGGCCCAGCTGGAATTGACCTTCACAAAGATTATGTTAGTCTTAATGCACTATGTCTTGCTTGACTCCAAATGGTTTTATAAATATAAAAAAGATCTCTTGAAATGCAGCCATTTAATTTTTCAATTGAGAAAAGCCTTTTCTTCTTTTAAGTACACCCTAAACAACATTTTTATGCTGCAAAGAAAGACATATACAAGCAGAACCTATACAGATACCAACAGCTAGAAGAAAGCAGACTGAAATCAGAAGCATTAAGGCTCAACTGGCTCCGTCTGCTCTCACAGTCACCATCGCAAAAACAAGATCATGCACGCTTTACTCACCATGACTGGCATGTGTGCTATTTTGTAGACTAACAGAAGTTACACAGAGCCCTAGAAATAGGAACTAGGTCTAACTAAACCCATCTACCCAGGACACAACAGAGTATTTGGATAATTGGCAAGTATTTCTTATAACAAATATGAAAATATTGCATGTCATTTGAATAAATCAATAAATGCAGAGGCAGAAGATTTTTACTTCAGTGGCTCCCAGTAAGCCATGTTTCCTGATACCACACCCTCATGTCATCCTCTCCCCTTGAGCCTGGGACAGCCCTGTGACTTGCTCTAATCAATAGAATGCTAAATAGATTCATCAGAGATTGAATCATCATTTTGAAGATTTCATCAGAGTTGGTCATTGATGGGTTCTTTACAACAGGGGAAGGAAGTCCTGGCTGATATGGCTCAGTGGATTGAGTGCCGACCTGAGAATCAAAAGGTTGCTGGTTCGATTCCCAGTCTGGGCACATGCCTGGGTTGCAGGCCAGGTCCCCAGTAAGAGGTACAGAGAGGCAACGACACACTGATGTTTTTCTGTTTCTCTTTCTCCCTCCCTTGCCCTCGCTAAAAATAAATAAATAGAATATTAAAAAAGAAAAAGAACATTGTAAACATGAGGCAGTGACAGATCTGGGGCTAAGCACTAAGAAGGCCTGAAACCTTTACTCCTATACCCTTGGGTACCCTGAACTGCTGTGTGAAAAGTTCCACTACTAGAGCGATCACATGGAAAGACTGTGTGAAAAGGGAAAGGCCCTGAAACTACAGGGAAGGAGAGAAACTCGGTCATTCTAGCACTTCAACTGAGGTGGCCTCAGTCCACTGCTGGCCCACCAGCTAAATACAGCCACACAAGTGACCACTAGCAAGACCAGGAGGATAACTGCCTACCGAGCCCAGACCAGGCTTAAGAATCATGAGAAATAGCAAAACTGGTTATTTTTAAGTCATTAAGTCTAAGGTAGATGGATGTTACAATAAAAACAGCTAAGAACTAAGAATAATTAGGTATCAATTTAAAAGAACTTCCATATAAGTTCACTGATACATCTGGATTTTTAACGTAAATATTTTATTTTTTGTGCTTAAAATAACAAGCAAACAATCTTAAGTTGAACATTTTTAGACACTAGAAGGTCATAATTTAATAGTAGACATAAATGCAACTTACCACTTATAAATAATACACATTCTGGCAACTTTGATATATTCACTTCAGACTTCAGTCCTCTTTTAAAACCAATATTTATCTAGTGTTATTTTTAAAGCCTATAATGTATTATTTGCATTCAGAAATGAAAACCACAAAATCAAATCATTCCTCTCACAAGCTTAACAAATCTACTTTTCTTATAAAGCATTATTTTTATTAGTCACCATGTTTTCTCCTGAGATTAGGCCATCGAAGTTGCTTTATTGCAAAGTTTTAAAGATTGATAACATAAAGTTATTTTACAATGACAGATAAAAAGAAAAACATTTAGATCATAAACTAACTATTGTGAATTTTCAGAATATGATATTTCACAGAGGAAGATGCAAGTATCATTATCCTTACTTTATAAAAGATCTTCTAAGGTCTAAAAGATTAACCATTATTTACCAAAGGCCAATTATGACTTCAACAAGAGTCATGATTACTAATATGCTCACATCTCAGATATGGCCCACTTACTATCATCAAAATTAAATTCCTATATAATCAACTTCTTTCAACAGTCTCTCAGGGTTAACTTCTAGAAGTCTAGTTTTAAAGTAGTTGATCAAGTGGCAAGAACCAACACTTGATTTTGAATACTTCCATAGCTGCAAGCATAGCAATTATTCAGCAGAGTTTCATTAGAGAAATTTTGGAATTCAGCCCAATCATTTTGGACAGAAATGGACTTACATAACTCTTCTTTAATCTTAAGGCAGTTTAGCCTCCTCCCAGAAGGAGCTATTCCTGCTGAAGGGACATTTTCACTCTATTACATTAATTGTTTGGATAGTGCTGACCATGTAACACCCAAGCTCTTCAAAGTAAAGAACACGTCAGAATAGTCAGCACAACGAACATCACGGGAGGCTGTGCTGGCTGCAATTTAGATTTTGTGCTTATTATTGATTTTGCTTTCAATTAATGATAAATTACGTGAGGACAGGATTTAACAACAAAAAAAGATTTTAAAGGAAAATACTACAATGTGAATCTAGAAGTAGTACCTAAAAATTTCTGGAGAGCTTTACTGATTTCCTGAATACTGCAGCCTGGGTAAAAATGGGACAACATAGTATCTTTTGCAATGGGGAGATTTATTCTAGTGTTGTATTTTGCATTCCTCGAGAGCCATGTACATCCTGAGTGGGTGGATCATTTTAGATCTTTCTTTGCTATTAGAAAAGGCATTCTGACTGCTGATGTAACTCTCTATTGTTTGGGGTGGGGGGAACAGTGTAGAACACCGATTTCATTCCGGTTCACATAAGAAAAGGAGTAGCTGGTACTTCTTTCAATATTGCAAAAACATTCCTTGATCTTTGACTATAGTGACGTGTGACTAAAGAGAAGACCTTTGAGTCAAGGGTAAAGAAGAAAATGTTAGGCTAAATGAGTAGGATAGCACAAGAAAAGGTCTCAACTTCTATTATGTTTATAAAATCTTGAGGAGTTTTCCAAAATCACTTGGCAGCCTAAAGCGCATTAAGGCTTGGAAAGCAATGGAATGGTAAACATCATCCACCAGAAGTAAGCTGGCTTTGGCACAGGCTCAGGAAGATGTCAGACAAAACCCTTGGCACCAGCATAAGTTGGGTTTTAGGTTGTTCTTATCAGTGGTCTCTCATCACTGCCCCCTGTTTTCCTGGAGTGATGACCTAGGGGATGCTAAAAGGTTGAAGTTTCTTCTAGAGGAAAGAGAATGTATTTTCATGCAGAAAAGGGAAGGAGATATACTGGGGAATAGTTCATAAAGGTAGGAACAGATTAAATCTGTATTTTTGGAGGGAGAAGGGGACATATTCATTCTGCCATTTTTCAGCAGTGACATAATGATTTAACTTAGGGAAACCACACTTCCCCATCTCAGGCAGTCTTGGGGCATGACCCCCACCTGACCACAATGATGATAATACCTACATGAGTTCATTAAGATTCAGTCCTGAGACTTATTAAAACTATTGAAACATGGGAGATGTCATTCCATTGAGGTTGCTGAAGAAATGGGATGTGATGAAATATATAAGCTGTTAGCAACATTATGTGCATGGAATCTGCTTTCATGATGCCAGTTCAGAGAAAGACTGAGCTGTGCGAGAGAGAAATATTCCCAACAATAATCTCAGAAGTCCTGGGTCCAGACCTAACCCCTGGGCTTTTCAGTGATCTGATCCATTTAAATTAGATTATCATCACCTGCAACCAGCATCTCCAACAAAATTCAATCCTGAAACAATACATAGTGATATGTCAAAGAGACAAAGTAAACAAAAATTGTATGGGAAAAATACCCCAAAGGGTCACGGTGAATTATTCAAATGAGATGATAATAATAATAAATCTATCAAACTATTCTCTGCTGCAAGACCAGAGTGGCCTCTCAGAATAATGACCCCAAATCCTCTGTCTTGACCTACAGCCACCACATTGCCGGGCTTGCCCTACGCTGTCACTGTGAAGGACAGTGCAAATCAAGATCACAGTTCAGCTACGGAGATAATATATTACAATGGAAGGAATTGCACAATAGTTTGAGATTTTGTGTCAAAAATAAGTTTCACTGACAGCAAAAGTTGGAGATGTCCCCCTGTGAGCTGACATAATGTCAGAGAAGAAGGAATCCCTTAATCAACTGTTTAATAAATTCCCTCTAATTATTCTCTTGTTAGCCCTTTTAAGTCTGGTTTTTCACAAGTAGGATCTATAACCAACTGTTTCTAACTTTGCTGTCTATAAAAAAGACCCACTACCCCATTTTAGTGCTCCATGTACAAACGGCTCAGTAGGATATGTAAATTTAAATTGTTTCAATTAAAGCAATTTTAAGTAATTGCAATGTAAAGTTTAGTTAAACTAAGATAATGAAATCCTGTGGGAAATACTTTAAAATAGCAGTGAATATTAAGCAATACTCTGGTTATCATCGTGATTCTTTTCTCTTAAGACAATAATTTAGTTGATGACAGGGGTGCAAGCAGATTGTACTAAGCTTTTTTGAGTCAATGATTATAACTTTAATCCTTTAAGTCTCTGGTCAGTTCTGTTTGGATTACCAAGAGGATCAGCAATAATTTTCCTGGCACTGATGTTTTCTCTGAGTCCAACATGATGGTCCAAAATACTGCAGTTCTATTTCTTAATCTCACATGCTGGTAAATCCAAACTTGGGAAAGTACATCAAAGGTGTGCTCTTGATACAGCAAAGGAGATGTGATGTCTCAGTGCCCATGCTCTGAACCTGACACTGCCTCCTTCTACAGACACATTCCAAACAGAAAGACCACAGGTGTTTCTCAACCATTTGTGTGCTAAGTTGGGTAAAGCAAGTTTTTCCACAAAGGTCCAGGAAGGATAATTATTACTAAGCAATTTTGTAGCTCAGAACACAAAAAAGAAGCCTTAGACTCAGCCCATGAAATAGAAAAAGTAAGCTGAAACCTGCTCTATGGAGCTAATATGTTTTCAAGTTTCTCTCTAAGAAATTAAAAGTACAGCAGGTGAGACAGAACAAATAAAATTATTTAAAAGGTCTTCAGAGACTAAGCAGAAGAAGTAGGCAAATTTAATAAAAACTTAGAAATCAAAATAGTGAACACATGCAAATACAGCAGTGACTATAACCACAAATAAAAAACATTACTGAAAATCAGAGGAGAGGATATTAAATAATTCTAATTATTCCTTAATGTTTGGAAGAGAGGGATTTCTGAAACTCAGCTAAAAGATTAGAACCCCTATCAATACTCAAAGCAAAATCTCTTGGAAATAAGGTTAGCAAGAAACATATCAGCTCCTACATATCAGATGTGGTTACATAGTCATAAAGGACAACAACAGAAGGTGATGGCTTACACTCACACACACTCCAAGAGCAAGTCACACACCTGTATCTACTTGTGTCATTCATTCCAACACACACTCATTAAATCTACAATGTGAGAAGTATTTTCCTAGGCATTTGAAGATCTATAATACCCAGCTAATGTTATAACTTTAAGGGCTATTAGTTTTCTTAAAGCTGACAGGTTCCAAGAACCACTGAAGAGAGACACAGTTCTTGAACCAGTAGTTCCCAAGTTCAGAATTTTATGAAACAACACAATTTTTATATTAAAAATACTTTGAGATCAAAATGGGAGTGTTCGTATTTTGTTTTGCAACTTAAAATAATTTTGCATCACAAAATAATTGTCATCTACTATAACATTTCCTCCTTTTTTCCTACAAAGGGTAATTTTAACAATATAAAATGGGCAGATTCGACTCTCAGAAAAAAAGGCAATTTCCCAAGGAATAAATATTATGATCTTATATTATCTTTCTAGTCCATTCACTCTATCTTCTAGTTTCTGGTACTTCATTTATGCATATGTTGAGATACTTAATGGTGTTTCACATTTATTTGAGGTTCTGTTTATTCTTCTTCATTATTTTTCCCTGTTCTTTGGAATGTATCATCTCTAACAACATATCTTTACTCATTCTTTCTGCTGCTAGGTCAAATCTTCTGTTGAACCCCTTTAGTAAATTTTTCATTTAGGTTATTTTAATTTTCAACTCTTCAATTTCTATTTGGTTCTCTTTTATAGTACGTGTTTCTTTCTTGACCTTCTTTATTTGATGAAATACTGTCATACCTTCCTTTACTTTTTAAAGCATGATTTCCTTCAATTCTTTGAACATTTATAACAGTGGTTTTGACACCTTTGTCTGCTAAGTCTTATGTCTTGGTTCTTTCAAATGCAAGCCCTATTGCCTACTTTTTTATTCCTGTTCATGGGTCACACTTCTCTGTTTCTTTGCATGCCTAATAATTTTTTATCGTTGTTTTTGAAAACTGAACTTTTTAGACAATATATTGCAGCAACTCTGGATACCAATTCCCACACCCTGGAGCCTGTCATTGTCGTTTGCTTGCTTAATTATTTAGTAACTTGGCTGCACTATTTTAGTGAAGTCTATTTTCCCGGTTTATAGCCTCTGATGGTGCTCAAACAGGACCACGGTTCCCTCTGACTGCCTCTTTCCCTGATCTCTGTTAAGTTGTGTGACTCTTGATAAAATGCTTGGCTATGAGCTTCTTCTAATTGCGGTCTGATTATTCTGTTGTTTTCACTATACTCTGGGAGATAAGTTGCTCCACAGTCTAATCTAATTGAATTTGGACACCTTCCAGGGGTAGTATTTGAGACTAGGTTTTGAGACAACTGGAGAAGGACTCTTCTTAGCTGTCTCTTCTCTGGTGCACTCTGTTAAACTTCTAGCTGGCCTACAGCTTAGCAATCAGCTTCTTCTTAACTGCTTACTGCCAAAATTACCACTTTTTCAATCGTGCTCTTAGGCTGGAACATCCACACATTCTGTCCCAAACAAAGTCAGCTCCTTTGGGGAGAACTATGGAGTTCTCTGTCTTAGAGGGTGTCTCACCTCTTAGAAAAAAATCTTTGCACCAATGCTCGGGGTCTGCAGGTAAAAGGTAGTGGCCTGTTTCCCTGAGTAGACCCTGCTTTACAACCAGGGTGCTGGCCAAAGACATTACTGTGGTCTTCTAGGCTTGCGTCTCCAGGTATGGAACCTCTGTCCTATGAGCAACCTGGGGTGAGGGTAACTGGTGTCTGTTATCCTTGGTTTCTTATGCCTAGGGTCAAGTTCTACCCTACGAGAGGGCATGGAAGCCCCAGACCTCTAAGTTCTCCTGCATGGAGTTCTACACACAGAGCTGGGGAGCAGGATTAGAAATGTTGGTGCCCTGCACCTCCAGGGAGATACTTTAGCCCTAGACTGGGACCTTGGGGAAAAATGGGGTTAGACATGGCTCAAATGCCATACTCTGGTGGTTGTAACCTCAATTTAGTGTTTTCTTGAGTAAACGTTTCTCCATTTGCTGTATGCCCATAGGAAAATTTCCAAAGATTTAAAAGGTTAGGTTTTTCAAACAATTTTCACCAGGTTTGATTGTTTCACGGGGGAGGCAGTCACAGGACTCGTGCTGCCATTTCCCAATGTCATCACTAGTTTTTTTCCTCATTGTGCAATAGACTGTTGAACATATTACAACAGCCCTGAGTCTGTCTACAGACTAAAATCTATACACCAAAGCCTAATACATTCTATTACATGTTCCAAGAAAGGCAACTTCCGAAAGAAAGCTCTAGACTAGGATTCTCACACTTTAGCATTCATGCCAATCATAGGAGAGATTTTTTTGTTTAGTTCAGAATTCAGTCTTTAACCAGCACTTTAATTTATTGTTTTCTTTTATTGATTCTGTAGAGAGGGGAAGGGAGGGATAAAGAGAGAGAGAGAATCATTGATGTGAGAGAGAAACATTGATCAGTGGTCTCTTGCACGCACCCCAAATGGGGACCGAACCTGCAACCCAGGTGTATGCCCTGACCAGGAATTGAACCCACTACCTTTCGGCTTTCAGAATGACACCGAACAAACTGAGCCACACTGGCCAGGGCAATACCTAGCACTTTTAAAGAGTGCCCAAGCAGCACTTCTCAAAATTTAATATGCAAATAAATCACCTGGGATGTTTTTTAAAAGATTTTTATTTTTGAATAATTTTAAATT
The DNA here is from genome assembly GCA_004026545.1 of Mormoops blainvillei. NCBI lineage: Eukaryota > Metazoa > Chordata > Mammalia > Chiroptera > Mormoopidae > Mormoops > Mormoops blainvillei. Next base: position 343,161 of record PVJD01000701.1, read on the forward strand.
TAAAACATGCGCAAAGATAGTTCAGTGAATTCTCATATACACTTCACCCAGCTTACCCTAATATTAACATCTTACATAATAACCATGGTACCCTGCCAACACTAAGAAATGAACATCAATATAATGCTATTAACTAAACTACACACTGTCCTGGGATTTCACCAGTTATTCCTTTATTTTTTATTTTTTTCTATTTCAGGATACCATATTACGGTTAGTCTGGAATCTCTTTAAAATGTAGATTCTGCATTTTTATGTAATGCTGTCCTCAAGATTATTATGAGTAATTACATGTATGTTGAAACTTCCATAAGTTCTTTGAAACAGAGGTCTTTTTTTCTCCCCATAAACCTCGAGTTAATTATGCAGCCTCTACTTGGGGAAATAAATGGTGTCTAAACTCTAGACTATAAACCAGAATGACAGCCTGTTTCTCTCTCCTCATATGTCATTCTAAACTCAATGATAAATAGTCATCACATGCTCTCTAAACATTAGCATCACAAAGGGCTCTAGGAGGTCTTCCAGTCAACCACTCTTGGTTCACAGAAAATGAATCTGAAACTCTGAGAGTGACATGACCAATCAAAGTCATATGGTGATTAGTTTCCAGTTCACTGGGGTTTTTATCTTACCACCTCATCCCAAACTCTCCCAATATTTTCAGACTTTGAGAATGCAAATACCTCCTTTATAGGTTGTTATTATGAACTATTTCAATGCCATGGGAAAACAGCATACTACTGTGCCCTTAGCGTGTTTTTTGTTTGTTTGTTTGTTTGTTTTTTGTGTTTTTTCTTTTTGCTTTACATACAGAATTTTATTTAAGCTTCACAATAATGTAATAACATGAGATGAGTATGATTATCTCCATTTTATAGAAGAGTAGGCTCTGCTGATAAGACAAAAAGGTAGCATTGGAACCCAGGCTTGTCTAACCCCTCAGTTACTATTCTTTTCTCTATACCACAGTTTTTTTCAAACCTGGCTTACTTTGTGACCATCTGGTAAACTTTGGGTTTCATTCTCTGAAATTCTTTTTATTTTTGGTATATTTTATTAAGTTATTATAGTTGTCTAATTTTTTTCTCCCCTTTATGCCCTCTGTCCTGCACCCCATCCCATTATCCCCCTCACCTTAGGTCATGTTTATGGATTGTACATATCAAGTCTTTGGCTTCTCAATTTCCTGTACTGTTCTTAACCTCCTCCTGTCTATTTTGTTTTGTTTTGTTTTGTTTCATTTTTTGTCAACATTTTCCCCAGCCTCACCCACCCCTACCTCTCACCCTCAATCCTTCCACCATTTGGCCTTGTCAATGGGTCCTTTATGCATGTTCCTTGATGACCCTTTCCCTTCTTTTCCCCCATTATTCCCCTACCTCCTCCCCTCTGGTTACTGTCAGTTTGTTTTTTATTTCAATGTTGCTGGTTATATTTTGCTTGCTTGTTTGTTTTGTTGATTAGGTTCTACTTATAGGTGAGATCATATGGTATCTGTCTTTCACTGCCTGGCTTATTTCACTTAGCATAATGCTCTCTAGTTCCATCCATGCTGTCGTGAAAGGTAGGAACTCTTTCTTTTTTGTGCTACATAGTATTCCATTGTGTAAATGTACCACAGGTTTTTGATCCACTCATTTACTATTGGGCACTTGGGTTGCTTCCAATTCTTGGCTATTACAAATTGTGCTGCTATGAACATTGGCGTGCATAGGTTCTTTTGAATTGGTGTTTCAGGATTCTTAGGGTGTTATCCCAGCAGTAGAATTGCTGGGTCAAAACACAGTTCCATTTTTAGTTTTTTGAGGAAATTCCAAACTGTTTTCCACAGTGGCTGCACCAGTCTGCATTCCCACCAGCAGTGTACCAGGGTTCCCTTTTCTCTACATCCTCACCAGCACTTGTTGTTTGTTGATTTATTGATGATGGTCATTCTGACTGGTGTGAAGTGGTATCTCATTGTGGTTTTAATTTGCATCTCTCTGATGGCCAGTGATGCTGAGCATCCTTTTATATGTCTCTGGGCCCTGTGTATGTCCGCCTTGGAGCAGTGTCTATTCAGGTCCTTTGCTCATTTTTTTATTGGATTCTTTGTTTTCCTGGAGTGGAGCCATGTGAGTTCTTTACACATTTTAGAGATCAAACCCTTCTCTGAGATATCATTAGTAAATATATTTTCCCACACAGTTGGTCCCCTTTTCATTTTGCTGATGTTTTCTTTAGTCATGCAGAAGCTTCTTATTTTGATGAAGACCCATTTGTTTATTCTTTCCTTTATGCCCTTTGCTCTAGGGGACATATTGGTGAAAATATTGCTGCATGGGATATCAGAGATTTTCCTGCCTATGGTATTAAACCTGAACAGTTTATTATATGCTCCTTTTTTAAAGAAGAAATCACTCACCCCCACACACATATGGCCAATTGATTTTGACAATGGTATGAAAGCGACCTAATGGAGGAAGCACAGTCTTTTCAACCAACAGCACTGGAGCAGTTCATACAAATGTCCACAGGCAGAGAAAGGAACCTTGACCTAAGCCTTACCATTTATTTTAAAAATGAATTCAAAATAGATGGTAGGCTTAAATGTAAAATGTAAAACCATGAAACTTTTCGAAGATAACAGGAGAAAATCTTCAGGACTTAGAGCTTAGTGAAGTACAGAATGCCACTAAAAACATGATCCATAAAAGAAAAATGTCAATAAATTGCTTGTCAGCAAAATAAAAAAAGACTTTGATTCAGTAAATGACCCTGTAAAGAGGATAAAAAGGCAAGCTACAGACTGAGAGAAAATATTTGTAAGCTTAAGTATAGACAGAACTTGTATCTATAGTTTGAAAAATACAAAAAAGCCCTCTCAAAACTCATTAGTTATAAAACAAATGATCCAATTAAAAATGGTCAAAAGATTTGGACGCTTCACTGAAGTGAATATATGGATGGCAGATGAGCACATGAAAAGATGCTCAACATCATGAGTCATAGGGGGCAGACTAATGCCCCCCAATGACGTCCCTATCTAATCCCCAGATCCTGTGAATATTACATAGCAAAGGAAATTTAAGGTACCAGAGGGAATTAAGGTTGCTATTCAGCTGACCTTAAGATAGAGCAATTATCCTGAATTATCTGGGTGAATCTGATATAATCACAAGAATTCTTAAAAGTGGAAACCCAAGGCAGAAGAGGTCTGAATGATGTGACATGAGCAGGATACAGTTGATGGATTTGAAGACAGAAGGGGGCCCTGAGCCAAGGAATATAAAAACTGAAAAAAAGGCAAGGAAATAGAGTCTCACCTAAAGCCTCCAGAAAGGAATACGCACTGCCAGCACCTTGATTTCAGCCCAGTGAGACCTGTGGCAGGCTTCTAAGCTGTAGAACTATAAGATAATAAATACATAAGAAGCAGAAAAACTGTATCTCTCATTATTGGTTGAATATAAAACAGTGCAGCCGCTCTGGAAAATAGTTTGGAAGTTTCTTAAAGAACTAAACATGCACTTACAATATGACCTAGTAATTCTCTCTGGAGCATTTATCCCAGAGAAATAGAAATTTATGTCTGCACAAAAACCTATCTGCAACTGTTTATAGCAGCTTTATTTGGAACAGCCAAAAATTGAAGACTAAAATGTCTCTCAATAGTTGGGTGGTTAAAAAACAGTGATACATCCATTTCATAGCATACTATTAAGCAATAAAAAGCAATGAACTCATCATACAATGTGGATGGATCTCAAGGACATTATGCACAGTAAAAATAAAGCCAATTTTGATATGTCACACACTCTGTGGTTCAATTTACATAACATTCACAAAACAACAAAATTGTATAGAAATGGAAAACAAATTAGGTGGCTGCCAGGGGTTAGGGGCTGACTGTAGGGGGAAGGGAGTGGCTATGACTAAAATGAACAAACAAACAAACAAACAAAAAAACCCCCAACAACATAGCAGCTGTGTCTAATTTGCTATTTAGCCCATCTGATCACTTTTTAATTTTAATTACTCTATTTTTTACTTTTAGAATTTCTATTTGTTTTTTTACAAACCTAATTTTTCTTATATTTACAATTCATATTTTATGTCTTCATTATTTTCAATATTCTTATTTTATACTCTCACTGGTGGTTTTGTCATTTAAGGTATTAGACTCTGATCCAGCTCTGTTGTGTTCAATAACTCTTACTCATGGGAGATTTTATCCTACATTTTATAATTTTAGGTTATGAGTTAGTCTTTAGAATGCATTTACCTGTCAGAAAACTGTGAAGCTTAGTTTCATAGCAATCTCCCTCCCAAGAAGTTTTCAATGGACTCTGCCAGATATTTCAGTTATCAGTGGCCTGGAATCTTTTGGGGTAATTTCTCAAGTTGTGATTTTTTTCCCATATTATACAAATAGTACAGGTTCAAATCCCTAACCGAAATGAGATACAAATCCACAGTGATATGTCTTTGGAGGAAACATTATCTTCTAAGACATAGCTTTCTTGTCTCTGCTGGGCTGATGGAGAATTTTTTTTTCAAGAACCTCCTGTTCAAAGGTCACAATTTCGTGCTAAAGACCTCTGTTCCAGTCCATAGTCTCAGCTTCCCATCTCATAGCTCCACATGGTGGTTAAAGCCCAAGCCCTTACTTTAGGGAGGCTAATTATATCCTTCCAAGGGCAGCCACCGTATCAGTTTATATGTTTATCCCTGAAGTTTTCAATTCCATCTTTATTTCTGACCCAGGATGATGCCCTTATTTCCTTTCAAGATCAGATATTCATTAAGAGGTTGTCTAGGTTGTTTTATATAGTATTTCTAAATGTATGTGCAAGACATGAGGTTAAGATTATCAACTATGTTTCTAGAATTGGAAGTAAAAAGATTACTTTTCTAGTGAAGGTCAACTGATACCACAACTGGCAAGCTGAATCCTTGTAACTTTTGAATTGTGAAATTTTTCACTTCAAAAATATTTTATCCAAAACTGGTTTCATCCTTCTTAGACCAAGTTTTAGAAAAGCATATGAAAAAAATAGATAATTAAAGTCCATGCATAGCCCAGAGCTCCAATTAAACAGAAACTTTATACTACTCCACATGGACCCAAGTAAGTCCTTCAATTTTCTTGACTCTCTCAAAAGATCTCCCAATCACGTTTTACTAAAATGTCTAAACACAGGTCATTTTCCATATATGTTTTCTCTGCTTAATATCAACAAATTTCACCAATGATTTTTCTTTTCATTCATTCAATATAGTTTTTCTCAATACCTACTATTTTCTAGACACTAGGGATGTTGTGCAAAACAAAACTGAACCCTGAACTCAGAGTTTAAATCCTGATACAGGGAAAAAAATTAATAAACAAATTAAAAATATATTTTATGTTAAAAAATGAATTAACAAATATATTTTAGGTTAAACCATATGAAATGGCTGGTAGTTGACTATTCTTGACCTTCAAAAAGGCAAATTTATAGGATTCAACTTAATAAAATATGACAGGTGATACCAAAAAGAAAAAGGCAAAGTAAATAGAAATGGTGAGGGGGGTGAGCGTGCTATTTTAGATGGCATGGCTACCCAGCTTGTCTTAGAAAGCACTGTCTGAACAGAAACTGAAATGAGGAAGTGAGTATGTGCATAGGTTCTCTTGTAAAAAACAAACTGACAATAACCAGAGGGAAGGAGGGAAGGGGATGACAAGGGAAAGGGGGGGAAGGGTCATCAAGGAACATGCATAAAGGACCCATTGACAAAGCCAAATGGGGGAAGGATTGAGGGTGGGAGGTGGGAGGGGGCTGCGGAAAGTAGTGGCAAGAAAATGTTGATAAAAAAAGTGGACGGGGGAGGCTGGGAGTAGCATGGGAAATTAAGAAGCCAAAGAACTGGTGTGTGAAGCCCATGGACGTGGACTAAGAAGTGTGGGGATGATGGGACGGGATGCAAGGTAGAGGGTATGAAGGGGGGAAAATGGGACAACTGTAATAGCATACTCAATAAAATATACTAAAAAAAAAAGAAAAGAAAATACCACAACGCACACAAAAAAAAAACAGTAAAAATAAATAAATTGTGTTTCCTAAAAAAAAAAAAATGGAGTGAGTATGGTAGTATCTGGGACAAGTACATCCAATGAGAGGGATATGAATGTGAGAGGCTCTGAGAAGGGAGTGTATACGGCATATTCGAGAAACAGCAAGGAAAACAGAGGGTTCTGAGTAGAATAAATAAGAATAAAAGTGGTGCAAGATGAGGGCAGAGAGGTGACAAGAGGCAGGCCCAGGAAAGCCATCGGCCACAATAAAATCTGTCTGTCTCACTGCTAATGTGAAGGGAAGCCTTTGGAAAGTCTGGAAGAGAACTGGCAAAACCTGACTTGTGTTTGCAATGGTGCAGATGCCAGCCTCCAGGGGTCAGGATAGGCACAGGGAGCTTAGTTAGGAGGCCACTGCATGATTAGCCCAGGAGTAGGGCCTTGGGAAATTAGATTCAGGTGGTGGCAAACAACATGCTAAGGAAAGCCTGGATACTCATAATTCTTTCATGACTCTTCAAAGCATATTTGCCTCATCAATGTCATATTCCCAAACAAGCTCTCATATCCTTACTTTGCTTGATCCTGTGTCAAAATCATCTTATCTACCTGCTCCCTGATTCCAACAAGAAACCTCTAGATCGTCCTACACTCAGTACCCCCCAAACTGACATTTGCATGTACCATCTCCTGACACATCTGTATCACCACTATTGTCACCAATCACTCTCAAGACCACGACACCATACCTGATCAAGGAGGAGCCGACATTCGCTACACAAGAAGCATCACTGAACAGTAAGCACGTAGCTCCAAAGGCCACCACCATGCTTCTGACTCTTCCCACTGGCTGTTACTGATGGGTGGGCTGGGTCTGAGTCATTGCAGGAAAGGGCCATTCGTGCTTCACTGTGATGCAAGGTGGCTTCTCCTGGTAAGAAAGCTGCCTAACCTACTCCTGCAGCTGGGCCCCTTCCTCAGAAGTCTCTGTGCTTTGTAACTTCCTAAAGAGGAAGTTGTCTAAGGGGGTTGTAACAATAAGGGTTTAGAGCTGACCACAGCTTAATGACATGTGTGTGCAGCTTTTGCAACTTCTGGCCCTGTTTTCCCCTCATACCCACAAAGGGCGAAGTGTATGTTATTAAAAATTTAAGGCAAAGGCAAAGTAATAATAAGTAACTAGCTTAGCAAGATTAATACCAGGTAACCATAGCATGACAGAAATCCATTTTCTGACTTTTGGTGCAATGTGTTATTCAGGAGTACAGAATAAAAATATTTATAAAATATAGGTAGTCTAAGAGAACGAGTCATGTCAAAATCATTTATCAACATATCTTATGTTTCAAAAAAAATCCTAAAGTATAGTTTGCATGCAATATACAAACAGCCTGCTAAGGAGAGGTTATGACATTAAAATGTCACCAAATCACTGCTCAGCTATAAGAACTCACACACTTAAGATGTAACAGCACAGAGCCTACATAAGGTCACAAGAATTAGTATGTAAATGAACATTCCAAAACCTATTTTCTGAAAAGATATTTTGCAAAGATACAATGAGGCTCACCTTTTTATGAAAAATAAAATTCATGAAATTGAACAAGAAAATAGAAATCAATATGTATTTTTCACTGTGGTCCTGCCTCTACTTGTAAGTAGAGCAGAAGCTACACATCTTAGTATTTAAGAAAATTAAGCTAGATCCAAAGTGATGGTATTTAAGACTACCAAGGCTGAAAATTACAGCCCAAATTCAACCTACTATCAAGAGCATTTATGATTCCAGGAAATGTAAAAGAAATTTGAAATAACAATCAAGAAGTTCACTGATATGACCTTTCCTTGAAGTCCTGAAAATCCTCTTCTGCTAAAATTTCAAGGTTTCTTACATATACTCTCTGACCCCACTAATTGCAAATCTACCCTTCCTCTAGACACCAGCTCTATCTTCAAGATGCATTAATTCTGCTGAAAACTGGGCTCAAGTTTAAAAGAGCTCTTCACAGCATGGATATTTTTTCACTTATATATTAGCATTCACTTTCTCCTAATACTGTGCAAATAATAAAACGACAACACACTTAAGGGGATAAAAACATTTTTGTTTGAAAATTCATCACACATAAAACATACCCTTCTGACATGCCTGTGTCAGGCCACCAGGGAGATCAGTCCTCGATCAGTGAGAATAAGCATCTCTAGGGGCAGGCTAGGACTTGTCAACAAGCAGACAGTAGTCTCGGTCTAGGGCCTGGCCCAGAGAAGCAGTGATTTGTGCAGAAGTGACCCTGTGTGTCCCTAGGCCTTCTCCATCTAATAACTTTGATTATTTTCAAATACTGAGATTAGATGGATATAAAAGCTAAAAATATACCAGGAAGGATGGGGAATATGACATTAATATACTTTTTAAACAAAGAAATATACTTTTCTCACTTATAAATGAAATGTCTTCTTTTTTCAAAATCCCACTCCGATTTGGACAATCAGTACAGTTCCGCAGCTCACTTTGTGCACATATATATCATCAAATATCAGCTAGAGACCCACTCCAGTTCATTTAGCTAGATTCTTCCTAATAATGTTTCAAAATAGCCTTTGAAATGCCTGGTAAACTGGAGTTGTTCAGCTTCGGGGAGTGTTAAAAGACCTTTGAAAATTTAATCGTGGTGAAGATAGGGGTATGGACTGAAAATGAGACATAGAAATAAATGATACTACATTATTCAATCTTTTAGAGTGAAGATTTTACACCTGCTGAAGGAGTAGAGAATCAGAGCAGTATCTGAGAGAGCAGGAACTGAAAAGTCAGTTACCCAACCCCTCTGGCCTGCACCTTTTCTTCCTCACAGATCCTCTCCATCAGTAAATTTTAAACAGTGTTGATACCACCCCTAGATTCTGTTTTCCATCCCATGCCACATTTCAGGGGAAACGCTTTAGAAAAAACAAATATGAACTATAGTGGAATTTTGATTCCTACCACTTGGGACTTCACTAGAATGTTTAGTTGACTGGATCACATGTTGGTGATTGTATATCTTTTTGGATTAAGTCGACACTTTAAAAGGCCAATAATCACTGGACTATAAAGAAACAACTAACCAGCAAATGGGTCACTATGAGTTTTAAATAGTAACTAAAGGACCAAAGGACATTAGTACCGAAAGCCAGTTTACTGAAACTAATCAAATGGCGCAAAGTTAACCAGAAAGTGCCACGGTTTTGCTGATAGCAGTTGCTCTGCAGGCTTCAAGCATTCAATTTCTAATCTGGGCTCCCATAGGGAAGGCTCTGTGCACCTTGCCCCAGAGACTCTAAGTAAATGCATTTTATTTTTAGATGTTTTCTCTCTTGACACTGGGTTCCACAAATATGAAAGAACAAGTCATCCTCCAGGCAATTCTACGAGCTGTTGCTGTCTCTTCTCTCTTACTCTGTAGTCTCCTGCAAGCATATAAAATAACAAAAGGCCAAGCTCTGATTTCTTGCAGAACAATGTGCTACCTTTAGTCCTAAAATGGGTATGTTAAAAGAATTGAGTTGCTCTGAAACATTGGGTTGGCCCTTTTTGATAAATCAAACGTGCTTCAGAGTTGAGAAGCCATCTCAGTTTTACAGTAGAAGAGCGATCCTCTAAGAATGAAAGAAAAATCTCAGGTGGCATTTTTTATTAAAAATGGTATTATTACCACTCTAGAAAAAAAATTGATTGAAAAAGGTCACACCACCTTAATTATCATTATTTTCTTATCTTTACAGACTCTAAGATATTACCACACATCTGACATGCCTGGAATTAGTACTGAAGTCAAAAGTATTAAATCAAAAGGAGCCAAATGACTTGATAATTTCCAAAATGATAGTTCAAAATGGGTTTGTCAATATTTCAGAAACTATATATTCCAGATTAACCTGTAATAATGACACAGAACAAAAAGGAACCCTACTCAATGATAAATTACAGAACCATACGGTATGATAAAGTGTCAATTCAACAAAGCCATCAATATATTATACCTTTAAATCTTTCAAGCTTCTAAAATAATTATGAAACAACCTTGATTCTTAGAAGAGTCTATCTTAGACATATCTCTTCTTTTGAACCCTTCTAAAATGATTTTTTATCCAGGGATGATAAGCAAAAGATAAGATATTATTGTCAAAGTGAAGACTGACATTTCTCAAAGGAGGGACATTACCATGTCAGAGACTAGATATGATCTCTTTGTTGTTGACCTAAGAGCCCTTGATGACTACAGAGTCCAGGGTTCAACCAGAAATGTCAACATTACACTAAGAGACAAGAAAAAATTTCTTCCTATCATGCCTTAATTATACCATTAAGATGCCCACATCATGCTCTTTCATACACATGCCAGTCTCCCCAGTCCCCCAAAGAACACAACAGAAATGTATTATTTTGTGGCCAGTCACCTGTCTGAAGGTGAAGCATTAGTCATTCTACTTTACAGGTGAAGGAAATGATTCCCAGACCATTTCTACTATCAGAACTCATCTGTCCTTCCAAATAAATAAAAAATAATAGTAATCAATAACAATGAATAGGTTTTCTTTGGTGTCCTTCAATATAACATAGTCTTGTAATGATATCTTGATTGTGGCTTTAAACTATCTAGATAAACCATGTGCAAAACCATTTGTAGAATGCTTAAAGTGCTTGAAGCAGGAAGTAGGTGTTAATAACATAGGCTATATCATCATGACATTTAGACACAATCCAAAGTCATTTAATCTTTTTTTTTTTTTTTGCTTCATGCTCCTAATCTGTGTAATGGGACTATTATATTGTATGGTCATTGAAAAGATTAAATAAGAGAACATACATTAAGCACTTAACGCAGTACCTGGCACACAGTAAATGCTCAATTTACAGCCATTAACATACAGTGAGAGTATTGTCCCTCTCATAAAAAAAAATCTACTGAAATATAATAGCATGATTCCAACACTTCCTAGAAGAGAACTGATGCCTTTGTTCTTCAGCTCAGTGTCATAGTCGCCCTTTCTCCTTTCTGCAAACTTAGTCATCACCAATTGTATCAGACCATGTCAGTCACATCAGCTGAGATTAGAAAAAGCACACCCAAGGAGGAACCCAAAAAACCAGGAATTTATTTGCAAGAAATTGTATATTTATTCTTACATGTTTAAATTTCAATCACCTTCAAAGTACTCTCCATTTGATGCAATACACTTATCCGGCCTTTTTTCTACTGCTCAAAACAGGTTTTGAACTCGCTGACTTTGATGCCTTTTAGTGCTTCTGCTGTTTTTTGTTTTACCTCTTCTATATTGGCAAAACATTTCTCTTTGAGGACTATTTTCATCCAGGGAAACAAAAAAACGAGTTGCTCAGGGTGAGATGGGATGAATAGGGAGGGTGGGGTATGGGGGTCATGCCATTTTTGGTCAAAAACTGCTGAACACTCAGCATGGTGTGGGCAGGTGTGCTTGTAAATCACCCATCATGAAATGCGCAAATGCATCAAAAGAGTTTTCAAAAAAAATTCACTGAAGCCAAACACAGCCTCTCACAATAACACCAACTAGTAGACTGATACAGATGAGTTCCTAGAACACTCACTTAGTGGGGGAAGCCTGTATTATAAGGGGTACACCCTCTAGAAAATAATTCCAGTTCTTTGACCACCCTCATATATTTCAGCTTTACCAGCAGTAACTTATTGCAACAATTCAGAAATCACAAGGAGTCCATCTTTTATATGTCATGACATCTGTTCGAGGCTAGTTTTCAATTTCCTGACAAGCTTTAAGTATCTCAAGAGATTGGTCTTTGGACTCAGTAAGTGGGTTCAAATCCCAACTCTGTTGTTTACTAGATGTGTGACCTGAGCAACTCAGTTCTCTGTGATCCTCAATTTCCTCTTTTATAATCGAACATAACTGTATCCTAGGAGGTTGCTCTAAGGATTTAAAAAATTAAGTTCACAGTTAATTGCTCTTTATCAACATTATTATCAAGTCCTCAAGAGAAAGCTTGCTTTTGGCCATGATTTATTCCTGGGCCAAGATAGTGCTCTATACAATGTACTTTCCAACCTGACCTCAGCAAGTGATTCCTCAAACATTGCTTCTGTACATCTTCTTACATTTCTCCAAATTGATGGTATCATTTTGAATTATAATCTTGATGCTTAACAAATTCATCATCTGCCAAGACACAGTCATTGTCAAAGAACAGCTCACAATTTCAGTATCAAATTTGGAATCTTAGAATTTAATTTTGGTAGATAAATCTTCCATGCATCTTTACCAAGCCTAACTTATGTGGAATCTCCAGAAAGTTAACACCACCAGATTCTACTGTCACTCCAGTTGTCCAAAGTAGTACTCTCTATTCTAAACGGGTACAAGGACTCACTGTACATGAAGAGTTCCAAAATCACATAATCATCACACCCCAAGAATATTATTTCAAATATTGCCAACAGCTGGCCCATTACTTTCATAGTTTAAATATTTTTTAAAAATTTCTTTCAACAGCTACTGTTGATTGAGTCAAGGTCTGACATTTTCGACACATCACTTCTTAGACCCTCAAAATATCCCCCTGATACATTTTATGATTAGCTTGGTTTTTCACTTGAGGACATCAGGGCTCAGGGAGGTTAAGTGGGCACACAGCCATCAGCAACAGAGCAGAGCAGACACTGGTGCAAAGACATGTTGTCCTCCAAAGAAAGTGCTCTACCCAGCCACTCATTCAACAGATGTTCGCTGAGAATATACTGTGTGCCAGACACCGTGCTTGGGACACATACAGAGCAAAAACATAGTTTAAATATTTTTAACATGTCTTCATCAGAGGCTTGAAAACATCTCTAAAAGTTTCTTTTAAACACTTATTTAAAGATTAAGGGACAGGCACAAATATCAGAATCTATTTTATTTCATAAATGCTTAAATTGTGGTTTTATTTAAAATATGAAATCAGTAACCCTAAGCACATGTCTCTCCCAAACATGGGGAAATGTGCTCATAATCTGAATCTTGTGACTGTTTTAGAATGAAAATAGACAACCACATTTATTTGGATATATATTAAATGAAAAACTTTCTAGTCAACACATTGAAAAGTATAAAGAAAATGGAATTGGCCTCCCTTCAAGGAAATAATAACACACCCACATAGCCAAGAGGATTTTTAAGCAACATGCTTTGAATAAATGAGCTGACACAGTGTGGACAAGACAGGGTGTGAGAGAAATAACTGAGGGGACAGATGTCTGAAGAAGTAGAGCCCACACTCACAGAGACAAGAGTAAGCTTGCTTCTCTGGGAAAAGACATACTGGGCTGGAAACAAGAAAGTTGATTTTAAGATTACTTAATGATATAGAGTCTAAAATTCACACAGAGAAGATCTCCAAGGAGAAATATACATTAATCATACATGCAAATAGGAGATGTTGCAGAATATTAAGAAGGATGAAAGATCAAAATAGTATTTAGGAAAGACTCTTCGATCCTCGAGTCATTTCTACCTCTCCTTAACTGCTCTGCACACAACTTTTGCTGTTACAGTAAAAGAGATTTTGTGTTCTTTGCTCTAGGACAATGGTTATGGTACTAGTAACATCCAAACTGTTTTTGAATGTTTCAAGAAGACAAAAGCTCAGTATAACAAAAATGCAACCTGCATGCTTTGATATAGTTTGTAAAGTTTCTGTCTCATTTTAAAAGGATTCTTTAGCTCATCCTGTATCTGAAGGCATTTAGTATTTAGCTCCTTGATAAAATGACAGGGACTGAAATAGACTGTAGAGATCTTACATTAACTTCTGTCACTTCCAGTGGTTTGAAGAGTGAAGCCACTATTCTAATAGAGAGAGTTCATGCCAGCAGATGCTGACAGGATTCCACAGCTCCTCAGACAAAACGGGCATTTATTTTTTTATGGGTTTTTGTTTTTTTTTTGTCAATATGGGCCCCTCACCTTGGTGGAATATCTTAAGCAATCCCAGCTGCAGAGGGACGTGGGTTGCCAAAGTCAGACACAATCTGTCCCCTCTCCTAAAATGAGGTTGATTCTCATTATTCTTTAGGAGTCACACAAGCTGTTGGCAATTTGCTCAAGTGAAGAGCAAACCATATTGAGTAGCTGTGACACTGCACAACTCAGAGAGTGGCATAAACTGAATGTGCCCACAGCCCCAGTTTACTGGCAATTTCTGGACTGATCTAATGATAGCTGAAACAGAGGGAAGAATTTAGCCTGTCACACACACCTCACTAGCCTGGCTTTTGCAATGCTTGGCTAACGGAAAGGGAGGCCTGTTTAGTAATTTACTGCCTCTGCATTGCTGCATTACCAAACAGTCCCCAGAACAGCCTGCCCTGGCTACCCGCACTGATGGCGGCATCGCTTGCTTCAACACTCTCCTCGGGCATCAGTTAAAGCAATGGTGTGTGAATACACCTGCGGAACACAGCAGGCTGTGTGGAATGAAGCGTTCACATGATTCAACAAGAAAAATAAGTGGAAAGGCATGAATGGGCAACTCATAAAAGAATAAAAATGATTTAAATATATATATGAGAAAAGGCCTGACCTCACTAATGAAACAAAATAAGGAACCATTTTCTCATTAAAATGTGTCACTATTTCAAAAAATAAAAAATATTTATTGCTAGCAGTGCACGATGAATCTGGAATGTTTGTACATTATGATTAGAAATAGAAAATATTAACACAAACTTTTAAAAAGCAGTTATCAATAGCTACATTATGTTCTGAAAATACTCAAAAGGGATCATAAGAAAATTGTTTATGTCCAAAATGTTTTCTATAGCTGTGTTATATAGCTAAATAAATAAATAAAAACAAAATGAGGGGAAAAAGCCTATTAAGAAATATGATAACAAAAGCATCAATGCTAAGAAAACCAGGCAAGAACAATTTAACATTTTTTCTAAAAACTATGTTACCTTGGGCTTCTTTGGTTTTTAAAATTATATTGTGAAATGTCCCTGACATACAAAATAGTACCTATACACACAATGATCATAAATACTGCATGTAATTCCAAGTGAAAAAATCAGGATACAGAATTGCATAGACAATTTGATTACAACTATGTATAAAAATGTGCTTCACCTTATTGTCTACAGAGAAATAATCTGAAGTCCTAACAGTGGTTTTTCTTTGATAGTAAAATGACAGGTGATTTTTTTCTATTTTTCCTACTTTCAAAACTTTATTTAACTTTTATTAAATATAAGCTCACCATACTTACTATCTCTAGCTTCAGATGTTAAATTGGAAAAACTTCAGAACCACCATACTTATCTATTTATTTTTCAGCAAATATTTACTGAGCTCTATGATCACAAAACACTAGGTATCGAAGGAGAGATAAACACATATGAGATATATTTTACACTCTCTGGAAGCCTATAAGAAATATAGCAGGGTAATAGAATAGAAAAGTAGAAAAATAAACTCATCCTAAATTTAATAAATTGAATTCGTAAGTATACAGTAGCTTTGCACCAGATAAAAGATAAAGTAAATTTCTTGGAGTCTTGTCCCTTTCTTATGTAATGGTAACCTGGACGAACTTCCCTGGTTAACAGTTTCACATTCTCAGGCAGAATATGGGATCAAGGTGATCAGAAAATTTATCTAGACCAAGGAAAGGAACCAATAAGAACTGCCTGCAAAGCTGCACTCTGCACGTCTCTAATCTACCTGTGGTTATTTATGAATAATTTTATTCTGATATTATCTTTATAACCATATGAAACTCATAAATTCCTGATCTATCAAGTTGACTAGAAATCCCAGTCATTTCAAAAATCTACTCTATAATAACATTATATGTGATGAGCATCTCAAAAACTTCCAAGGCAATGCCTTCCATTTATGGGCCGTTTTACTCAATTCAACACATTTATTAAAAAATATTTTCTAGCCCCAGCTAGTGTAGTTCAGTGGATTGAGCACCGACCTGCGAACCAAAGGGTCACCAGTTCGATTCCCCAGTCAGAGCACATGGCTGGGTTGCGGGCCAGGTCCCCAGTAGGGGGCATGCGAGAGGCAACCACACCTTGATGCTTCTCTCACTCTCTTTCTCTCTCTCTTCCCCTCCATCTAAAAATAAATAAATAAATATATATATATATATATGTATATATATATATATATATATTTTTTTTTCCCCTAGGTGTCAAATGCTGGACTAGACCCTCTTGCGCAAGATGGATAAAAAAAGGCCCTGCCCTCAAAGAGCTCATGATGCAAAAGAGAAATCACGGAATGTATGAACTTCTGTCTTTCATCTACAGTTTACAGAGCCCTAACTGCTCTCTTGGCAGTTTCGCTGCATTTCTGAGATGGGCACTATGCGACCAGAGGGTAGAGGGGATGGGGAATAATGGCGGAAAGAAGGGAAAGACACTAGACAAAGAACATGTATGAATGACCCACGGACACAGGCTACAGTGTGCGGACTGACTGTGGGAGCAAGGGGTGGGCTGGGCAGAGGAGGGCAAAGGGGAAAAAACTGGGACAAATGTAATAGAATAATAATAAAAAAAAAACTTTTTTAAGGATGTAAAGAAAAAGAAGAAAAGAACAGCTACTTCTGCTTTGCAGATGAGCCTGGTCAAGAGTACATGGCATTCGAGTAGTCTTAAAAAGGAAAAAAGGAAGCAGAGTTGAATAGCTTTAACTTGGGGAAACCCTTCATGAAGATCTGAAGGTTTATAATGTACTTGTTTTTAAGACTCAAGTTTTTCAGTAAAGAAATCTGTTTAGGTTTTTTTTTTAATTCTGTGACCACTTCCCCATCATCACCACCATCTAGTTTTAAATGGGACCATTTTTCATGTTAATCTCTTAATATCTAATGGAAAATCCACTGGGAAAAGCTTCTCTAATCTGTCCACATATTTAATAGCAATAAATTGAGGCTCAGAGACACTTAGTAAATTTCCCACCCAAAGTCATACTGGTAGTTGTGGCAGAAACAGGGTTGGAGCCCAGGACTCTAAGTCATTCCAGTACTAATCCTCTCACATCTCATTCTGAAAGATAACCCAGGGGAGAATGGAGCAGGGGGAAAACTGCAGCTGGAATCTATGTCCTATAGATCACAGACATTAATAGTCATATTTTTTAATCACATATTTTGGATATTGACTGACAGAACCAGAATAATTTTAGCACAGAGCAGGGAAATACTACCAATGCAAAGAGCTGGCAAAAAATACTAAGGTCTAAACAGGGGTGTCTAACTTTTGGCATCTCTGGGCCACACCAGAAGAAGAAGAATTGTCTTAGACCACACATTAAATACACTGCGACATGTAATCACAAAAAAGTCTCATAATGTTTTAAGTAAATGTACGATTTTGTGTTGGGCCTCCTTCATAGCCATCCTGAGCCGCGTGCAGCCCATGGGCCACAGGTTGGACACCTCTGGTCTAAAGTGAACGTAAGTCGACAATATAACATGAATTTAAAATAGAAAAGCCTGTTTGCTCAGCCTATAAGAGAGAAGACACACTAGGCACAGTGAAGGAACTGAATTAGTTGCTCCCTAGGGTAGTCATGCGCTCTAACTGTCTGTCAATCTGTTCAAGGGCCATAGACTATGACGTTCCAGAGATGTTGCTGTTTATCTAAAGTTGATCATCCCAGTGGTGGGGATGAACAACAAAAATAGACAATGGCAAAATCCGTCACTAAAAGCCACCTAACTTCACAATGAGCTCCTGAGGGAGCTTGGGTCCTCTACACTGGAAGTGTCATTAAAAAATAGAATCGGTTATTATTTCCTGCAAAAGGTATGAGAAGAGTCCTGCTGAAAGGAAAAGAGATGGACCTGATAAAATTTCAAAGTCTTTGCCAACCTTTCGAGACAGCCTGTTGAGTCAGAGGCTGGTCATACTGTCTATTTGCTACCCAGAGACTCTGCCTCCCATTCTGTTTCTTTGCTTGTGATCATTTTATTGTTTACTGAAATTTCTGTCCACCCTACAGGGAGCCATGAAGATGAAAGAAGATGAGAAACAAACTATATTGAATTTCTTCCCAGAGAGATTTATATTTTGAACACAGATACAATAGAAGAAGGTAAAAATTGTGGCTACAATATGATTTGAATTACTTATGTATTTTTGTATCCATTTTTTGATCAAATAGAAACAACCCTGAATGTAGGGACAGTAATCACTGACCAAGCTACAGTAGAGAGCAGTTGCTCTAGTCAGTGTTCCAAACTTAGATTTTCAAAACTAATTTGTCTACTCCCAATCAGAATCCATAAAGTTTTGAGCTAATCCTCTTTCTCCCATATATTCTTCCCTCTCTTTTTATAATCCACCGCTAAAAGGAAATGATTCTGAGAAGCACAAGGGGAGTTGCAACATGTAACTAAATTGACTACCTTTCTATTTAATTTAACTCCATCTGAAAACAATATAAAAACAACCACGACACTAGAACCTCTTATTTAAAATAAGAATATGTATGCTTTGGGCTTATCTGAGTTAATTAGCACAGATGGTCTCCAGATTAATTTTGCTAATCATGAAACAAGGGTGGAGACAGATTTTAGCACTCAATAATCTAAAGACAATGCCCAAGGTTTAAAGATTTTAATGATTTTTTAAAAATCAATTGCATCGATCAAACTTAAATCCTCCTATAAACACTACCCTAAAAGAAAAGTGTCTTAGGTCCATAAGAAGAAGAAATTGACAACTTCCTGGGCCCCATGTGTGCATGAAAGAGATAAAAATAATGTTTCTGCATTTTGTTATTCCTTTAAATCCCCTCTAACCCTGTATCCTACATCACACTCTCACCAGAAAAAAAAAAGAAAAAATGAAGTTCCCCCATGTCTCTTGGCACTAATCGTGTCCTATAACTAGGTGACTGACAGAACTTCGGCTCAGTCTATGCAATTCTGGCACAGAGAAAGTCCCCCCAAGGCTGTCTAGTCTACTCGTCAACCTTCTATTTCAGTGTAAGAAAGAAAGGAGAAAATAAACATGCTAAGGTCCATCTGGTCTACTATCATTACGCACAAAGCTTATTATCGCAAGGATTCAGCAATAATACCAATTGTATTATGGCCCTAAAACACACTACAATGAAATAACAGGATTGTAGAATGGTTAACCAACTACCCCTGAGTCGGTCCTGTGCCTCGCACATTGGAAAGGACACCTGGTCTGATAAATAATTTAAATTAAAGTGAGTTTAAAAGATTTTGTACACAAATATAGCAAAAGAGTAGCACAGTACAATTTTTAAGAGAGCAGGCTTTTGGAGTCAGGAAAACCCAAGTTCAAATCCTGACACTGACACTTACTTGCTCCGGGACCATGACCTCTGACCATCAATTTCTTTCTCTAAAGCTTGGACCATGTAGTCCCTCACAGGTAAGTGCTTAGTAGATGATAGCTACCATCATCATTATCTTCTTAACAGCAAATTCCCTGGACCAGAGAAAGCCTCTCTTTGTTTCACATCCAATATCCTGCAGACAAAGGAGGGTCTCCTTGTCCTGTGATTCGATCTTAAAATATAATTATTTAACAAAAATATTCAGTGAAACTAAGAACATCTCCAGCTGACAGCAGAGTAGAATTAAAGTCACAGTTTAGGAACCAGAAATCACCTTTTTAAATGCATTGACGTTGCACATTTATTTTCAGCAATGTTTACTAGCTTTGCCAGCTAAACCTTGGAGAGCATCCCTCCTAAATGACAGAGTAATGTTTTACACTAACAGTGGTAGGGGGGAAAGGGGAGAGCAGAGGAAAATCTCACATCTCATCCTGAAAGATAACCCAGGGGAGAATGGAGCAGGGAGAAAAACTGCAGCTGAAATCAAAGTAAGGTGTGCCTCGATTCTAATTTTTGTACTTTAGGACAACCATTTGTTATTTATGCAAGGAGAAGCTAAAAGGATGGGGTGGAGAAAGAGTACTAGAGGAGAAATCACTACAATTTGTAAACCACAACTCAGGCTTTGTGATTGACAGCTTCTCTTGGGGCTTTCCCTGGGGAGCCAATTAGTGCTAGTTGCTGAGGTGGGTTTGGTCACATAAACGTCTGTGCTAATGCCCACCTGTGCTACACCTACCTCTGACGAAGTGACAAAGCCTCTGTTAATGAGGTTTATGCCCAATCATTTCTCAGCTCTAGAATCCCACTAAGGACTCTAAAACAGATGTCTTAGGGTAGCCAGCAGAGAAACTCTATTGCCTTTCTAGAAACCATGACATTTTAAAATAATAATTTGATTTATTCTCTCTGCTCCTCTTTTCCGTCGCTCCTCATCACCTGAGGCAACAGTGACCATGTGAGTGTGTACGTGCCAGGCCTCTGCTCCTCCATCTGCTGGGCCTGACTCTTGTCATACGTCGTAGAAGGGATGTCACAAGGAACAGATTATAAGCTGAGGCATAGAAGAAATGATGAGAATTAATAATAACTCTAGTCATTGTCTACAGTGTAAGTGGAGGACACAGCTAACACAAGCTCTACAAAACAGTTGAAGCAGAGTTTAGCAACAGCTGGGGAGCTGCCTGGCCAAATGGCTCTTGCAATAAAATTCTTCGTGGTATTTTTACTGCTCCAATGTACACAGCTCAGGATGCCTTGTGAATTCATTTAGGGTGCCCTCGGACATACTGATGCCAGCTTTGTCATCTTGCCTCCTGATGAATGCCACTCATCCTCCTGGAGGCGTATCTCCTTGATTCCTACTACCAAACAATCAAGGAGCAAATGTTGATTAAAGCCTATTATGAACAGAACACTATAACGTGCTCTGGAGAGAAAAAAGAAAGAAGAAAGAAAATGCCTCAAAGTCCTTGACTTTGAAAAGCACAATGAATAAAATTAATACATTGGGTGAGACTCCATATGAAAAATAATAAATTAAAAACCTTAGGGAGTTCTGAAAAAGGAAAACAAAGAGAGAAAAGCAGGATCTCCCTAGAGGAGATAAGATATGAGTTTCATTTTTTAAATGGTGACACTTGGATTGAAGGAATGAGTAAATATATAGAAGCAAAGCCTTAGAAGTGGGAAGGCACAAAATGTGAAGCCCTAAACCATAAGATCCAACGATCTAAAAGGTGCTTAGATTCCCATCAAGCTCAAATCTTCGTGAAAACAATCAAAGGGAAATAAAAACAGAGTTCCCTAAATTCTGTAGTTAAATTCTGCCTGACACGATTCTGGCTTCATGGCTGAGATACTTGACCACTGATTAGTTTGACCTCATTACAAACAGACTAGGATGGTACCTTGGCCTAGTGATAATCGAAGAAATCACAAAAACTGGAATGAAGGCTTTCTACCCCATCCCATTCCTCTCTATCTCGCAGGCAGTAGTTTTCCTCATGAATGAATTAGAACTGGAGAAGACAGCTAAGGCAAAACAAAACTGAGAGAGGCAGGCTCTAAATTCCTCCAAGTTCATTAGATAATTGAACGGGATGTCTCACATGGCATGCAGTATATATGGTTAGTTGCCAATTTAGCACCATTTGGCAATGCTTGCATCAACAAAAGTACATCAGTCTGACATTGATTTGTGTACTGGGGATGTGAGTTAATATCTTCAGGATCCATTCTTCGCTTTGGCTCCCTGGGACAACTCTGAGGTGGGAAAAACTTGCAGAAATTAGAGGGGAACTGTACACTCTGCTCACGCACCTCATTCCATCCCAAATCGTGGAACAATAAAACTGCATAGCTGAAAAGGGAGAACATTTAGTATAATCCTTACCAGGAAGGGCCCTTGGAACTCCCTCATTCATTTACTCAATGGATATTTATCAAGTGCTTACTAAGTGTCAGGCATCACTGTGCTTGACACCAAAAATATATGATGAAAATCACAGGTGTGTTTCCTGATCTGCGCAGTTTACAGGAGAAGCTATATTTCCACTTTCCAAATATTTGATACATGCTAAGAATGGAAAAATTGGGTGCATTTGATCACCTCCTCTTCACCCCATTGGTGAGGGAGAAGCTCCCACCCTGGGGACGTGGGGATGGCTGAACACATGACACCCAACATGAAACAGATGAAATCCACAAAAGTTCATTAGTCACATATACTCAGAACCCAGGGGAGGATGCTGCATGCCACATAGGGCTACGGTGGGCAGGGGGGCGGGGGGGGCTGCATTCAGAAACAGAGTAAACAAGCAGAGTCTCTGAGAGCCAGGCTCTGTAGTAACAAAGAAGTGAGGGGACCCCTAGTTGCCATGAGAGGACATGACTAGCTTATTGGAATAATTCCTGGAGTAGCAGGGAAACACACCACTCAAAGCGAAGTGGACACTGTGCTTGGACCGTGTGCTAAGGAGGGTTGTTCGGCTAGGTGCCTTATCCACAGGAGCACAGCGGGGAGGGGAACTTGCAGCCAAACCATGTGATGACCTCCCAGGTTTACCGCAGGTCAAGGCAGCACACATAATGAACTTTATTATACAGTGCAAGTAGAGAAAACTGTTCATGGTCCAACTCAGGTATTACTTATGATTCAATCTTAGTCTTAGTTGATGGGACCCTAGAACCAGAAAAGTGTCTTTTTCTCTTCAACTCCTCCTACTCTCTACATAGCAAAATAGCTCAGGCACACAAAGGACCCTGGGGGTGTGTCACTCATTTCTGTTGCAGGTCCAATACCACCGTTTGGCTCCTGAGGAATCACTGGAGATGTTAAGTCTTGTGCAAAGAGTATACTTTGTTTCCCCATAGCAGGCTATTGGAAAGCCCCATGAAAGCAGGCTCTTTTTTTAAATTGGCATACAATATCCTACTAAGTTTCAGGTGTACAACATAGTGATTCAATATTTGTATTGAACAAATAATTGTACAAATAATGTACAAATAATTGTACATTATGAAATGATCCCAATGGTAAGTCTAGTTACCATCTGGCACCATACAAAGTTACAATATTTTTTATTCTATTTACTCTGCTGTACATTATACCCCCGTGACTTATTTTACAAATGGAAGCTTGTACCTCTTAATCTCCTTCATCTATTTTGCCTGCACCCCAACCCTCCCCTTCTCTAGTAACCACCAGTTTGTTTCCTAAACCTATGAATCTGTTGCTTCATCTGTTTGTTTTTTAGGTTCCACATGTAACTGAAATCATATGGTATTTGTCTTTCTCCATCTGATTTGTTTCACTTAGCATGATAGCCTCTAGGTCCATTCATGCTGCTGCAAATGGCAAGATATTAATCTTTCTTATGGCTAAGCAATACTCCATTATATAATACATACCACATCTTATTTATCTGTTCACTTTTACCTATCGATGGACATAGGTAGCCTTCCATATCTTGGTTATTAAAAATAATACTGCAGTGAGCATAGAAGTGCCTATATCTCTTCAAATTAGCGTTTTTATTTTCTTTGGATGAATACTCAGAAGTGAAATTGCTGAAATATATGGTACTCCACTTTTAACTTTTTTTGAAGAACCTCCATGCCAGGTACCACAGTGGCTGCACCATTTTACATTCCCGCCAACAGTATACAAATGTTCCCTTTTCTCCCCATCATTGCCAACATTTGTTATTTTTTTGTCTTTTTGAAAACAGCCATTTGACAGGTGTGCAGTGATATCTCACTGTGGTTTTTAATTTGCATTTCCTGATGATTAGCAACGCTAAGCATCTCTTCCTGTGTTGGTCATCTGTGCATCTTCTTTGGGGAAATGTTTATTCAATCCTCTGCCCATTAGGAATAGGCTGTTTGGTTTTTTATATTAAGTTGTACGTACTAAGTAAAATATGCAACATCTGAAATGTAGAAAGTAGACTTTGAGAGACATGGGAAGTGGAATCAGGTACCTTTTTGTGAGATTATATAAAGAAGGAAACCCTGAAGTTTGAGAGTCTAGCAACCTAAGAGTTATACAAGAAAAAGGTCAGCTTCTGAGGAGAAGACTGCTAGCTCGTGTCTTTCTAATTTGCTCCCTTTTCTTCCTTTGCACTCTGCCCGGCCAGCTGCTTCCCGAGGCAGATGGAGATTCACCCTTTAGCGCCAGGTCTGTGGGAGGATGCTTGCAGGTCATGTGGGAGGGGCTGGAACCTGGGCGATCTCCAGACTTCTGACTCCTGTCCTCTGACAGCACCCACGTTTGGGTGCACAGCAGTTCCTCCAATAATGTTGTTTTGTTCAGTGTTTTTTTGACACACAATGTGCATCAGTCCTCAGTTTCTTTCCCTGGCCCAATTCTAAGTGGATATACAACCTAACTCAATAAACCTGAAAAGTTCATTTCTAAGAGGATAGAGGGAAGATACCTAAAAGTCACAATTATCTGAATATCTTTTTAGGGCTTTCAGTGAGGTGGAAATAGAAAGTCAATGGATACATTTTCTCTTGCATTCCATGCTCAGCCAAAAATCATGATTATGTTCTCCTCTGCTGCAGACCGAACGATAACGTCCCAACTATCTTCCCTTAGAGCAAGCCAAAAGGATGAAGAAAAGCATATGGGTGTCATCATAATCCTGGGTGCCTTCTGCCTAGACCACTCAGGGACTGCTTAACTCTTTCTGCTTCTCCTCTCACCAGATTTTATTAATATGACAGCAGAAGAGCACTAAACTAGGTGATAGAATAAAGCAGTATGCAAAAACAATTAGTTAAGGAGTTAAAACTGTATATACATTTTGATTATTGATTACATTAGAAATATGCTAGAAGGAAAAGAACTGGAAATAAATATAATAGTGCATTAACAAAGGGAAGAAGAGAGGAGAGGAAGTCTGTATCAAGACCAGTTACTATTAATCAGGTTCTGCAGGTGGTTGTGGATAGGATAGGACTGTGTGTGTGTGTGTGTGTGTGTGTGTGCGCGCGCGCGCGCGTGCATCGTGTTTATAGCTTTCTGTATTTTCTAATTTTTATTAATAACATTATAGTACATATATATTTAAAACATACATACACATAAAAGATAATTAGGACATTCAAAACAATATGCCACCATATGAGCTATTTACTATATGGGACAAAGCGCTTGAGCTCACACACTCAGGTTAGTCTCTTATTGTGTGTCGTAGGGCAAAACACTTACCCTTTAGGCCTCAGTTTCCTCATCTGTAAAAATAATGCTAACACCAGCTACCCCATAGCATTTTCCACAGGATTAAATGTTATAACATCTGTGAAAGTACCTCTCCCAGTACTGGTATTTGGAATTATTCCAAAATGTTTGTTTCCTTACCTTTCATACAACTCCTCTGTTCAATGCGGGGATTCTATCCTCTATTTTGATTCAGGGCTCTCTGCAGAGATTAGATTGTGAAGGGTTTAACAACTTGCAAAAAATTATCAGACAGCTGTTTCTAGGTCTGTGTTTGCAGCTTTATTGCACCAAAGAAAACACTTTTCCTTTATCTATAAAATCTGCTGTTTGTGACCAGATTTACCAGACCCCTGCAGGGCTTTTTGACAAAGTAAGAGCATCTCACCTTCCTAGCTGAAAGGCTGGCTCGTGTGTGTGTGTATTGCTCTTGTTGGTGGTATTTTTATTTTTCCTCATCGACTGCCTAGTTTAATGCTGTGAAAAGACAGAATCACCTCAAACGGGGAAGGGGGGGGAGGTTCTAGCCTTGCACCTTACAAGCAATTCCAGCATCAGGCATGAAACTGCCATGGTGTCCAGCACAATGAAGGGTCCAAGCACAGACAGACACTCACAGAAAGGCCTCCGTCCTGCCCTACCATCATCATCATGATCAAGATTATATCAAAGAGATTACCAGGTAATGGAAGAAAACAGGCATTCTCAAAACAAAAGTCTCTCTCACCCCTGAACACAAAATCAAACTGTGGGGGGAAATGTGAAAGAATGTAATAAGAATCACATGCAGTGCTCTCAGACACATGACAGTTGCCTACTTCTAGGAGTCACCAATGACTAGAAGCTGTTCCTCTTGGTCTCTCCAACAAAACTTGTCTTTATAATGAGGAAGGGCAAGGGAGCCCCTCCCAAGAAAAACAGCAACAGCCGCCATGAATGTGATTCCTCCGGTGCCTGACAGGCCTATCAGTTTACAGAGCGCCCAGAAGGATTGCACGGCCACAGAGATGCTCACAACACAATTCCAAGTATTCTGGACAGCCTAGTTTCAGGTCGAAGTTAGCAGCCCAAGATCTAGACATCTTTTTCCATTATCTCCTAAATGCAAGAGCTGTACCACACAAAGCTTCTTAGCCTGAGGTCCAAAATCCTGCTGACATTATATGTCTATGGAAAGAGGTTTATTTTTCTAAGAAGAGTTCCCTATCACCATCAGATCCTCAACTAGGACCACGGATCAAAAGTATATTAAGAACAACTAAACTAAACAAGTCATAACTTCCCTTCCAGACCCCAACTGTCGGAGCAAGTGTTTTTCTGATTATAAGAATAACACACGGTCATTGTAGGAAATTTGGAAAATGTAGCCCTAAAGGAAAATGTCCCATAATCAGGCCATCCGGAAATAACCACTGCTGACATACACACAGGCA